>BSBK01005116.1:495000-935764 GCA_027943335.1 Chamaecyparis obtusa
CCAATTTCAAATAATCCCCCCGATACCAATGATTCTGAGGTTACCTCGTGAAGCTCCATCAAAATTGAGTTTATACCAACCCTCTTTCAAAGGTATCCATTTACATGCTGCTTGATCTACCTTCAATTTGGACCCTCCTCTACCATATAGAGGGGGAATGTCTAATTTAGGCCATCTACACCTAATTCTATTATCCCAACTCCCGAATGTTTCCTTGTAACTTAAGTTATCCCTAAGCTTGCTGTTGATAATTTCTCCAATAGATGCTTCAATTTTGTTTGTGATCGAGTTCCAAGTTAATTTTTGATTCGTAAAAATTCTTCTATTTCTCTCTTTCCAAATTTCCCATACTACTATTGATGGAGCTATAGTCCAAATGTCCTTATATAAGTTAGCTTTATACAAAGATGGCTACGCTTTGAGGTTATTGAGTAAATCTCTGTGACTTGCGAACTTCCAACCTAAACTCTGATGGATCCAATCCCAACAATTTTGGGAAAAGGGACAATTTAGAAGGAGGTGATTGACATCCTCAGCTTGATTTTCACACAATGAACATCTAGAAGGTCCCTCAAATCCCAATTTAGAAAGTCTGTCGGCTGTCAAGATTCTATTTTGTAATGCTGCCCACAAGAACATACCTGCTTTAGGGAGACATAACTTATTCCAACATAGATTCAGGGGGATGTTTGCATTATCCATATTGTATTCTTTAATAATTGAATTGTAACCTTCCTTGACAAAGTAATTTCCATTATTAGACCCTGCCCAGATTAAGATATCTGATCTATTTTTAAGAGTTATCTCTCTATCCTTCAAAATAGCTAGGAGGTTGCTCTTTTCTTGCCGCTCTACATTGATTTCACTTAAATCCTTCCAAGGGTTACCTTCCTCCTTTCTGATATAGTCCTTAAGATAGACTCCTATACCCCTTTTATATTCTTCCATAAATCTTGGAGAGAAACCCATTCTACTTAGGGGAGTGAGACCTGCCCATGAATCATCACAAAAAAGAGCCTTATCTCCTGCTCCACATCCCAAGTAAGATACTTGCTAATAATTCCTCTACATTCCTTCATGAGGTTCCATATCCTAGATCCTTTGACATGAGAATGAGCTCTAAAAATATTAATGGGTTCTGAGTCAGGGATGTACTTATTGATTAATATAGAAGCCCATTTTCTATTAGATTCCTTATACATTCTCCAAATAAGTTTAGCCCCCAGGGCTTGATTTTTCCATAATTGATTCTTAATACCGAGACCCCCTTTGGAAATAGGTTTGGAAAAGTTGTCCCACTTAATGAGGGCAAGTTTTTTATTGTTTGATGCGCCTTGCCAATAAAAGTCTTGGAGCATTTTGTCTAAATTATGCTTAACATTAATTGGGATGGGAAGAATAGATAGATGATACGTGGGAATGGCAAACATGACCATTTTTATCATTTATGTCCTTCCTGCTTTAGTTAACCATTTCCCTTTCCAAGAATTTTTTTTACTTTGGACTTTGGAAATAACTTGTTGCCATAGTTTGGTCGATAGAAGACCCTTGTCCAGGTCAATTCCCAGATACTTGCATGGAAATTTACCACTTTTATATCCCAACAAGTTGCATATCTCTCATTTGGTTTTTGGAGTTGTGTTTAAAAAGAAAATTTCTAATTTGGCTGGATTAACTTGCTGTCCTGAGGCTCTCGAGTAGATGTCTAGAACCTCCCTGAAAGCTCTAGCTTCTTGACTAGTAGTAGCTCTCAATAGAATAGTATCATCTGCAAACTATTGATGTGTAATGTGAGGAACATTTTTCAATGCCTTCAATCCCAAATTTTTTCCCTCTAACTGCTTCTATGTGATCGCTCTACCTAACACTTCTGCCACAATGACATAGAGACAGGGGGATAAAGGATCTCCTTGCCTGATGCCCCTTGAGATACTAAAAAAACCTTCTGGCGTTCCATTGATAAGAATTGAAATTTTAGGTGTCGAGATGCAATTAAATATAAGGTTAATCCATTATTTATAAAATCCAAAGGCTTCTAAGCACTTACAGAGGAATCTCCAATCCACTTTATCGTATGCTTTCTAGATGTCTATTTTGATTAGCATACTAGGTACCTTTGTCAGCTGGGTAGTATGCACTACCTCCTGAGCTATAAATATACCATCTAGGATTGATCTATTAGCAACAAAACCTATCTGTTCTTCTAAAATAATAATAGGGAGAAGGTTTTTGAGTCTATTTGCTAAACATTTAGATAAAATTTTATAAATGGTATTGCAAAGGGAAATCGGTCTGAAATCTCCCGGGTCTGTGCTTTCATTCTTTTTTAGGATTAAAGTGAAAAAGGTATTATTTATTTCATTTAAAAGTGATCCTAAGTTACGGGTAGCTTCTACTGCTTGCCAAACCTCTTCTCCAACAAAATGCCAACACTTCTGGAAAAAGCCAGCTTGTAAGCCATCTGGGCCCGGTGCTTTATCCAGATGTAGTTGGAATAGTGCTTTCTTAACTTCATCCTAGGATAGCTTACTATTAATCATCTTGTTGTCAGATTTTGAAATTAATTTGGGGATAGCTTTCAACATTTCTCTTTGAGTAGTACTATTCAAAGCTTCTGAATTATTTAGAAGGGTTTGATAATAATTGGTCAGAACTTTAGAGATCTGCTTAGGGTCTATAGTAATTCTCCCCTCGTCCTTCTTAATTTTAGCTATTCTATTAATGCCTCTTTTAAAGTTAGTTGTATTATGGAAAAATTAGTTATTTCTATCACCCTCCTTTAACCAAGATTCCCTATATTTCTACTTCCAGAAAATCTCTTCTTTGAGAAGTATATCATTATATTTTTCCAATAATTCTTTTTCCTTGAGATAATTGTGTTCATTCATACCTCTATCTATTACTGTGTTATTAAGCTCATTAATTTCTTTTTCTAGTTTTGCCTTATCTTCAAAAATGTTTCTAAATATTTCTTTATTCCATTTTAGGGCCTTGTTTTTTATGATTTTTAATTTTGTTGTTAAACAATACATCTTTGAAACTTTGATCAAGATCTGATTCCACCATTCTTCTAAGTGCTTAATGAAATCTAGATTTTGGAACCACATGAATTCAAACTTAAAGGGGTTTCTTGTTGGTTTAGTATCCTCGACAATATCAAGTCTTACGAGGAAGTGATCTGATCCCCCTTCGAGAAGGATCTATGTGCTTACTAGATGTTTAAAATTGTCAAAGTTTGTTCTAATGAAGAACCTATCTAGTTTCTCTGCTATATGACTGAAACTTGCTCTCCTGTTGTTCCATGTGTAGACTCCATTGATTGTGTTAATGCTTATAAGGTGATTTTTTGTAGCCCATTTGCTAAAGTCTTTCTGAGCTTGCGATAAAAATTGTGAACCTCCATACTTTTCTTTTAGTTCTAATATGGCATTGAAGTCTCCCTCGATAATAAAGGGCTGTTCCAAATTTCCTATTAAGTGATCTTGAATTTCCTGCCATACTTGCCTTTTGCCTTCATTGGGGATTGGTCCATATACATTGATCAAATTGAATTTTAAATTTGATTTTAGACTTTTAACTTCTAAGGCCATCCAATTATTGCTGATGGTTGTGGTTAAAGCTACTACTTTACGAGGGTCCCATATAAAAGCTAAACCTCCTAAATTACATATGACTATTACAAATTTTTCTTTCCAAATACCTAATCTTTTGCTAAACTTAGAGCTTTCATCTTTATTAAGCTTAGTTTCTTGCAATAAGATTATTTCGGAGTCAAATTTTTTTAAATATCTCTTAACTAATCTTTGTTTATTAGGGGCGTTGAGGCCTCTAAAATTCCAAGCAGTAACTTTCATTGCTCTATGGGAAGGCACTTCCCCTTCCCAGCATTAAGTAACTCTGCAATTTTAACTTGATTTCCTGCATTGCCATCTATCATTCTTAATTCTACTGCAGATTTCCTCCCTCTCTTCTTTTTAATCTTATTAATATTGGGAGTATTTAGACTTCCTCTTGTCATTGCTATACCTAACTGCCTATTTTCATTAGTGATACCGAAAAGGCCTTCTATAGATTCCTTGACCAAGGCAAGATTATCATTTAATTTAATGAACTTGATATTCTACTGTTTTAAAAGATTTTGATCCAATGTTACTTTGTCTTGGATCTCTGTATTATCAATAATTTCCTTACCATAAGCTTCACATAGTTCCTCTAAATTCTTTGGCAAATCCAAATTTAAAGCCTCTAATTCTACAGGGATAGAGGTTGTTGATTTCTCCCCTTCTGACCCTGGCATCACCATTTTAGTGTTTAATCTGAGATTGTCACAATTTCCTTTGTATATCTTAATGTCATCTATTAGGTTCTGGCTCCCTTCTACAGTTCTCATTTTGTGAGGATCACAAGTTGCTAGTTCTAATGCATAGATAGCGGGTGTTACTTTGTCTATGTTTCCTACTACCAGGGGAGTGGAGTGAGTAGCCTGCACATTCTCAAAATCTTTTCCCTCTTCTATCTCTGTATTGCAATTATTGATGAGTCTTACTAGAGTTTCTTTCTGGTATTTTAATTCTTCATAATTGCATATTTCATCCATAAGCATTTCCATTAATTCTTTTGTAATGGCATTTCCCATATGTCTAATGATTTGGTTTACTTCTTCTTCACATTTTTCTTTTGACTCTTTTTTTGTTAATTGTCTTAGGCATTCTAATTTTAAGGGTTGTCCTTTAGCCTTCTCTATTGCACCTATTTTTTTTTGTTCACATTCTACTACTGCATGATCTAAAGTGTCTACGATGTTGGGGTTCTTGGGCTGGTCTTCTTGTGAGCCAGCCTCCTTATCAAATATATCAGACATTCTTAGTTTGTTTGCATTGTTCTTATCTATACACTTCAAATCTATAGAGCTCTTTTTACCATCAAATTCTATAAATTTTAAATTATCATTGATCTTCTCAACTCTTATGTTATCAATTTCTTCATTGTTACCTAGGGAAGTTTCTATCTTCTTTAACATATTATGGGAATATGAGGATTCCCAAGGATTTTTACTCCCTGACACATTGAAATCACACAGCTTGGGAGGATGGGACTCAAAGGAATCAGATTCGGTGTTTGGTGGTTCAATATCCCCCTTATTATTTAAGAATTTATCTGTGCCCCAAATTTTGGTACTATTGAGGGGGTCATTATTTTCTAGAGTAGGTAAGATTGAATTCCCTATCTCCTTAGATTCTTCTACGAAATCCTCTAAAATTTGGGGATTTATAATTATGATATTTGAACTAAAACCATGGGGGGGATGTATTTGTCATGGTAGTTTAACTTAACAATAATAATCACATCTAATATGCTATGCTTAAGATTAATACTCCTCTTAAAAACACCAATTTCATCTCCTATGCTTTTTACAATTTCTGGTTGATTGCATTCTAGAGGCAAATTTATTAATTTAATAGCTTTCTCTACTTGAAAATCCACTAATTTCATTAGATTAAACAAGGGAAACTAGGAACATACAAAAAAGGAAGCATCTTTGAACTTCAAATACCCTTTCTCTAAAATTTTAATTTTGAGATTACTACTTTTACAGTCGACAAAGAGAAAATTGTCTACCATGGTAGTAATACTTACCTCCGTAGGTAGGAGAGATAATAGAAATTTCATTATGTCCTTGGTATGGGCTCTAGTTCCTATCCATTTGCATATGATACCTATTTCTATATAAACATTTTTCTTTTGCAAAATGAGCTTTTCATCCAGTGATACCATTGATTGTTTTTGCTTAGCTGAACACCTATGTGGCAGAGTGTAAGCTTCATCCTTATTTTTAATAGAAGATGAAAAGCCCCCAAAACCAGGCTTTACCATATTTTGTGTCTTTCTCTTAATTGATACCACATTTTCCTTCCTACTATTATAAAGAAACATAAAAAAATTCTTTAAAACTTAGTCTTATTCAATTTGTATAGATAGATAATTAAGCTGTAACTTGAAACCATTACATGAAAGTAATTTAAATTTTTTTTACAATTAATTTTATAGAAGTTACCAAAAAAAAAGTCAAATTTCACCTCAGCATCATTGACTAAGATACAACTCCTTCAATATGACCTCTAATCTTTACTATTCAACCAAAAGAGTGTGTAGTGTAACAAATACACTGTGTTGTAAATACCAAAAAGATATCGAATTTAATTCCTAAATATATGAATAAATAAAATCTTCACTATTAAATATATTAAACATTCATTTCAAAATAGATTCATAAGTGATCACCAGAAGACCCAATAATTCATTTCCATGAGAATTTCCAAGATTTGATGAGTGCTGATTGTATACCATTAATTCTCATAAGAGATGGGTTCTTGTGAACCACTACTCATGAAACATGAATTAATGTGTTCAACTCAAACACTATTAAAAATTAAACTATTCAAATCATTAGACATTAGACATTCAAACTAATCCTCAATAAATAATTTTTTCTGTATAGGAACTATTAGACATTCATTTAAAATATAAGACAATGGTAGAATAACCCATGAGAAGGCCCAATGCTTCTTCTTTGTGAACAACACATAGATGCAATGAGTATTTTGGTATACCCTTTATTCTCATGAGAGATGGGTTCTTGTCAACTGCTACTCATAAAACATGAATCATTGATTTTGACTTGAAAACTATTAGACATTCAAACTATCCAAACTATTATACATTCAAACTATTCCTCAATAAATAAGTAAATAAAACCTTCACTATTCAAACTATTAGACATTCATTTAAAATAGAGAAGACTTAGAATTTTTTTGAGAAGCCCAAATTCTTCACCTTTATGAATATCACCTAGATGCAATGAGTTTTAAGGTATACCCCTCATTCTCATGATAGATGGGTTCTTGTGAACTACTACTAATAAAAAATGAATCAATTAGTTTGACTCTAAAACTATTAGACATTTAAACTATTCAAATCATTAGACATTGGACATCCAAACTATTCCTCAATAAATAAATAAATAATAAAAAATTTCACAATTCAGACTATTACACATTCATTTAAAATAAAAAAGAGTTGGAAGCCTTCCTAAGAAGGTTGAATGATTCACCTTTATGAACATCATCTAGATGCACTAAGAGATAAGTATACCCCTCATTCTCATAAGAGATGGGTTCTTTTGAACCACACTCATGAGACATTGATCAATGAATTTGACTCAAAAATTGTACAATTGAATTTCAATGAGTGATAATTATACCCATCATATTTATAAGAGATAGGGTATTTTGAACCACTTCTCATGAGACATGGATCAATAAATTCAACTCGAAAACTACACAATTTAATTTTGATGATTTATAATTATGCCTCTCATTCTTATGAGAGGTGGGTTCTTCTGAATCACTACTCACATGAGATATAAATCAATGATTCAACTCAAATATGCACAATTGAATTTAAGTAAGTGGTAATTAAAATCCTTATTCTCATAAAGGTATAGGTCTGAAAGGAGGAACAATAGTCTTTTGTAAATCCTCTTGAAGTATACCATTGTATGTAGGTGAAGTTTGAATCAAATCTAATGTAGATATCTTAGCAAGAGTAGTACAATGTTGTTTAATAGTTCATACTTCTTACCAACTTCTTGAGAAGGGTTAGGGGGCATTGAAGAAAAGATTGAGAAGGGGAGGGGGGGGGGGGAATTTGAATCATTCTTTTTTTTTTGAATTTTAGATGTGTGAGATAGTGCATGATAATTAGGTTGATTAGCACCATTCATCACAATCACTATTTTTTTTTTAAGTTGAGGGACATCTTGACGAAGTTGGACCACAATTGTAAGATTCTCATGGCCTAAAATATTAATGGAATTTACTTGATTAGGTTATTTATTCTGAAAGGTTTTATCTCTAGAGGGGAGAGCATCAAGAGAAGTGGTAATGCTAGCATCCTTTTTTTACAAGGTCTCCTCATGAGTAGGACAAACTTTAGGAGATGGAAAATAGAAATAGTCATCAATGCTTCATCTCTTTAAGAGATATCATTTAAGTGTAACAAAGGTATTTTTAATATCCTCCTATTTTTCTGAAATATTCTCATAGGGGAGGTACATTTTAGGAGAAGGGTCAACATCATTCCTTAAAACTTAATCCCTAGTAAGAATATTCTTAAAGAAGTGTTGATAATCTCTTCTTGCACCAAAATTCCTTCATGAATTTTTGGAGAGGGTAAATCATAGACATGGATGAAAGGAAGAAATAGATTATCATGATATGCATAAAAGGGAACATTTTAAAGATATTGGGTAAAATGTGAAATCAAACTACCAAAATATGATAACAAATCTATTTATAAAATGCTCTATAGTAAAAAAAAAAAAAGCTACCTATAAATGATCCATGGGTGTCCCTAAATTAGAAACCTTGTTTTAGTAGCCCATCCTTTTAGTGTTGTGTTGATCTCAGTGCAATGGAGTAGTATTTCTTTTTGAAGATATTCTCTATTTGTACTTCCTTGAGATGTCGAGACAAAATATTTTAGGTTGTATAAGCTAATTGTGGATTCTAGTGATTAGGCCATGCCTCCAACCTTGGCCCCTCCACGTATCGTTCTCTTATAAAGACAAACATGTTAAGGAATCCTTAAGGTGTTGCAAATTTGAGCCGATGAAGTACCAAGATACATGTTTGATTTCACTACAATAAAAGCTTGACCTTAGGTTGTAAAAAGTACTTGAAGTGTTTTCAATTTTTTTAGAGAAATAGAAATTTGGGCTTTGAGGAGCCTTAAATTTATGCTTATTTGTTAAAAAAATTAGTAGTTATTATGTTTCACTACTTGCGTGTACATACAAAAAAGAGAGAAAATATTGAATTTATGGGCATTTTCCTAGGTCAAACACCAGTTTTGAAAGTAATCATAAAATTGAAATGTAATTAAGTTGAATTGAAAGCTTTGAAGTAGAATATTGAATATTATACCTCAAAATTTCTTTAATGCAATGCTCTTCATATGTGATCACATTTTTTGATGCAATCACGTGATATGACATAAATGAGATCAATCATAAAGACATGATTGCATGAAGATTGTTATAAATTTCTACTCCATAATGTTTAGATCTAAAGAATGCTTGAAGGATATGATGATATGAAATGTTCCCATGATATGATTAGATTCTTATAGTAGACCATGATGTGAAAATAAATTGAAAGAGTGCTCTCATATAGGGTTTTGAAGGTATTTCATTAATTAAGCTAACCTCCAACAACCATAATGCGACATCGATATCAATGAACTAGTGGAAACCCAACATCAAATATTTGAATTTAGGCCCATTTTTTATGGGTCAATCATGCTCAAGATGACTTTGACCTCCCATAATAGGTCAAAAAAGTGGGATATAAGGTGTACATAGTCCAAGGAAATAATTTGAATCAGCTTGTGAAGATATGACATCATGTTCTTAGCATTTCAGCTAGAAATAGGATTAAATATGAGCTAGGAGACCACACAATAAGGCAAGAACAAAAAAAGTGGTGTAACTTGCACAAGGTACAATTCATGATGCTACAATAGAATTTGTATCTTTGCCTTCTTGTTTTTAGATTAGTCATATTATAGAGATATGTTTATATTTTTAACTATTTTAGAGATACTACACAAATAAAATGGTAATCTAATGTGTTTGTGTTGTAACTCAAGACATTTCAAGAATACTTTATAGGTTCTTTATCATTTAATAATTGTATATGATACCAGTTTTTAAAATTCTTACAATTAATTAATTTCCAATTTTAATTCACAACTCTTACCTTTATCTTCGATAGCATTATTTGACAATTTAGAGAACATTTTTAACTAGGCTAGCTAGCATAGATGTTTACTATTATAAAGTAAAATAAATTTTTTTTGTATAATTTAGTCGTATTCAATTTTTATAGATTAAATATTCAATACTTGAAAACATCTAATTAAACTATAACTTGAAACCATTACATGAAAGTAATTTAAATTTTGTATACAATTAATTTTATAGAAGTTACCAAAAAATAAAATCAAATTGCACCTCACCATCATCGACTAAGATACAACCCCTTCATTGTGACCTCTTATCTTTACTATTCATACCCAAAGAGTGTGTAGTGTAACAAATACACCATGTTGTAAACACCTAAAAGATATCAAGTTTGATTCTTGAATACTTGAACTAGATAAAATCTTAAATATTAAATCTATTAAGCATTCATTTAAAATATAAAATAGATTCATAGGTGTTTATGAGATGAATGAAAAATTAATTTCTATGAGAATTTCCTAGATTTAACGAGTGCTAATTGTATAACATTCATAATCATGAGAGATTGGTTTTTGTAAACCACTACTCATGAAACATGAATCAATGAGTTTGAATAAAAAACTATTAGACGGTCAAACTATTCAAACCATTAGACATTGGACATTCAAACTACTCCTTAATAAATAAATAAATGAAATATTCTCAATTCAAACTATTAGATATTCATTTAAAATACAAAAGAGTTAGAATCCTTTCCAAGAAGGCTAAATGCTTCACCTTTATGAACATCACATAGATAGAATGAGTGTTAAGTATATCCCTCATTCTCATAAGAGATGGGTTCTTTTGAACTATACTCATGAGACATGGATAAATGAATTCTACTAAAAAATTGCACAATTGAATTTCAATGAGTGATAATTATACCCATCATTCTTATATGGGACATGCTCTTCTAAACCACTACTCATTAGACATGGATCAATTATTTGACTCAAAAAATGCAAAATATAATTTTGATAAGTGGTAATTAAACCCCTTATTACCATAAAGATGAGTTCTTCTAAACCATTATTAAAACCTTTCGAGTAGAAAACCCCACACTCCAAAACCAAAGAGCCATTGTATTATTTAGCAACAAAATATACTTACAATACAATCTTTAGATTTTAACCCAAGTTACATGTGGATATTTATATCCTACTCCATCTTGGAGAAAAAATGGTAGCACAATCCCTGTGAAAATAAATTCCTCTTACTCACATACAACTCCTCTAGCACTAAATGTATTTATAGAGATTACAATGCAAAAATAATCATTTTCTCGAATGTGTTTATATTCAATGTATCTTTAACAATTAATTAGAAATTTATTTTTGAATAACCCTTGCATAAACATTAATATCTATTTTCTAAATCTCCAAGTCTATCTATGCAGAAGATTTGGTCCCACATAAAATATTTCCAAAAGACCATTAAAAATAATTAAATTAAATCCACTTGGGACTCCTAAGGTTGAGGCACCTTAATCCCAACATTCTCCCACTCGACAAAGACCTTGCAAGACTCACTAGACACACCAAGATTTATATTTCTAAGAGCCACATGATAAAGATCACATCATCATTGTTATCCATGAAACCACATATATTTGAGTGACATCAAAGGCTCAAGGATACTACCACCACTCTACTACAGTCATGACCTATACAAAAGAATCATCAATATCAACTTCAAAGATCATACCAGAGCACAACTATAAAGTAATCCTCTAGAGAATAAGTTAAAACAATAGGAAGAGAAAAAATCCAACATATTGCTTCCATCAAACTGATAGCTCTAGACAATAGACACATTGAAGAAGTTTTGGCAGAATGAGATTGCAAACCTTTAGATAGCCTACCTAGATGTATTAACTATGTAAGTACTTGTGGATATATCTTTTGAGCACCTTTGTCATTAATGTCAAAGGGGGATTTAGAATATAGAAGAGAGAATATGGAGTTTTGTATATGATGTAAAGGTGAGTAGAGTACATAGTGAAAGGGGAGATATAAGTTAGAGTATGTATTAGAAATTTTGTGTAAAGATACAGTTAGTAACTTGGCCATATTCCTTTGTTTCCATTAATGAAAAAGGGGGAGATTGTTGGAAAGTTGACTATACTAATATATATGACTAAATATAGTGTTTTCATTATGGAAACAAAGTCATATGATGTTTTGGAGTCAGCGCACTTAATCACAGGATCAAAATTTGGTTAAGTATGAAAGATTGGACAGTTAGCAGAGCACCAGGTGAACAGAGCATCAACGCACATGCGTATGATTGAGTTATGGTATGTTCCCTTAAAGATAAGCTTGTTGATATGTAATCATTCTAATTCTAAGAGTTCATAATCAAATGAGTTAGTATGATGAAGATAGAGCCAGTTGAAGAGTCACAATCAGTAAGCGGCATAATAGAACAGAGTATAGGGCTGACTATTTGTATTTTGATTAGTGCTTGTAATACTATTTTGTAAAGGCTCTACACCTATTGTATTTAGTTCATAGACATGTTAATATGATGATATGTAAATATGCTTGAGCCAATTCAATTGGAAGCATTGTATGTAATTAGTTATAGGCTAACTTGATGAATAGTTTTTTTTGCACATATAAATAAGACATGCACCTTTTTAATTAAGTATGGCATGAGATATAGAAATTTTCAAGAGGAGAGAAAAGGTATGTGAAGAGAATTTAGTATGCTGTAGTGCTTTACAAGAGGCTAAATCATAAGTGCACAAAAGGAACTAATCAGACAAGTAGTGTCACATAAATAGTTCATCTTGCAGATATAGTGTGTATCTAAGATCTAGAAGGTTGTAGCCTTCACCACTTGAGTAGTGAACTCTAGGAAAATGTGTCCCCACCCCTAATAGGGTTAATTGTAAAAGACTCCTAAGAGGGTCTGACCCTTGACTAGGTCATTGTACTAAAAGCATTGTAAAGAACAACTCCAAACAAGGTTGCAAGATCTTCTAATAAGGATCATAAAACACTAGTGCAGTTCTTAGCATGTGTCAATTCCCACCAAGGTTTTTACCTATTTGGATTTCCCTGTAATCATATTTGGTGTTATGTGTTATGGTTTTTTATCTTACTTGCACTGATATTCATTTCAGTACATAAGCAATTAAGTTAAGTTTCAAGAGTAAAGAAAAAGTATTAATATATAGAACACTAATTCATCCCCCTCACCTCTTAGTGTTCCCATTCCTAACACTATCAGAGGAGATGGAGGGTTTATATCTTTAGGGTCTTAGTTTTAAATATTTTGTGGGGTGCATTATTTTTAGAATCTCCCATGAATTTATTAAAAAAATAACAAAATCAATCAAAAATTTGATATTACAATTAAATTTCAAACAAACAAAAATAAATACATTATTTGAGGTATACTAACATGTGTGACAATGTGGAATGATGAAAAATTTCCATACTTTGCAAAACATGATCAAGTTCTTTTTTTGAGTCCTCACTATCTCTATTCACTGCATGACTGTGGGTTAAAATAACCAAGTTAGTTGTAGAAAAAATGTTTTATTATTAGTTAAACATGATCAGGGATTATTTTTAATAAAAACTCATATAGATTATTTGAGCTGACGCTCAAGAAAATTTACCAAACCTAAGCATGATTAGGTTATTTGAATTCATTTGAAGAGTGTTTTGGGTTTTTTTTTGGTGGATGGCCACTTTTTTTCACACCATATTGTTGCACTTACCTAATAATCAATCTATTATATAGATAACCATTCGATCAAGAATTCAAGGAGTAGTCAAGCATATTCAAAAATTCAAGAAAATCATCTCGTCGCGGTGGAAATCCTAGCAATCATTATGCAAGCATGTCTCTTCTAAATTGTGTTTATCTATGTGTAGAGTAATGTTATTGTATCAACACTTGTGATCTCATTTCAAGAAGAACTTGTTTCATCAAGGTATAAGACACTTACCAAACCTCTACTATTGATAGTAAACTAATTTTCCTTTAATGTAATTTCAATTTCATTTCAAGGTTAATTCCTAAATAGGGGTTTGACAAATAAACCCCTTTCTCCCAAAATACTTCCTAATTTTTGTGTCCAGGTGATTGATGTCGGAGTATCTTGGGCTCATAGCAATCTTGCATAAACCAAAAATAGTTCTTTGTTATTTTTTTCTTCTTTACCAATTGGAGAGATTATACTAGCCAATCTTCATTTGTTCGAGATAGTGTGTGTGATCATAAAGTCTTAGTCTATACCTATTTGGGATCATCTTCCTATGATCACACCTCCTATTATTTTTGGATGTTCAATATTTGATCCTTTTTTTCCTTTGGTAATGTGTGTGTTTCTTTCTTGGACCTATTTAGAGATTTGATGTGTGGTCATTGATCTTTGGATTTCAACCATTGTGATCATAGCATGTGGTTTGTGGACTTCTTGTGGATCATTTCCTATGATCACACATCTTATTGTTTCCTTTCTTGGATCTTTGATTCATTTTGGGTTGGACCTATTTTTTTGTACATGTTTCCTTCTTGTGGAATGTAACTCTCTTTTGGCTAACATATAGAGGTGTTGTCTATATATAATAACTAGATATATCTTGAGTAGGAAGTAGTGGTAGTAGTGTCGGTTGGTTCATGGAACCTAGATTTGAGATTTCACTAGATTGGAATTAGGATTGAGTTTCATTTCATTGTATATGGTCATAACTAGGAAGGCCCGAGAGCCCAACATGTATGGTGTTTGAACTCTAAATAATTATATTGGATTGTGTATTCTCTCTCTAGTTTTGTGTTGTTTCTTCCCTGTGTTACTCTTAGCTATGAGCTTGGGCATCTCCTTTGGGGATTCTGCCTCCTTGGCACTGCACTAGGTGGTATTAGAGTAGTTTTTGTTTATAGAAATCCCTAGTTAAATTGGTTGTAGGATGGAAGATTGTGATCTAGCCTACAATTGTAGATGGTTACAAAAATGGTTACAGGAAGGAGAGATGTTGATCCTTTTGTATTGTATTGATGCAAGGTAGGGGTCAAGAGGGGCCAAAGGATGGTGCACCCTAATGATCCAAGCCTGATCAACACACACAAAAGTAAACAAACACAATAGTGGGAGAGTGAATGCATAAACTTTCATATATTTTCATCAATCATACATGTCAGGTTGTAAGGCCTTCCTAGTTACGGCCAAATATTACAATGAATCTTAGAAGTCTTAAAAAATGCAAGGATATATTACAAAATCTCCAATATAATGTCTAATATCTTCCCTCCAAACTAACTCTCTAAACTACAACCAAACAACTACATTTATACAAGAGGCTACTGAATTAAGTCAGCCTTCAGATCCATAATCAATAGAAGTAATGATTAGATCTAGGACCACATGCTTCCTAATGATGGATTCCAACATTCAATCTGTGATCCAATAAATGCACAATTTGGCCTCATCAAAAATCAAAACTAAACCCATTGGTGAGCAAGGATAACCAAGCAGCAGACAAGGAATGTCGAGCACTAGTGAAACAACTGACCACCCAGGAAATGATCAACCACACTTGGTAATCAAAGGAAATCGATCAACTACTAACCAACTCGGTCAAAGTAGGAATCAAGAAACACAGACAAACTCCAAAATTTTTTTGGTGACATAGGATTTCTAAGGACCCGAGATGCTCCTGCATCAGACACCTAGGGTTATTTTGGAATGATTATCTGAATCATTTGGTAGGTATGATCTGAGATGCATCCAACTTACAAGAATTATCTTCTATCGGTCTATTCTTCCACTTAACCAGATATTCCATATATTGTTTCCCTCTTGTGCTCTTGCCAACTCTTTGATTCAGAATCTATTCAATCTCTTCATTCTGCTTCTTAGGATATTCTATCAGTACTGCTATTTCTTCATCAGGTTCATGATACTCATACAAATCAGCAATGTTCAAAATTGGTGATATATCCATGTCATCAGGTAACTCAATCTTGTATGTATTTCCACTATCAAATTTCCTCAAAATCTTGCAAGGTCCAAACTTTTTCATCTTTAATTTCTCATATGTTCCAATAGGAAATTGACCTTTCTTCAAATGAACCATCACTTCATCACCAACATCAAAAGTCTTATGCCTTCTTGATCTATCAGCCCTATCTTTGTATTTTTGATAACTGCCTTTTAGTTTCAGCTTCACATCTTCATGCAATGTCTTCATGTACTCAACAAACTTTACTCCTTCAACACTTCTCTTATTTTCATCATCAATGTCTCTCAAATTAGATATTCCTCTCAGTTGTATGCCATTCACAATCTCAAATGGTGTTTTTCCAATACTCCTATTCACTGAATTAATGCATGCAAACTCTGCTTGTGCCAACATAGAATCCCAATTAATCATTGTGTCTCCAACTAAACATCTCAAAATATTTCCCAAACTTTTGTTCACAACTTCAGTCTGCCCATCAGTTTGTGGGTGAAATGTAGAACAATATTTCAGCTCAGTGCCAAATTTCTTCTAAAGGGTCTTCCAAAGGTATCCAACAAATTTACTATCTCAGTCAGAGATAATACTCCTTTGTAATCCATGCAATCTAACAATCTCTTTAAAGAAAATATCTGCTACATGTACTACATCTGATGTCTTTCTACAAGGTATAAAATGTGCCATCTTAGAAAATCTATCTACAACAACAAATATAGAATCATTACCTCTTACTATCTTTGGTAAGCCAAGAACAATGTCCATACTGATGTTAATCCAAGGTTTCTCAAGAACAACAATCGGTACATACAGTCAAGTATTCTGACTTACTCCTTTTGCAACTTGACAAATTCCACAACTTTTCACAAATTTTTGAACATCTTTATACAACTGTGGCTAAAAGTACTTCTCCTTAAGAAAATTCCAAGTTTTATCAATACCAAAATGTCCAACCAAACCACTACTATATTTCTCTTTGATCAAATTAGTTCTCATTACTCCTCTCAGTATACACAACTAAATACCTTTGAACAACATACCTTCCTGAATAAAATATTCATCCCATTTAGTATCTTGTTGATCTTGAATAGGTGTTATGCACTTTCTCCATGGCTCAAAAAAAGTAGGGTCATTTTCATACAAACCTTTCATCTCATCAAAACCAAGAACTTCAATTTTCATCTCAGTCATCAAAGATCTCCTTCTACTCAATGCATCAACAACTCAGTTAGTGACTCCACTCTTATGCTTTATTACAAATGTATAACTCTGCAAATACTCAACCCATTTCATGTCTCTGATTCAACTTATTTTGACTACCCAAATACTATAAAGCTTTATGATCAGTATACAACACAAATTCACTTGGTATCAAATAATGTCTCCATTTCTTCAGTGCTTGAACAATAGCATAGAATTCTTGATCATACAAAGAATATTTCCTTCTAGCATCATTCAACTTTTCACTAAAGAAAGCAATAGGTTTACCTTCTTGACTCAAAATAGTTCCAATTGCACTTCCACTTGCATCACATTCTACTTAAAATACTTTACTAAAATCAGGTAATGCCAAAATAGGTAATTCAACAACCTTTTACTTCAGGTTCTCAAAACTTTTTTCAGCTCCATTTGTCCACTTGAATTCTCTTTTGTCTCCTCTCATAGTCTCAGTCATAGTATTGCAAATTGAACTAAAATTCCTTATGAACTTTTGGTAAAAACTTGCCAAACCATAAAATGATCTTACCTCACTAGCATTCACAAGTCTAGGCCAATTCAAAGTAGCTTCAACCTTTTCAAGATCCATCTTCAAACCATCAGCTGAGATCACAAATCCCAAAAACACAATTTCCTCTTTCATGAATGAACACTTTTTTAGATTTATTAGCATCTTTTCCTCTTTCAACCTCTGCAAAACTTGTCTAGCATGCAACAAATGTTATTCTCTAGTCTTACTAAATATTAGAATGTCATCAAGATATACAATCACAAATTTACCCAAGAATTTCTTCAAAACTTCATTCATCAGCCTCATACAAGTACTCGGTGCATTAGTTAAACCAAAAGGCATAACCAACCACTCATACAAACCTTCTTTTGTCTTGAAAGAAATCTTCCATTCATCATCTTCTTTGATTCTAATCTAATGATACCCACTTTTCAAATCAATCTTTGTAAAATACTTTGTTGCAGTCTGTATGGACCCTAAAATGGTTGCTTAGACTTTGGGCCCCCATTCAGCAATTTATCAATTTCATGAATCAACGTTTTTAGCTTGATATCAATTTCCTTGATCAAATCCTAATTCTATCATTTATTTGACTATATTCCATGGATTAACCATTTTATCCTAAGTCTTTATTTAATTAAAAGGAACATTTTCCTCCCCTTTTATTAAATAAAAAGTCCCCACTTTTCCTCTTATCCTAAGTTGCACAAATAAAGCACCATTCCTATTTTATAAAAAGAGAAAAAACACTTTTTATCTCATATGGACACAAAATTCAACTCTTATTTTCTCATTGGAGGAGATTTGTGCACATGGATTGATCCCTCTTCAAGCTCCACCCTTGATTAAATCTTTTTCCTCTTAATCTCTATCATTTGTTGTTTCTCATTTCCTATAAAAGAAGAGCTCTTTTCTCATTTTAGGATCCATCTTTTGAATACAAACTTTATGCTACAGGATTTCTTGGAGACTTTGGAGCTTTTGATTATTGTTGCATCACATTTTAGTTCTCATTATTGCTTCATAGTTTAGTTTTCATTGTTGCATCATAGTTTCATGTTTATGCTTTCTTAGCTTAGTTTCCTTTATGATATAGATTAGTTCACATAGCTTAATTAGGAGGAATTGTAATACTTGCATCTTTCATTTCCATAGCTTAGCTTGCATGTTCATCTTAATCTAGTTGCATTGCATTTCATTTTCATTTGATTATTGGGGATATTGGCACTCTTTCCCTTGTCTTCATTTGAATCTCTCATTGTGTGGTTGACTAGCAAGGTCATAAGCTTTATAGCTCTAGCTTAGAGTAACTTTAATATCCTTGCAACTCCATACATAGAGAGCTCTAAATCACTTTCTAAGACATCCCATTCATGTATTCCCTTGGAAGTAATGACTTAGAGAAGTGCACTATTTAGTGTGTACATTTTTGGCACCCACCATGGGGCAGAACATTATTGTTTTGTCCTTCATTTGCTGCATTTTCATTAATTTTTTGTCAATATTTAGCTTTAGTTTCAGCTCTAGTTTTTTGGTTACAGATTATCGTACAACTTTTTGCCAGTGTCATGCGATAGTTTATTATATACTGGTGTGATACTTTACTAGTTAAAGTATCGTATGGACTTTGTAGGTTCTGTCGCATTATTGTTCTATATTCTGTCACCTACAGGTAATACGAAATATCACACAGAAGGATTTCATCACACCCATATACTGTAAAGTATCAGTGATTCTTCTAGTGACTATACTATCACTTGTGCTTGGTAGTGAGTTGTTGTTTGGTTCTTTCTTGGCAAGTTTTGATTTAATTAGCTTGATGGTTTGGTTTGCTATGGTTAGGCAAAATTAATTTGCATATTTCATTTGGATTTTTATTTTTCTAACCATTGTGGGGCTAACAAGTTGTGGTTGCAGGTGCTTCTTTTGCTTAAAATTATTTTGCCAAAAGAATGCATGCCAAAGCTTCAAATGCACAAGGGCTACTAACAGTTTTGGCAAGGCTACCCAAAGCATAAAAGCCAAATAAAAGTGCTTGTTATTTATTTCATTTCAAGTGTCATTTACTAGTTGTTTCATTTCATAGGAACATAATATCTTGTTGTAGGAATTCTTTGGTGGTAGGAGAGTATGCTCTTCACCCTTGTGGTGAAACATAAATCTTGACCCATCTTTCGATTTTCAAAGAAAAAGGGTAATTGAATCTTTTCTTAGTGTGTTTGGGAGAAATTTTTGAGGTAGGAGAGTATGCTCTTCACCCTTGAGGTGAACCAGAAATCTTGAACCTCAAAAATTGATCCATTCTTTATTTAGTTTAGGATCCTTTAGTGGGCTTGCTCTTGAGCAATCAAGAGGAATGACCCAAGTGGGGACAATCCTTTCACCGGCTATTCTGACCCACTATAAACTCAAGGCTATCAAGGACACAAAACTTTGGTAGACGTAGCTCTTGTCTTCACTTGATGTGAGTAGCTTGTGGGATTACGACCATGAGGAAAATGTCAAGCAAGAATGTTTAAGGTACTCTTGAGGCTGCGAGGTCTGTTACTTGTCGCAAGGTAAGGAGTCCCTTTGGGGAGTAAGAGGGGTGCTACGAATGGAAGCCCTTATTAAGAACCATAGATAGAAGACACCCTATTTTTCCACTTAGCTTCTTGGTGCAAGGATTGATCCAAGTGGAATAACCCAGATCACCCCAAGATTACTCACCATCTGTGCTCCTTTGGTTGTGTCATTGGCACTTCCACAACAAAGCCAACATCTATTGTGGGAAACCACTTTGTGTGAGGAAATGGATCATCAAGTGTGGGCCAAGTTGTTAAGTATTGAGCCATTGTATTTTTAGGATAGAAAGTTCTTGAAGTGTTCTCATTTTGATATACCCATGTAAACATTCTTGCATATTCAACATCATGGTAGTATTCATAGGATTTTTTTCAATTTTGATATCATAATTTCTTGTCTTGGCAAGGTTGCTTTTGCCCTTGTTTCAAGTGTTTGAAGACATGTTTGATCACCTACTATTTGAAAACCTATTTATTTGCTGCTATCACTATGATTGAAATAAAAAAATCCAACTTTCAAATTGAAATTTTGACCAAATTGCCCTTAAAACTGAAATTTTTCACTTCACTGGTCAAGAGTCATACGACACTGAATTATCATCACACCCTATTCTAAGAATTATCATGTGATAGTTCATCCTTCAATTTTCATCACACTATCTACCTGGAAAGTATCGCACAGGCTACTTGGAAACTAGTGCCCAGTATCTATGAGAAATATCGCATGGTTAGAAACTATCATATTATTAGCCTGGAAACTATCGCACAGAGTCTCTTTATTGTCTGCCAGGTTTATGTAATTTTTAGTCTTTCCTTGGTTGACCAAATTTTATTAGGTTACATACTCTATCGCTAGAAGCTGTTTGTACCTTAGGTTCTTGTATTTAGACATCTTAAGTTAGTAATTTTTTACTTCACCAAAGATCTTGTTTTTCATCAATAAGTTAGGAATTATCCTTAATGACAAGATTCACCTTTAGACTCCTTGATTGCACACTTGGAGAGTTTGAGTACTCTTTTGTCCAAATTCACTTCCATATAAATTCAATTTAAAAAATATATTTTGGATAAATCATCCTCTTGATCCATATGTGCTAGGATACTGAAATCTTTTAATTATGCACCACTGTGGTAGTGTTGATTTATACCTCTTGTTAGCTTTCTATCTCACCATTTCTCTTTTGGACAACTGAATATTTTCACTATCCTAGTTTGACATCGATGATTCATAAGGTCATCTTATCACTAAGGCCCTTTTCTTTCATGCTGGTTACAACAAGATACCAAGTGGACCAAGGAAAATGATCTCAATTAGTTTTTGAACAATTACCTCTAGTCCAAACTCACCACAAGAGAAAGGGGAAGGAACCCATCTTTGATCAATCTCCTAAGAGTACTTCAGAAGTTTGGTTTGAGCCTAGGAGCACCTTTAGTGGGTTGAGTACCTCTTTGACACCTTCTCAATCAAATATGGACATGAGTTACACCTTGACTAAAAAGGAAAGAGAAGTGATGGATCAAACTCTCGATGACATATTTCAAAGACATAGAGATAAGATGTTGTTTGGTGGCTCTTCTCATGACAACCAACATGAATCACCTCCCATCAACACCAGATATTTGGATGCCCATCAAAGGGCTGAAAGGCATTATAAACAAGCTCACCAAGATGAACGGTCACAACATGAGGACCAAAACAACCAATCTTGTGATGTTCATGTGAATGTAGCTGACTTATTCAGACATTCGAGACCAAATTCTACACTTTGAACCACCTCATGGTATACAAGTGAAAGGGTAAAAAGAATTGAGTGAGAGAAACAAGCCTTCTTAAATGAATAGGCTGCAAAAGAAGAAAATCTTAGACAACTAGAGTCTAAAAGGCAAGCCTTGTTGGACATAGAGAGAAGAGCCACACAAGAAGAAAAAGATAGGCTTCTCTCCCAACAACTTAATGCTCAATTCAACAATAGGGGTACCAACAGTGGAAACAAATCTCCACCATCTACTCCCTTGGGCACCCCATGAGGCAGAAGGTATTCAAGATCACCCTCAAGATCTCCTAGTCCTAGAGGAAGAAGGACTTCACAACATGCCCATTATAGGAGACACACACCTCCTAGGAACTCAAGACCACCCTCCCAATGAGCTCATTATGGCTCTCAACATGGAGGAAGTAGTGCAAGCTTCGATGCTCAAGACTTTATGAGAATGAAACAAGAGCCAATTTTTCAAAAATATGTGGAGAAATATGTTGAGCAAAATAAGGATCAATTCCTAGAAAGCTTGATCAACAAGGGTGCAAGGGTTCCTTACAATTTTGATGTGGATAGGAAAATCAAGAAACAAAGCCCATCACAAGAAGAAGAAATTAAGAAAATGAAAAAGATGATGGAGAAGATGATGGCTCCTAAGAGTTCTTTTAATCTTGACTCTATTTGTCCTAATCCTTTTGATAGGAGTGTGAGTATGAAGGATTTTCCTAGAAAAGTTGAAATTCCCCAATATGACAAATATGATGGAAATGGTGACCCACATGATTATGTGCACCAGTTCTACATCATGAGTTTTTAATTTCACCAAGATGACTCTTATCTTATGAGATTGTTTCCAAGAAGTCTCAAGGGTCAAGCAATGGAGTGGTTTACCAACATAACCCCTCCTGTAAAAAATTTCGAAGAACTTGTCCACAGATTTGTGCAACATTTTGCATACAACTTGTCAAGATCTATGACCATGCTAGATTTGTGCAATTTGAAATATAATCAAGGGGAATCCTTTGTCACATTTTTACAAAGGTGGAGACGATTGTGCTCTTGCTATTCTAGGACTACTCCTGAGCATGAAAGGATTGACATCATTGTTAGAAATTTAGTGCTAGAAATGCGGTATGAGGTTTTGAAGATGATCTTTGATTCCTTCGAAACTATGGTCAAAACCGCATGTAGAATTGAGGATATCTTGAAAGAGCAAGGTATTTTGACTAGATAGAGCAATAACAACAATAGTCAAAATAATAACAACTCTCGTAAGGACAAAGGCAAGAACTCGCACTGGAACAAGAATAAACAAGTAGTCAATGATAGAGTTGTTGACTCTTCTCAACCAAAGGATCAAGGTGTCCTAAATTTATCTAGTGTAGTTCAAGCCATGAAGCTTAATACATCCTCCAACTAACAAGAGCATAAACCAAGATATCAAGATAAACCCAAAAAGGAAAAGCGTCAATTTTCTAAACTTGGTGACTCTTATGAGGATGTTTTCAAGACCCTCATTGCTAACAATCTTGCACAACCTCAAGATCCAGTGAATTTCCACATACCTGAAATCAAACCACATTGGTGGAATGAAAAAGCTTTCTGCAAGTACTAAAATGGTATTGGACATGACATTGAACATTGTTGGAAGCTTAAACATATTAATCAGGATCTAATTGGGAATGAAAAACTCTAGATTGATGGGTTGAACACCAATGCAGATCACAAAGCATTTAAGGAACCTTTGCCTAAATATGAAAAGGGAGAAACCTCTAAAGCCAAAGATGGCAGGGCCGCAATCAACTACACCTATACGTCTACAAAGAATGTTATCAATATGCTTGAGGTTGTGGATGAAAGTTTCAATATGATGAGACGAAAGGATCCTTATGGTTATGATATGGACTCTCCTCCTATGTTTGATGAATGACCCATCATGGTGTTAAGAGGTCCTTAGTCTCATAGGCCATCCCAAGCTCTTAATGATGTCACTAGAAGCCAAATTCAAGGTCCCATGATCATTAGAGGTCCTAGTTCCAACCAGTCTAGCAAACCCAAACTAGTGACATCCAAAAATGTCACCACCAAATCAGAAATCAATCTTGAAATGAGCTATAATCTTGTTGACTAGTTACAAAAAATGCTAGCTCAAATCTCAATTTTTTAACTCTTGGAATTGTCTCCAAGATATAAGTGTATCCTTGAGGATGATTTGTGTGCAGGAAATGTTCCCAACAACATAGATGTTGACCAATTCCAAAATATGGTTAACCACCTTACTAGCCCACATTACCTAACATTTTCAGAAGAAGATGACAAAGCTTTGAGCCATTTGCACAATATTGCCCTTCATGTTGAGATCATGATCCATAAAACCCATGTCAAATGTGTGTTGATAGATGGGGGTGTTGGGCTCAACATTTGTTCTTTAAGTCTTGTTGGCACTCTCAAAAATCTTTGAGATGCCATGATTCAAAATTTGTTATAGTGCCTTTTTCTGTTTCAAGGGGATGCATATACTGATTGATTCATAAGCCCTATCTTGCGAGTGAGGTGTTTTACACTCTACATAAACATCATTCAGTCACCTAGAATCATCAATTTGATATTTGCATCATGTTTGTAGGATCTCATTCTTAGGCGGTTTGTAGTTTTGGAATTTGCCTAAGTGTCAAATTGATTCGAAGGGCCTAGTTTAAGGATGAATATCTGATGCCCTGATAAATGTCATGGAAAACTGAGTGGTGAGTGTCTTAGTGTACATCAGATTGCTTAAGTTTCATTTTTCAGCTCCCTATAGTCAGATTTCATCTATTTTGCACCTGCCCATTTGGAGGTCTTTCGTATAAATCTGTCTGTTACACTTTTCATAGTTTTGTCAGAGGCCCTGTTTGGAGGTTTGCAATTCATGGATAGAGATTGATCAATTAATAGAAATCATTCCTTGGGATTGTAGACAAGTTTTTCTATCAGCCTATCCATTTTTAGCTCTTAACGATTCCATTTGATCAGTTTTCAGGATCAAATCCATTTGCAAGTTTTGTATTTTGGGTAGAGTGCATTCAGTTATCTTTTCTAGATGACCTACTTTGCAGTTGATTAACTTTTGGCCAATTGATTTGATGAGCTTTCTGATTGCTGCTTCGCTTTGTAATCTTGATAGAGAACTTATGTTTTCAGTTTGAAATCTTGATCAATCTGTTAAGTCAATTTTCATAAGCCGTTCTATTCGCAATTTCCTTTTGTTTTCTGAGTGTACTTGGAAATCTTTTCCCAGAGGTCAACTTTGTGCATTAATATCTTTTGACTAGTTAAGGGTCTTGAAGAGTTGACATACTATCTCTAGTATCAGTTTGGGTCTTCTGCCAATCTATTAACATGGTTTGCTAGGCCCATTCTATTTGCAATTTTCGTAAATCTGTCAGTCATTTGCAAGTGGCAGTTTGAAAGTGCCATTTTCAACAATTAAAATCTCTCAGTTTTGATACAGTCAGGAGATGTTGTTTAGGGAGATGATTGCATGTACATCATAGAGTATCCCTGTCAGGTGGCTAGATCAGATCAGGTGTTTTCATCAGTTTTGGAGACCACTATCTGAGTCTGCTAGCACAGTTTTGACACTTAACAAAATTAATATTTTAGAGGCATTCAGTGATGAGGGTTTGATTGAATTTTGGTCCTGAAGCATGTTGAAGATGTACTATTTTTAATAAGCCTAATAATGACACCTAAGAGGATTGAAATCATAGTTAAACTACGGCAGGAGATCAACGAAGTAGTCAATAAGTACATAGATAAAGGAGGTTAGAATTTCCCAGGGAACTTATTAACTTGGGAGATTTTTCACAAGCATGAAATTCATCCCTTCTTTTTCCTAAAGTGTATATGTTGAAGGTTGGAAGAAATGACATGTTTTCTATTTTTGAAGAAAATCAATCAAAGCATAATCAAAATGAGGGAGATACATAGGATGTTCTTATTCCAAGCTTACCAAATGATTTGGCACAATTAGGCTTGGTGCATGTCCCCTTTGTTGCATATGATATGTCTTTAGGGCATGTCTCAAAGGGCTAGAGAAAAATACTCTCATCGGAGGAATTTTGTGTTACTAGGTTTGCAGTTAAAATCAATGAAACTTTTATTTCAGTTGTAGTGCATGGCAATAGAGTTTAGATCTCTATTTTGAAGGAGAAAACATGGTTTTTCTTTTCTCTCTCTACCTTTGGATCCTCTGTACATAATCTGATTACTCCAAGGGTCAATGGATTAAAGTAGCTCCAATGCAGATTTCCCGTTCTAACTCAACAACTGTATTTCAAAGAAATTGCAAAATCATATATGTTGGGAGGAATTTTAAATCATTTTAACCCGAGTCAGCCATCACAATACTCACTCATACACATGGCAATCCCCCTTTCTATCCTAAAATATTTGATGCTTTTTACTTGGAAGCATTGTAGTTTTCTATAATACTGATGGATTAAAGAAAAATGGCCTAAAATGCTTGTAAGCATGGGAAGACATAGCTTCTTATATGTTGGATCGAGTGGCATTTCTCTTGAACAGTCCTCAAGAGAGAAATTTTGAGCTGCTGAATGAATTGCTGGTAATTGAAGAACACATTATCTCTTGCTAAATGAAACCATTAAAGATTGCCTCTCTACAAGAAGGATTGATATTACTACTCTACTCAAATCTTAATGAAGTAGGCATCTCAGCCATAAAAGAAATGTATTTGAAGGTGCAAGGAAGCCATAATAATGTGGCCTAACTTGTTTAGATTCTAATTCCTAAGTACAACACATCATGAGAGGAGTTTGAGAGAGCAGTTGTGAATTTTCCATGGCCAGTGGTGCTGAATCCATGATTGATACAGGATAAAATAATATCTTTCACTAGGATTTCACTTTAACCATGAGATATAAAGTGTTACAGAGATGATAGATCAAGGAATGCATGCAGTCAAAGCCAGTGCATGGTAATTGAAATGCCAATGTTTTAAAAAAAAATGTATGCCAGCGTTTTTAAAATAAAAAGTGAAGTTGTGTGAAGTTCAAACATGTATATAGCAACACATGGTATATGGAAGTTGTTTGTTTGGAAGACTGGCATATATCTTTGCAGTGCTAGTGTAAGAAGTATGTACTGGTTGTTCATGCTGAGTCTTTTAGAAACAAAAAAGGAGAGGGCTTCTCATGCTCCCACATCAGTCACACACCAAGGGAAAATAGAGGTAATCTAGCATACTTTTAAGAAAAAAATGGTTGAGTTACAAATAGACACTGCCGATTTGAATATGGTAGGCAGGGTAAAAGCGGTATAGTTCCCCAATATTGAGTTAATGCATCACCCAATTTATGTTTGGTGACACCATAGTTTGGAAAAGGGCATATTAAGTTTTGAGGCACAGTGCATTAAAGTGTGCATAAAATTAAAAGGAGAGGGCACCCGCTAGAGTATGATGCACATGCCTACAGATTTAGCAAAGAAATGAGTATCATGCGAGCATCAAACATCATGGGAATCGAACTAAAGCCATTTGATCACAAGACATTTTTTGAAGAGGAGGTTTTCATTACAGATAAATCTGGATCTAAGGCATTGCAGATTCTGAGAGGAAGAAGAGGCCAAGGCCAAAATGAAATAAAGAAAAGAGGATTTGAGGCACCCGCAGGTATGAGATTGTTTATATAGCATTATCCCACATTTGCAATACTATACATGTAAGAGGTATTTAAAAGAAACAATACATAGTTTACAATGTAAAGTGAGAATAAGAAAGGAGGAAAGTGGGGCTGGCTTGCTGAGTGTGACCCCCAAAGTATTTTGAAGTAAATTTATTATAGCTCATGGAGGCTTTATCCCACATGCATCAGGGAGAGGACAAAATAACTATTTATAACTCAAAACACATGATATGTTGATGTTTGAGCGTGGACGCTTGTGAAAAGGTGTGACTATGTGTGTGGAAACCAAGTGACATTTGGCACCCAATTGGTAATTTCATGGCAGGTGGGTCCCGTATATGATAAGGTATTTTTGACGAGTTGTGTATTGTGTAGGAATGATGGCCTTGGGATTTGTACCACCATCTGACGATGGTCACATGATCGCAAGGGCTGAATTTGGCCCTTGCAATCATGTGACAAGGTGACACATGGCAGTTGGTGATGAGGTGGCGGTCAATTCGGTGACATGATAGTATGATGTAGGTGGGCGCCCAGGTGGAGGCACAAGTCAATTGATGAATGACACATGGCATAGGTGAAGTGGCGCAGGTCCAACTAGTGGTGAGGTGACTGGTTGACCAACCAGATTGTGCCATGTGGCACATGTGGGACCCACATGATTTTAAATCTATATGCTGATGGTTTTAAAACAAATTTAAAGGTTCAAACTATATGCAGATTTCAAAATTTTAATGTGACAGTTACTGATGGGAGTTGAAATTTGAAAATGGTGTTGAGGGCTCAATTTTTGCCCAAATATGCAAGTATAATATACCATTGGAAACACCAAGATGAGGGTTCCATTGACATCATAAGAAATTAGTTTTGGGCAAGCAGAAAGGAGCAGTGAGTGATTTTAATGCTGAGGTTGAATTTTGGCGGGAGGAGGAAGTTGTTCACAGAATTCTTTTTGGAAAGATATAGGTCTCATGGTTGAGATATTTTGAGGTTTCTTTCCTTCCCCCCATATATGTAAATCTTCTCATTATTGTAAAGGGTTCAAAAATCTTAGTCTCCACAAAGGGTTTGAAGTTGTGCTTAACTCCTGGAGTTTCAGATTTTCTTGGTCCCAAGTGCTCTGTGGGCTGGGTAGTAGATGTAATTCTATTCTTTTATTCAGTCTCATAACACTGACTGATGACCTTGCTCTTAGTCTAGGGTACTGGTAGACTGTATTAAGCTAGTTTTTTGTATAGAGTAGTATTGTTGGTTTGGTTGAATATTCATAAAGTTGCATTGTAAAGAATTTTTTTTACATAATACGGATATGACATTTGAAATAAAATCCAAGGTTTATATCTCTCCTTGAGTGTCTCTATTTGAATTATGAATTGTTCCAATTCATTTCATGGATAATCTCTATGTGTATGTTTATGTTTCTTAGCTTTGATCCAAGATCAGATTAAATAAGCTTTGAATATAACATAAATTCTTTGAAGTTTTGCTTAAGGACACACTAGTAAGTAGTGTGAATCTAGGAATCCTTTGATAAAATCCACCATAGGGTGATTAGTATTTTCAAAGGGAAAGAATCTTTCAAAGTTTAGTATATTTGTTCATGTATAACAATCTTGCAGTGGAGGTGTTACCCAATGGATAAGACACTGGTCAACAGTGAGTCCCTCTTATAGAGATCTATGTTTGATAGGGTTCTATTTTACTCCCCCATTTGATACAAATTTATCAATCATCTATTTGCAAGTGTCCTACCTATGATAATGGAAAGACCCTATGAGTATTAGGTTGATACTTAAATCTTCTTATCATTTATCTATTATTTAAGGTCCAAAAGAGAAAGAGAATACCTTGGAGTAGGTAAACCCACCTTGGTTTTGCAGAGCCAGAAGCAGAAGAAGGCATACCAAGACCCTATAGTTGGTCCAATCATCTCCAGAGTAAAATTTTTGGATCTAACCAATCCTCAAAATCTGTAGATGTATTGGTTTCTTGTTAGAGCATAAACTCCCATTTTGGGGAACCAACAAGTCTATTAAAGACACTGGGTTATTTTGAGAAAGTGATTGATACCTGAAAGAAAATTACCATTAAAACCTATGATGAGGTAGAAAGAAGCTCCAAAGGTCTAGCCATTCTTCTTGTTAGAATTGGTCCTATTGAAAAGGACATTTTGTTCCAAATTGTTGATTCTAGTCCTTTAGCATATAATATCTTGCTTGGTAGACCGTGGATCCATGACATACAAGTGGTGCCATCCACCTACCACCAATGTGTTAAGTTCCCATATAATAGAGTCAAAGTTTGTATACCCGGGGATAGCACATTGTCTATAAATGCAATTTTAGTAGGGACTCATGTTCCTCTCAATAGGGAAGCTGAACATTTTGATGCAACTCTTGAACAGTGCAAGAATAAGTTTAAGTCCATAGACCTTGGTATGGGAGGATATCAACTTGACTCCTTTAAAAAACTACTAGTCTCACCTAGGTCCTATGGAAAAAATTCACAAGAAATGTGACCTTCATCTTTAGCTATGACTCTATTTGGTACATTTGTAGAATCCTCGGTGCCCATACAGGATGAAAAAGAAGAGGTGGTTGTTAGAGATTGGATTTACAAAGAGGAAAAATAAAAGCACAATGAAAAATTCTCCCCATCTCCTAAGGCTTATGGGAGAGGATACACTTTGGTCAAAAATATGGGTTACCCAGGACATGGTCCTCTCAATCATAGACTAGATGCTAAGGCTAAACCACTCAATCATGCTCTTTTTGGACATAGGTCTAAAACAATGGTTGGCCTAGGTTTTGAAAGTCAGAAGAAGAAAACTATTTCTATCCTAGCTATGATGGATAGTGATGATGAATCAAACTATATACCCAATTTTCAAAATCAACAAGATAGGTGTGAAGATTGGGTATCTTCTACCAATCTCCTTTGGGGAGATTTAGATAATTTAGCTGCTCATCCAACAATTTCAGACCTAGAACAACAATAATCCTCTATTGAAGACCATGTTGAGAATCATGTTCAAGAACATCAATACACAAATGACATTCAAGAGGGTGTTACCCTTGGTGGCATCAAAGCCTCTACCTCAAGACCTCAAAAATATGCTTGGTGCAAACATCCTAGTCGGGGTTCAGACATGGATTCACATGAATATGAATGGGAGTCTCTCTTGAATTCCTCTACACTTGACATGGATGTTGATGTTGTCCATACATATAGTGCCCAACCCAAGGTAGCTAATGAGTCTAGCACAGGATTAGAGGATTTGAATCCATAAATCACTTTAGTGAATGATGCTTCATTTGGTAGAATAAATCCTGATTTGGGTACCTTAGGGGGATACTTGACAGACCTTAACTTTGCAATCACCAAAGATGACCTTATCCATATCAACAATATTGAACCTATCATTGACCTACCCCTTGCCAATCCTCACCTCATTGATTGGTCTCAGTGCTATCAAGAGCCTCAACTCCTAACCTTTCATAATGACTATGAGATAGCATGTTACCTCAATGCCCTTGAGCCTATAGTCTCTTCCACCAGGGAACCAACTACAAGCATGATAGAACTAGATATCAAGTACCTTAGTCACAAAATGAAAAGAAAAGAAAAAAAGAATAATGGTTTTGATGGCAAAAACCACTATGTGGCGGTATCAAAACCCAAAAAGTAAAAATAAAGGACGTATCCAAGGGTGAAAATCTCTCTGAGGCACCTAAGGATGAGGTACTTGATCATCTCCCAAGTTATTTTCAAGATAGATCATTAGTGCTTGTTGAGCCTACACAGCCAGTTAATCTGGATACAAAGGAGGCTCCACAAATTGTGCATTTGGCTCAATCTCTATCAACACAGGAAAAAGAAGCATATACCAAGTTCCTACAGAGCAAGAAGATTATTTTTTCTTGGACTTACTCAGACATGCTAGGGTTGGACACTAATCTCATTATGCATCATTTGTCCATAGATCCAAGTATCAAACTAGTTAAACAAAAGCTGAGGAAAATGCATCCTCATATAGCTCTCCTTGTTAAAGTTGAACTAGAAAAACTCCTAAGTGTAGACTTTATAAGAGCTATTGATTATGCCAAATGGATTTCAAATATTGTCCTAGTTTCTAAACATGATAAGTCCATTCGCATCTACATAGAATTTAGAGATCTTAATAGAGCTTTCCCAAAGGATGATTTCCCACTTCCTAACATAGACATGATAGTGGACATGACTGCGGGATATGAGATCTACTCATTAATGGATGGATTTGCTGGGTATAACCAAATCAAGATAGCTCTTGAAGACCAAGAAAAGACTACATTTACTTGCGCATGGGGTACCTATTGCTGGAATGTTATGCCCTTTGGATTGAAAAATGTAGGAGCTACTTATCAAAGAGCTATGACAACCATCTTCCATGACATGATGCATAAGAATATGGAAGATTATGTGGATGACACCTTGGCAAAATCTAAAAAGAGAGTTACACACCTAGGCAATTTGGAAGTCATTCTAGATTGTATGGAATAGTTTCAACTAAGATTAAATCCCAAAAAGTGTGCATTTGGGGTCACCTATGGAAGACTCCTAGGATTGATCATCTCAGCTAAAGGAATAGAGGTGGACCTAGAGAAAGTTCAAGCAATCTTGGATATGCCACCTCCCAAAAATATTAGTCAAATGAGGATTCTTCAGGGATGTCTTCAATCTATAAGGAGGTTTATTTCACAACTAGTAGATCAGGCTCAAACCTTTAATAAGACATTGCATAAAGGGGTTAAATGTGTCTGGAATGAGGATTGTCAGAAAAGCATGGACTAAATTAAGCAGTACTTGGCCAATCCTCCTATCTTAATGCCTCCTATCCTAGGAAAACCACTCATATCCTATGTTTCAACAACAAAATCTTCCCTGGGGGCATTATTAGCTCAACTTGATGACACTAGAAAAGAAAGGGCTATACATTACATCAGTCATACTCTTGTGTCATATGAGGTTAATTACAGTAGTATTGAAAAATATTGCCTTGCAGTGGTGTTTGCTTCCCAAAAGTTGTCACACTACATGCTTGCACATACAATACACCTCATCACAAAGATTGATCCTCTTAAATATTTTCTTGGTAAGGCTTCTCTCATAGGTAGACTTGCTAAATGGATGATGATCTTATCAGAATTTGACATAGAGTATGTTGAACGTAAAGCCATAAAAGGACAAGCCTTTGCAGATCAATTGGCTAATTTTCCAATTCAAGATAGCATGCCTATTCAAGTTGAATTTCTAGATGAGCACATAATGTACATAACTACCATAACATTGAAGATGTTCTTCAATGGCTCTTTCATGCAAAATGGTTTAGGAGCAGGAGTGTTATTTGTTTCTCCTCATGGGTACACAATCCCTAAGTCCTATAAACTATTGTTCCCAAGTACAAATAACATTGTTGAATATGAGGCCTTGACAAATGGACTAAAAATGGCAATAGAGTGGAGAATCATAGAGCTGCACATTTATGGGGATTTACAATTGATAATCAACCAAGTAAATGAAGAATACCCAACAAAAGATGACAAATTAATACCCTACAAGAAAATGGTTGACTCATTGTAATGCTATTTCACCTTTGCTCTATTCCAACAAATCCCTAGAGTAGAGAATAAAGTAGCTGATGCTATGGCTACATTGGCTTCACTTCTTTAGCTAGAACAACATGAGTCCATATTCAAATTCCTAGTGGAAGAGCTACACTATCCTATCTATGACTCCCCAGAAAGCCAAGTTGTTTGTACCCTAGTTGGCCATGAATCATCCTGATACGGTGCCATTTACTCATATCTCCATGATGGCATTATCCCTGATACCTTCAACCATTTCAAATGATGAAACCTAACCCACAATGCCTCTCACCCTACCCTTATCTCTTTTGATTTGTATAGGAGGGGTTTAGATGGGACACTTCTTAAGTGCTTGGAAAAGGAGGAATCTGACCAAGCATTAGTTGACATTCATGAGGGAATTTGTGGAGGACATTCTAATGGTCTTATCATGGCCTAAAGGTTTCTTAGGGATGGGTACTATTGGCCTACCATGCAGACAAATGGAATAGCTTTTGCTAAATCATGTGAAAAGTGTCAAAAACATGGAAACATGATTCATGCTCCAAGCAGGGAGCTTATTCCTTCAATATCACATTGGCCATTTCAGCGTTGGGCCTTTGACCTTGTTGGGTAGATTCACCCCAACTCATCAGGTGGACATAAATTCATCATCACTGCTACTGACTACTTCACCAAATGGGTAGAGGCTATTCCACTTTCTGTTGCTTCAGGGAAGATAGTTTCTTTATTTATTCTAAACCATATCATCTGTCGGTATGGAGTGCCATTTGAAATAATCACTGACAATGGAGGTTAGTTTAAAAACAAGGACCTTAAACATCTCTGCAAGAAGTTCAAGATAAAACAACATTGGTCCTCCATTTACTTCCTGCAAGGAAATGGACAAGCAGAGGCTTCAAATAAAACCATTCTCGAAATTCTCCATAGAACAGTTCACAAGAATGGTAGAGATTGGCATCTACAGATAAATCTAGCCTTATGGGCTTACAGAATGAGTATTTGTACTCCCACAGGGGCTACTCCTTTTTCCCTCACTTATGATGCTGAAGCAGTGTTACCTTTAGAGGTCAAGATCCCTTCACTTAGAGTCTCTCTCAAAGGTTTAGTTACGGATGAAGATTATCATGCCATGATATTGCAAGAGCTAGAACTTCTTGATGAAAGCATAAAGAATCCTTTGATCACATGAGCATTTACCAAAAGCATATGTCCAAAGTATTCAACAAAAAGGTTCACCCTAGAGAATTCCTAGTAGGAGATCTTGTCTTGCGAGAAAATCCTAAGAACCAACAAAATCAAGAACAAAAGGGCAAGTTTGAACCTAATTGGCTTGGACCATACATTATTACTGCTTCTTTTGGGATAGGTGCCTACTTATTATCTGATGAGAAGGGAGAACAGCTCCCTGACCCTATCAATGTTTTGCGCCTAAAGAAGTTATATCCATGATGCCTATTCTGTTTGGGGGCATCCTTTGTACATACTTATTGATCCTAAAAAAAAACCAAAAAAATTCATATATGATGCTGAAAAAAAATCTCCTAAAAAGTATATAAAGTCCTAAAAAAAAATACAAAAAATTAAAAAAAAAGGAAAACGTGCCTTGGTGAAAACCTAGAAACAGGTGCCTTGGTACCAAAAATGTAAAAATCAAAAAACAAAAAAGGAAAAAATTGCAATAAAATCCAAGTGGTGAAAACCTAGAAATAGGCGCTACTTGAGGCCTTTGCACCCCTATTTCTTAGCATGCATCCTTGACACTTAGCCTTTCTCCATTATGCCTTGACCTTGTTGCCTTGGTTTGGAATTGGTCTTTCTCTTTGTCTAGGGGGCGTAACTATGTTAGCTTTGGTCTCTTGGATGTGCTAGTCTTTGGGACACCTCGCGCATAGTGTTTCTCAACACTCCCCAAATTGTGTTTTTCAACGCTACCCTAGCATCAAGTGTTTCTCAACACTTATCAGATATCTTACCCATAATCTAGAATGATGCAATACTTCTCCCTAGTAGATGCAATACTTAAAGTTTCACTCTATGACCTACACACACACACTTAAACAATCAACTCACTGAGACTTGTTTGCCTTTATTTTTCTTTGTGTGTTTTCTATGATGATTTATTTGATGAGTGTTCTCTCCCTAAATAGTTTTTGATGATGCTGAGCTAGAAGGCTAGGGGCATAAGGACATGTTTTATTGCTTTTTCTACTTGTGGGTATAGTTTTTCGATCCTCACTATCATGAGCATTTATGCTTGTTCCACTTGACACTTAGGACCTACAAGGTATTATCCTTGACTTTTTTTTCTGTGAGTGCATGCTTATAGTCATCTTGACTTTCCTTGTGTCTTAATGCAATCATAATCTTGCTATAGAAAAACTTAGGGAACCTCACTACACTAGTCATCTTGACCTACATGTCTTTGGTGCCTAGGTGGGATTCCCACATTCCTATCTGATATCGATCATATTCATATACCCATAGTCATACTAGGGAGTATTGTATGATCTTATGATGCTACCAATAAAGCTAGATGATGATTATTAGATGTCTATTGGCATTGTGACCTTGCAAGTCAACCACTTTCATAGTAACTTTCATTTTTAGGTTCATGTTAGATTAGTTTTGCATCTTGCATACAGAGAGAGCTCTCCTTTTATCTTTCACGGACTATTCAGTCAACTGCGCTCATCTTTTCCCTTCTTCTCGATCATGTATTTTGCTCCTTGTCTTTCACATCACATCCTTTTCCTATCATCACAAAGGGTTAATCTTATCATCATATCTATACCTTAAAGAGCTCATTTTCAAAAACATGAGTCTATATCATAACATGAGAACTAAGCATACATCTATGAGAGAAATTATACATGAGCATTTATAAACACATACATCATTTTGAAAACACCTCAAAATTTCATGAAAATTGCACCCCTGGCTAATTTCGACTTTCTGGTTACTTTTTTAGACTCAAAATTGAAATCCAAGTTCATCTTGATAGTCAAAATCATGTTTTAAAATTTTCCCCTTCTTCTGCGCAGTTAGCTGACCATTTGAGGCCTAATCCTTCGATCTTTAGTGGGGCATCTCCATTTCTTTCTCCCCATCTCTTTCAATGTTCTAGTCTTTCATTCATCCCCTTCCCTTTATCTCTTTGGGGAATATCTTCACTACTTGATGCTTATCGTATTATCCTTCATTTTTTATTATGATTTCTAGTGATTTGATCAATTTTATCAATTTACTGTTTCTCCTCTACCTGATTTTGATTTCGATTCTGAGGGGGTAGTACCTATCAACTTCAATCCTTGATTTAGCTATATCAATTAGCTTAGCTTGAGTTTCTTATCTCCTATTTTGAGACTTGACAATCTCCTATTTATAGGTATGTTGGTCTTTTCTTCTAGCTTGTCTTTATCAGCTTATCCTTGTCCTAATGTGTTCCCATTCGTCAAATACACATTTGGGTTATTTTGTGATCCCAAATTGATCTCACATTTCAATTCCATTCTTTGATTGCATGTGATCCTAAGTTGACCTCACATTAGTCAAAGAGGGGAAAATGTATGCACCCTAAAATGGTCGCTTAGACTTTGGGCCCCCATTCAACAATTTATCAATTTCCTGAATCAGCGTTTTCAGCTTGATATCAATTTCCTTGATCAAATCCTAATTCTATCATTTATTTGATTATATTCCATGGATTAACTATTTTATCCTAAGTCTTTATTTAATTAAAGGGAACATTTTCCTCCCTTTAATTAAATAAAAAGTCCCCACTTTTCCTCTTATCCTAAGTTGCATAAATAAAGCACCATTCCTATTTTATAAAAAGAGAAAAAACACTTTTTGTCTCATATGGACACAAAAGTCAACTCTTATTTTCTCACTGGAGGAGATTTGTGCACATGGATTGATCCCTCTTCAAGCTCCACTCTTGACTAAATCTTTGCCTCTTAATCTCCATTATTCATTTTTTTTCATTTCCTATAAAAGAAGAGCTCTCTTCTCATTTTAGGATCCATCTTTTGAATACTAACTTTATGCTATAGGATTTCTTGGAGACTTTGGAGTTTTTGATTATTGTTGCATTACATTTTAGTTCTCATTACTACTTCATAGTTTAGCTTTCATTGTTGCATCATAATTTCATGCTTATGATTTCTTAGCTTAGTTTCCTTTATGCTATAGATTAGTTCACATAGCTTAATTAGGAGGAATTGTAATACTTGCATCTTTCATTTCCATAGATTAGCTTTCATGTTCATCTTAATCTAGTTGCATTGCATTGCATTTTCATTTGATTCTTAGGGATATTGGCACTCTTTCCCTTGTCTTCATTTGAATCTCTCATTGTGTGGTTGACTAGCAAGGTCATAAGCTTTATAGCTCTAGCTGAGAGCAATTTTAATATCCTTGCAACTCCATACATAGAGAGCTCTAAATCACTTTCTAAGACATCCCATTCATGGATTCCCTTGGAAGTAATGACTTAGAGAAGTGCACTATTTAGTGTGTACACAATTAAACTATCCCTTATTTCATCCATTCTCGGTATAGGAAACCTATACTTCACTGTTATCTTATTGATTACTCTGGAATCAGTGCACATTCTCTATTCTTGATTCTTCTTCGGTGCCAATACAAAAGGTACTGCATAAGGACTCAAACTTTCTCTGATCAAACCTTTCTCTAGCAACTCTTGAATCTTTCGGTTCAATTCTTGATTCTCGGTAGGTGTTACAATAAGGTGCATTATTTGGTAAACTAGCTCCAGGGATGAGATCCATACAATGATCAATGTTTCTTTTTGGTGGCAAACCATTAGGTACATTATAAAAAATGATTTCACTATACTTGGTGGGTAACTTATCAATCTCTTCAGGAACATTATCTTCTCTTTTTTTACTTGACTTGTTAGGAATTACAGAAAAACATACATCATTCCATTTTAAATCTTTAACAAACTTCCTTCCTTCCATCAAGAAAACTTTCACAGATGTGAAAACATTACTAACAGGTTCTTCCATCAATGGTAACAAGATTTGTTTCTTTCCTTTAGCCACAATAGTATACTTATGCAATCTCCCATCATATATAGCATGTCTATCATATTGAAAAGGTCTACCCAACAAAATATGAGAACAATCCATAGGCATGATATCACACAACACCTTATTATAGTACTTTCCAATCTTCAAATTCACATAACATTGTTCACTTACCAAGAGTGTATGCTCATCTTTGATCCATGAAATTTGATAGGGCTTTGGATGTTCCATCCTTTCCAACTACAATTTTGTGACCATCTCTTCAGATGCCAAATTCTCTGAGCTACCACCGACAATAATTACCTTCCAAACTTTATCAGAAACTCTACATGTGGTCTTGAACAAAATTTTCCTTACCAGATCTTCCTTTTTTCTTTCATTCCATAGTGCTCTCCTTACCATCAAGTTATTTTCCTTCTCAGGTTCATTCAGTGGCTCTTCTTGCACCAAAGTATTTCTACTACTACCAACCTTCTTACTTGTGTACATTCAAATGACCTATGTCCTTCTCCACAATTGTAGCAAGTTCCTCCAAAAATTCTTCTTCTATAACTTTCACCTTTCCACTCTGTCTTGCCTTTGTCTATATTTGTCTTTTCAGGTTCAGATCTACCATTTTCACCATTCGATCTACCTCTTCCTCTAGGGAATCTATCACCTCTTCCTCTCTATCTCTATTCATGTTTTTTGTTCAACTTCTCCTTGGCTTTCAAAGAAAAATGATAAGCCTCTTCAATGTTATCCAACTTGACCATACTAATTTCTTCTTGGATGGAAACTCTCAAACCATTCAGGTATCTACCAATCCTTTCCACATCATCTTCATCATGTCTAGATCTAATATCCAATCTATAGAATTCCTTAGTATACTCTTTTATTGAGCTATCTTTCTACCTCAAACTTTGTATTCGCTAAACTAGGTTAATTTGATAATCATAGGGTAAGAACTTTCCTTTCAACTTACTATTTTATTCAATACCTTGATTTTGTCTTTCCCTTCCTTTTCCTATCTAATTGAAGATGTTCCCACCATAAGGATGCATGGCTTTTCAACTTAGTGCTTGCAATGTTCACTTTCTTATCTTCAGGAATATTTTCATATTCAAAATACTTTTCCATCTCAGTGATCCAGTCCACCAATTCATCAGAATCTAGCTTTCCACCATACTCAGGAGGGTTAAAATATGGTGTTGACTTCAAACTTTTCAAATCCTTCAAAAATCTTTCTTCACCTTGATCCATAACAGGTACAGGTTTTGCATTCACCTCTTCTTCAACTTCATCATCACTAACATCTTCAAGATGTCTGCCTCTTCTTTGGGATGTTTCCACTGCTTCTAACCTATTAGAAGTCTATCTTAGCATATCTTCCAATCCTAGATTTTCATCTTGCCTCCCACAAACCATCTTGACAACCCTCTGTAATTGTAGGTTAGATCACAATCTTCTACCCCACAACAATCAACTAGGGCTTTAAGAAGAACCTAAAAACCTAGATCAAGATCTCACCTCTCTCTGATGCCACTTGATGCAAGGCAAGGGTCAAGAGTGGCCAAAGGATGGCACACCCTGATGATCCAAGCCTGCTCAACACATGCAAAACAAAAAAAACACAATAGTAAGAGAGAGAATGAAAAAAATTTCATATATTTTCATCAATTGAATTATACATGCTGGGCTATAAGGCCTTCCCAATTACAACTAGATATTACAATGAATCTCATAAGTCCTCAAACATGTGAGGATCTGTTACAAAATCTCTAATCTAATGTCTAATATCTTCCCTCCAAATTGACTCTCTAAACTACAACCAAACAACTACATTTATACAAGATGCTACCGAATTGAGTCAGCCTTCAGATCCATACTCAATGGAAGTAATGGTCAAATCTAGGACTACATGCTTCCTAATGATGGAGTCCAACATTAAATCTATGATCCAATAAATGCACAATTCGGCCTCAATAGAAATCAAAACTAAACCCATCGGTGAAGAAGGATAACCAAGTAGCAGACAAGGAATCTCGAGTGCCAGTGAAACAACTGACTACCTAGGAAATGACCAACCACACTCGATATTCAAAGGAAACCGACCAACTAATGACCAACTCGGTCAAAGTAGGAGCCAAGCAACACAAATAAACTCAAAAATGTTTTTGGTGACACAGGATTGCCAAGGACCTAAGATGCTCCTACGTCATGTATATATTGAGACAAATTTTTTCCATGCTTAAATCTATTGAGAGAACCCAAAGAAGAGGAATACCTATTGAAGATGTTAGTGAAGATAAAGTCAAAGAAGGAGAATAACAAGCCCCTATTGTAAAAAAGGTGAAGAAATATTCTTAAGAGCTTTAACAAGTGTGAATGCCAAACCACATTTCAAGCCTCTACAATATAATGGCAAGTTGGATTTAGAAGAACTATTGGAATGTATCTCTGAAATGGAGAAATATTTTGAACATGAAGGTACATCAATGGATAAGAAGGTGAAGTTTTTTGGTACAAAATTGAAGTGACATGCATCTTTATGGTGGGAACATATGTAGCTTGATCAACAGAGGAGAGGAAAGGAAAAGATCAAGGTATGGGATAAGATGATAAAAATAATTGAAGGCTAAATACTTAGGAGGTGATTATCAAATTAGTTTTTTTAGAAGAATGCAAAATTTGAAACAAAAGGACACTACTGTAAGGGAATATACTAAAGAATTCTATAGATTCACTATCAGATTTGGACATATGGATGATGAAGTTGAAAGAGTTTGAAGGTACCTAAAAGGATTGATAACTTCTATACAAGATGAGATTAGGTTGGTCAAGGTGAGTAGCATTGAATATTTCTATCAATTTGCATTAAAGGTAAAGGGGAAGCTAAACAAAAGGCATGAATAGAGGCAAAAATGAAGAGGTGGTAGATTTTCTAGAGGAAGAGGTGGATCTTATGGGGAAAGTAGTAGATCTGGTTAAGATAAGACAAATTAAGATAAAGGAAAATATGAGTGGACATGAGAAAGTTCATATCGAGGAAGACAAGGTTATTTGAGAGGTAGTTACCTAAGAGATAATGATCATAAGAGAGAAGACCAAACTTGGTTTAAGGGAACTTGTTTCAAGTGTGGTGAAGAAGGACATAGGGAATTTGAATGTAAGAAGGTTGGTAGAAGTAGCAGGAATCCACTTGTGTAGGAAGATTCACATAATTCAATGAAAAAACTAGAAGGCGGTGCAAACTTGATGATTAGGAGAGATTTTTGGAATGAAGCAACTAAAGAGGACCCTCTGAGGAGAGTCTTATTCAAATCTAAATGTAAAGGTACTATAAAGTGTTGCAAGGTGATCATTGACAATGGAAGTTTAGAGAATTTGGCATCAGAAGAGTTAGTTGCAAAGTTGCAGTTACTGAGGATGAAGCACCCTAAGCCATATCAAATTTCTTGGATTAAGGATGATCATAAAATTTTGGTATGTGAACAATATTTTGTAAATTTAAGATTGGAAACTAACACGATGAAATTCTTTGTGATATTATGTCAATGGATTTTTGTCACATCTTGTTGGGTAGACCATGGTAGCATGATAGACAAGCTATACATGATGGTAGATTGAATAGGTATACTATTATAGCTAATGGGAAGAACCAAGGTTTGTTACCTCTAGTAGAAGAATTTAAGAATGAGAGCTACACTACTATTAGATTTTTCTTGCTTGAAGGAAAATAGTTCATAAAGTGTTTAAAGAAGAATGAGGTCTGCTATACCTTGATTCCTAATAGACCTATTGTGAAGATAGAGGATGATTCACCAATGGAGGTTAAATAATTATTAACATAATTCCAAGACATCATTTAAGATGATGTACCTAATGGGTTACGTCTTGTTAGAAGCATCAGTCATTTCATGGATCTGATACTGGGAGCTAGTTTACCTAATAAGGCACCTCATTGATTGACACCTCCATAGAATGAAGAATTGAATAGACAAGTTTAGAAATTGTTGAAAAATGGTTTGATTAGAGAAAGTTTGAGTCTGTGTGCAGTACCAACTATGTTGGCACTTAAGAAGAGTGGATAATGGATGATGTGTATAGATTCAAGAGCTATAAGTAGGATCATAGTGAAATGTAGGTTTCTATTGCCTAGGATGGATGATATCATTGATTGATTAAGTGGAGAAAAGTAATTTACCAAGACTACTTTGAAGAGTGGCTATCATCATATCAGAATTAGAGAAGGAGATGAATGGGAAACTACTTTCAAGACAAATGAAGGTTTCTATGAATGGTTGGTTATGCCTTTTGGTTTGAATAATGCACCTAGTACTTTTATGAGGTTGATAAATGAGGTCTTGAAGAAATTCTTGGGTAAGTTTGTGATTGTTTACTTGTGTGACATTCATATTTTTAGTAAGAATAAGGAAGATCAATTTTTTGCATCTAATACAAGTATTGAAGAGATTGGAAGAGTAAAATTTGTTGATTAACTTGAACAAATGTTCTTTCACGAAAGAAGAGAAAGTGTACTTGGGTTTTGTGATTTCAGCTAAAGGTTTGAAGATGGATCCTGAGAATGTTAGAGACCTTTTGGAATGGCCTACTCTAGAGAATGCTAGTGAAGTCAAATCTTTTCATGGATTAGTAAGTTTCTAACGAAAGTTCTTAAGGAATTTTAGTTCTATTTGTAATCCTATGAAAAAGAAAATGAGAGAAGACAAGAAATATTTCAAGTGAACACATGGAGCTAAAAGAAGTTTTGAGACCTTGAAGCACAAGGTAGCTAAGTTATTGGTATTACATTTACCTAATTTCTCTAAAGCATTCCAAGTTGATTATGATGGAAGTGGAAGTGAAGTCAAGAAGGTAAACTAGTTTATTTTTATAGTGAGATATTGAATGATGCTAAGAGGAAGTATTCATTCTATGATCAATAATTTTATGCTATTGTTCAATCTTTGAAGAAATGGAGACATTATTAGATGCCTAATGAATTTGTGTTGTACACTGATCATGAATAATTACAATATTTGGGTAGTCAAAATAAGTTGAATCATAGACATATGAAGTGGGTTGAATACTTATAGAATTTTACTTTTGTGTTGAATAATAGAAGAGTATTTTCAAATAGGGTTATAGATTAATTGAGAAGACAAAGTTTATTGACTGAGATGAGATTTGAGGTACTTGGTTTTGATGATTTAAAAATTTTGTATAAAATTGACCCTAATTTTGCATAACCTTGGAAAGCATGTAAGGAACCAATCATAGATAATCAAAGTAAGTGGGTTGATTACTTCATCCAAAATAGTATGTTATTCTTGAAGGCATTCTGTTGGGAGTTCCCTTTGATCTTCAACTTGTAAATTTATACTTTGATGGATAACTTTAATATAACTTTGACTCTATCACCACTCCAAAGTCTACAAGGAAGAGGGCCAATTAACAAGGATCAATAATGAGATCCTCCTAAACTTTGAGCCTTGATGCTCAGGTGGGTGTACCCTTGATTCACTTCTTCAAAGGAATCCAAAATATTATACAACTATATCCTTTACTAACTGATTGAAAGATTTTATCATTTGAATGTATGTGTGATTGATGATGATGGACTACCTCCAGAGAATGGACCAGTGCCTTAACCAGGGCATAGAGTCACTTACCAACATATATCAACTAAACCCTAACTTAAACACACTTGAATTTAGGATAAGTGATTTGCCTATTATCCCTCTCCCTCACACATCATGACATCAAATCCTTATCTAGCCATGAACTCATTGAAACTACCTAAAAGACTTTAATTATAACTTTGTTAGGAACTCAAAGATAATCTCAAAATACTCTTTGTTTACCATATGATAGCCCACTTTTTGAAATTAACATCTATGAGCTCAAGAAAAAAATAAGAAGACATACACAAACATCAAATTGGAATCCAAAAGTATTCTCATTAAAATTTTTAGAATTGATACATTATCAAACAACAAACTGCCATAGAAATAGACCCAAAATCCAGGCTCTCCTTGCTCTCTATAATACCATCAACAACAACCCTTACAAAATATCACTTTTTTCAATATATACCACCACTAGTCATCTTGGAAACCCAAAATAGGTTGCAAAAAGCTATGGATGACTAGGGTTAGGGTTTCAACCACCCAACCAACTAGAAATGGTCACAAATTTATTTAAGGGGAAGAAACCTAGGAAACCAGGAGAAAGAAAATCTCAGAGTGATCGAAAATAATGATAATCTCACTGAGAAAGTACTAAGAACCACAAAAATGCCCAAATGTCAACTAGTTCGGCCACCTGCAACATGCCTCGAGCATAAAAACATAGTACAAACCCCTGCAGATGATCATGGAACACCCTGGACCACACTACAATAGTAAGTGCCACCAAACAAATCAAATCTGGCCATGAAAGCATTCAATTCTGGTCCTTTCTATCATTGAGAAACCCTTAGAAATTTGAATTTGAAATTAAATAGCTAGCTTCCAGCGCCAGTAGAAAATTAGTGGTCGATGTTTGAATTTAGATCAACTTTATATCATGACCGTCAGATCCTTCCATTTCATGGGCTTTATGTCTTTAACCCATCCAAATACCTCGGGTTAACCCTAGCAAACATGTGACAATGCTTTTTCCTATTTTCACAATGAAAAAATTAACCCACCTCTTAACCTCATGACTTAGCGAACAAAGGAAAGTATTTAACCTCGGTCCCTTATTTAGCGAACTAGTGACCAAAGGTCTTTTCACCAGTTCGCAAAAAACTTTAAGTCACTGCTACAAATTTTAGCGATTGTGTGACCTTCCTCCACTAAATTGCCAAATGATTTGGAACACCACCATTTTTCCTTGCAAATGACCAAAACCTTTGAACATTTATCAGGACTGCTAAATACTTATCCAAACTACCAAAAGGACTGAGAAACTTACTGGGCCCGCATCAAGAAGATCTACGATTATCTCATCTTTGCATAGACCTTCAATATTCCTTCAGATCATAAGACAACCATCAGATGAAGGATCTTACCCTGCCCTAACAACCCTCTGAGACCGAAAGAGATCAATGACTGTCTTAAGTTCGCATGTGTCAGAAAAAACTCATTAGATTACACGCTGACCATTGATGCTCTGTCACTGTCAGAACCCACTAAAATTTGGAAATCCTCAGCCCCACTGACAACATGCCCAATCACACTATGTGGACCAATCAAATACCATCAAATCAGCACACTTGGCATGTGGACCCACCACACTTTACCCCTTTGAAAAAGGTAGAATTGACGGACGGTGCATGATCTTAAACCTCTAATAGATCCCATAAGATCATGTGCCCGTCATTGATTTTTTGACAATGTTAGGACCCTCTGACAAACAAGAAACTCAGGTCCCACTGACAACTACCACTGAACTAATACATGGACCAATGAGAAGCTACCATTTGTGCATACGTGTCACTTTGGAGCCACCTGTCTGAAGCATCGTGTCATAAAGAGAATCAATGGCCATCACAAAAGTGTATAGCTCTGACACATATCATGAGAATATATGACCACCATGAGATCAAGATGGTGTCAGAGTCGGGCCCAAGAAGGAATGAAGGCTGAAACATAGGAAATATTAAAAGGCATGACTTAGGAAAATTTAAATCATTTGGGGTAAAAACTTAGGAAAAATTAAGAGCCGACCCCTCAAGGTGATAAAATATTAAAGCACATGTGCTTAAAGGACTTTTAAGTGGCCTAAATAAAGTAATATGAAATTAGAACAAGGCCAGGGCATTACAAAGGGTTTCAATACAACAACTAGATTTTTGAATTTTTACCAAGGGTTTAAGGCCAGAGACCTAAAAATAACTGCAAAGACCAAGGGAAAAAGCTATAGCCATGAAATTTTTTGCATGTGCTAATAGTGGTTCTATCTGGGGATGTTTTCCTCTTGTAGGCATAGCAAGGACTTAGAATCACTAGTTAAAGCAAACCATCCCACTAGAAAAATTGACAACAAAGAACAACAGGACCAAAACCCTACAGACTAGGACAAAATAGGACAGGAGCAAGAAACTTATTTACAAAATTTACAACATATAAAAACCTAACTACTATTCATGGAAATAAAATACCTTCAATTGAATTATTTCTTCAAGAATTGTCCATGAACTAGCAATTCCTGAACTTCACCATTTAGTTCTTTCAAAATGTATGAATCTTGGCCCCAGTTTTCATGAATTAAATATGGCCCTAACCAGATGGGATCAAATTTACCATGTTTTCCCTTATCCTTCAGTTTGGCATTCCAAATTAATACCAAATCACCAGGTTCAAACCTCCTTTCAATAGTTTTCTTATCATACAAATTCTTAACATGTAACTGTAACTTGGCATTTCTTGCAACTAACTCTCTTCTAGTCTCATCCAATCTAATGAGATCCTCAATTCTCAATTGCATCTCATCATCAATGTCATCACCATATAACTGAACAAACTTGTACATCTCCAATAAATTATTTTGAGACATCCTTGCATGTATTCTATATACTAAGTCAAATGATGCACAACCAATTTCCCTCTTAACAGTTACCTTATCAGCCCATAGAGCTAATGGCAGTTTTGAATTCCATGCCCTCTTATTGTTTTCAAGAATCCTCTTTAGGATCTTAATCAAACTCTTATTAGTAGATTCTACTTGACCATTTCCTTGTGGATGATAAGGTGAGGAATTAGAAATCTGAATTCCTAAACCTTTGTAGAAGTCCTTATATTCAGCAGACCTGAATCACATGGCATTGTCACTAACTATTCTCTCAGGGAAACCAAACCTTGTAACAATATTGTTCAATAAGAAATCAGTCACCACCTTACTAGTTGAATTTCTTGTAGGTATAGCCACTACCCACTTTGTAAAGTAATCAGTGGCAACTAAGATCCATGAGTGTACTCCACTTGACTTGTTTGGTATCTCCCCTATGAAATCAATTCCCCATTGTTGGAATGGAGCTTGTACTTCTATTGGTATTAAGGGCACATTACCTAAAAATTTTAGCTTACCAAAGAACCTTTGACAAGCATCACACCTCCTTACCAACTGTTCTGCATCTTTGAAGATTCAAGGCCACCAGAATCCTACTCTCAAGATTTTACGAGCAGTTGTTTTACCCATGTAATGCCCACCACAAAATCCCTCATGAATTTCCTTTAACAACTTGTTAGCCTGATCTTCATCAACACATTTCAAAAGTATGCAGTCTAAATTCTTTCTATACAATTTACATTTCACATTACATACTTGATGGCCTGCAATTTTAATGTCCTCTTCTGATTATCATTCATTCCTGCTGGACATTTCATGTTTCTCAAGTAATAGATGATATCTTGATACCAAACACAATCATCCATATCACATGTATAATCAATTTCAGAATGATTTATTTGATTTGCATCAAAATTGGATTGAGCCATTAGTTTTTCCAATCCTCGTCCTCTAACCAATTTAGTAATCTGGATATCAATGTTGAACTCTTGGATCCTATTAATCCATCTGCACCTTCTTCCAGACACCTCCTACTATGAGAAAATATCCTTCATAGCTACACTTGGCACAAAAGCAATCACAACCGCTCCCATCAAATAACATCTAAAAGCCTTAACTACCTTCACAAGTGCATATGCTTGTTTTTCATTGATGTCATATTTCAATTCAGCAGCCTGCAAAGATTTACTAAAAAATGTAATAGGTTGCTCAAAACCATCCTTATTCTTTTGTAACAAAACTACAACAATAGCATGAAAAGATGCAAAGGAAAAGATGTGCATTGGGACATTATAATCAGGTGCCTTAAGCATTGGTGCATCTTTGATATCCTGCTTAATATTTTTGAAAGCCTCATCAGGCTCACCCTCCTAATTGATTACAGATCCTTTCTTCGACATCTTAGAAATAGGTCTAGTAACCTCTACAAAATTTGTCACAAACCTCCTTAAGAAATTGACCTGACCAAAGAAGGATTGAATCCCTTTAATATTCTTTGGCCTCTAAATTTTATCAATAGATGCCACCCTCTCAGGGTCAATTCTCACTCCTTGCTTCCGAACTAAGTGGCCAAGCAACTTACCTTCAATGACACCAAAAGCACATTTCCTTGGGTTTAATGAAATGCCATATTCCAAGGCCCTCACAAATATTTTCTCTAAATGAGTACAGTGGTCTTCTTCCTTATTGGAATAGGTAGTTAAATCATCCTGATAAATAATAAGGAAATCATTGATAAAATTTGAAAAGGCAACATCCATTGCCCTCTGAAAAGTGGCACTGGCATTTGTGAGGCCAAAAGGCATCCTCACATAAACATATGTCCCCCAAGGAGTTGTAAAAGCTATCTTGAACTATTCTAATTCTTTGACAATGACCTAATTGTAACTAGAGAAACCATCCATCATAGACATCAATTTTGATCTGGTCACTCACTGCAACATAGCTTCCATATTGGGTAGATAATAGTTATCCTTTAATGAGCTGATGTTCAAATTCCTAAACTCCACACAAAGCCTGATGTCACCATTCTTCTTTCTCATAGGAACAAGGTTTGAAACCCAAGAAGAGTGCCTTATAGGCTTGATAATTCTAGCATCTCTTAGCTTCATTAACTCTTCTTGCATCTTGGGTGCTAAAGTAGGATTAATAGGCCTTTGTTTTTTTAGAAAGGTTTAGCATCTTGTTTCAATGGAATGATATGCTGAAACAATTCTTCTCTATAAACCTTTAGGTCATCATATGACCATGCAAAAGCATGCCTAAATTTTCTCAATAATTCAATCAAAGATTTTCTCACATTGTGAGACATGTCCCTACCAATGTATACCTTCTTAGGTGCCTCATGTGTTCCAAGATTTATCTCCTCTAGATCAAGATGATCTTCTCTTTTGATATTATTTTGAACTCTATCCTAGTTATCAAAGACAGTCTCCAAAACAACAAGCCCCTTGGGTACCTTGTTAGTCCTAAGCTGAATAACTTCATTGCCAAAGACAACTTCTTTTCCTTCTACTGACTCAACCAAGGCTAAACAATCAAATTCCTGACCATGATACTAATCCTCACAACTCATAAACTTCAAGATATCATTATCATCATAAAAAACTTGCCAATTTTCAATATTGTCTGGTACACTAGGCCTAGCCTAAATTTCAACTTTAGAGATACCAGTAAATGTAATATCATTGGGATTGATTGCTATATTGGCTAACAAGTCAGCCATCTTATTATTACTCCTATCCTTCCATTCAATATTGAAGGCATCAAAACATTCAATCAAATACCAAACTGCATTCCTATATTGTTTTAACCTTTTGTTCTTGGATGCATATACTGACCTAACTTGGGACACCACCAACTTAGAATCACCAACAACACTTAAGCATTTAATACCATGTTTTTGTGCCAACCTCAGTCCTAACAATAATGCCTCATACTCTGCTATATTGTTGGTACAAAAGAAATTCAATGTGAAAGAAAATTTGTAGGTGTTTCCATTAGGAGAAATAAGTAAAATACCTACTCCTGATCCATCCTTGTAATTCACACCATCAAAGTACATTACCCACAAATCACCTTTCATAGAACTAACACTTACCTCAACAGAGATAGGTGATAAAATAGGATCCTTCTCAAGTACAGGGATCTATGCCCTAAAAACATTAATATCAGTATCCAAAAAACATGTAGTTTCATTATCAATATTCCTTTCAATCATGTGGCATACTCTTGGTTCTCACTCAATCTTGACAAACTGATCATCAATCTTGAAAGTGGCATAGGATAGATCACACTGTAAACTTCCACCCATGGTAGCACTCCACCTTCTAGATAGCAACATCCCATAATGAGGAGGGATGTCCACCACCAAAACACTCATTATTAGCTCTTTCTCTAGATATTCTTCTAGCCTATATGGCATTGCATTGATAGTCCCAATGACTGGTACCTCCCTCTGATCCATTGCACAACATCTGCCTTGAACTGTATCAACTTTAAGGCCAAAATTTTTCGTAATCTTAAAAGGCATAATAGTATTAGAGGAACCATTATCAATCATACAATTTCTTAATTTCATTCCATTCACAAGAGCACTTAAAAAGAATGGATCAATGTTTTCAAGGCTAGCATTGACAGAACTATCCAAATATATAGGAGGAATTTGAGATACAATTCCCTGAGCAGCAACACCTTTCAAAGCTTTATCCTGAGATCTATTGCAAGCAACATCATTGTTATGAACATTATCTACCCATGCAATAGCTTTGTCTTTGTGTTCAGGGATCCTCAAAAATTCTAACAATGGAACCTTAACTGTAATTTGGGACAATACAAATAACATATCAATAGGAGCAAAGGAAGGAATCTCAATCTACACTACCTTAGTATCTCTTTGTTTATCTGATACATTAGGTGTATTGGAAACCCTCATTTTTTAATTCTTAGCCATTATGTTAACTAGCTTCTCAATCTCACTAGAAAATCTTTCAACTCCAACTCCCTTAGGCTCACAATTCTTACCTTTTATGTTCTTGAATTTCACCATGTGATCACCTTTTGATTTGTTCTCATTAGGCTCTCCAGAGTTGGTACTCTTTATAAACATTCCTACAGCTTTATCATTTGTATTCCTTGCCACCATGCCTCTAGTTTTCACTTGGGCAATCATTTCTATAGTAATCCTATCCATCTCTTCTCTAGAAGGTCTTCTTAAATTTACTGGCTCATAAGAAGAGTTCATGTTAAATATCTTCTTATCAATGTCTTCACTATCAAAAAAAACCTCTTGATGAAAAAGGGCCTGAGTATGTCTCTTCACATTTACATCTACTTCTTCACCAAAATTAGAATCATCTTCACATCCTAGATATGAAGTAGCCATGTTGCATCCAACATCATCTTGATCTTCTTCTTGATCTATCTCCTCACTGCCACAATGTTGATTTGCAGCCATAGAATGTGCAACCACACAATGCTCTGCAGAATGAGGGGACTGGCATGCAAGAGACCAAGGTATGTCCTCCATGACATTTATTGAAGCTTTTTGTAGAGGGTCAGGGACACCTCTATCATTTTTTCCTCTTGTAGCAGGGACAATAGGCTTTCCATCCTTCCATTGGGTGTTGTAGGGGTAGTTTTGCAATCTATTTTGCTTATTGAAATTGTTGTTGAACTGAGGCCTTTCATTAGTAGGAGCACTGATGTTCCTATTTGTAGGTGCCTTCAAATCGTTCAATGCATTGAGCACCTTATCCAATTTATGTTCTTCTTGCCTCCTAGTTCCAACATTCCTATCATTTTCCTTTTTGTATTTCTTGTCCCCAAACAACTTAGGGTCATCTCTCTTCCCACCCAACTTTCCTAATATCTTGATATTGTTCTCAATATTGATAGCAAGCCTAAAAGCATCTCTAAGGGTTCTTGGTTCTTTGTCCCTCAACAAGTATCCCATATTTCCATCAAATGCATTAAAGTATGTGGTTATAAAAACATTGTCATCTAACCACATAACTTGGAACAACTTATGCATACCCTTCTGAAATCTCATATTGAATTCAGCTGCAGACTCATTTTGATTTTTTCTTATGGTATTGAATTTATTCAACATGAAACTAGCATTAGGCCTATCACCATACTACTCTTTAAAACATCTTTCAAAAGAATCCCAAGTATCAATACATTTATCGGGAAGTCTCTTAAACCAATCTCTAGCATCCTCCATTAGAGATTGAACAAACAATTTCATGACTACATCCTCATGCTCTACCTCATAATCATTAAGCATATCAACAATAGCCTAATATGCTCCTCACAACTAATAGCATTATTACCGGCAAACTTAGGTACCTTATCTCTTATATCATTTGGAAAAGCATTTGGGTAGCTGGGTATCCCATCAAAACTAATTTGCCTATAGCCTTCCAATTGCATAGGTCTTCTTTGAAATCCTAAACTAGTGTTCCCACTAGAGTTATTATTTTTATCTACATTCCCACCTACTTGCACATTTGACTATCTATTAGGATCAAAAAATGATTTGGTAGATACATTAGAAATTAGATTACTAGTAGTAGCATTACTAAGTGGAACAGTAGTGTTCATAGATGGCATACCTAGTTCAGTAGCAGAAGGGCCATGAACATTAGCTGATGAAGCCCTCAAGAATTGGATCTTTCTTCTTTTCTCTAAAATAGTAGCATCAAATTTAGCTCTTTCCAACTCTTTAGCAAGAGCTTCATCCTCTCTTCTTTTTCTTTCTATCTCTGTCTCCCTATTTGATTTAGGTGGTGGGATCCTTGGTATTGTCACTGGTTTGCTTGCTTGGACACCCACCATCATTTGCTTTCCTTTTTCATTAATAACTATAGTAGGCCTAGTGATCTCATGTCCATTCTTACCCTTAGGAAATGGAGCATAACTTTGTACTTGTCTGATCATAGGGCCCTCTTCATCAAACTCATGATCTTGCAATAAGTGTTCCTGCTCACTTCTTAGAGCTTCAAGATCACCAAAAACATCATACTGCAACACCCTAGGAGTAGAAGAAAGAATCTTTTTTCTCTCCTTCATTTCATTAATATTTCTAAGGAGAGACTATCTTTCTATTAGAGCATTCACCTTTTCAACTTCTCTCTCCTCTTGTAACCTCTTATGTATGGCATCCTACTCCGCCAATTGCAACCTAAGTGCATTTAAATCATCTGGGTCTATCATAATGTCATCAAAACCTAATGACACATCCATATCAATGAGATTTTGATATGGTAAATGGACTTGCCTTGGTCTCATGGGCTCCCTTCTAAAATTATCCTCATCAAGATCTAAATCAATCTCTAAACCCATCTCTCTGGCTTGTTCATCCTGACCTGCAAGCAATGAACCCTTGTCTTGAAATACAGCCTCTGGGGTATCATAAAATTTATCTTTAGAGTGAACACCATCTAATCTAGAAAATATATCTCATGAACCTTCCTCACTTGAGGAAACATGTAGTGCTCTACCTCTAGTATTTCTTTGTTCTCTTATGGGAGCACTAGTAGACTCACCATTCCTCCTGATCCAACTCTTCTTCTCCTGTCTAGGCAATTGTTCCAGAGTGACCTCCAGATTTTTTCTGACAAAGGACCTAGTATTCCTCCTCTTTTCCATGATTAACTTATGACACTAGTTTTAACCTCTTGATTTGCCACCCACCTAGATGGGAAAACCCTTAATTGAACACAACAGGAAAACAAGAGTGCGCTTGAACTTTTATCTCTAGACTCTCCCCAGTAGAGTCACCATTTTGTTGGGAGACTCAGATGGGAAAATCAATCTGGTCAACAAAAGATTTTGACTTTACAATGTAACTACAACCAGAGATCCTAACAAATATAATTCTTCATTCTTTTTCTCCCCAGTAGAGTTGCCATTTTGTTGGGAGACTCGGATGGGCAAATCAATCTGATCAACAAAAGATTTTGACTTTATAAGGTAATAGCAAATAGAGATCCTAACAAATATAATTCTTCATTGTTGTTCTCCCCAGTAGAGTCACCATTTTTTTGGGAGTTCCCTTTGATCTTCAACTTGTAAATTTATACTTTGATGGATAACTTTAATATAACTTTGACTCTATCACCACTCCAAAGTCTACAAGGAAGAGGGCCAATTAACAAGGATCAACAATGAGATCCTCCTACACTTTGAGCCTTGATGCTTAGGTAGGTGTACCCTTGATTCACTTCTTCAAAGGAATCCAAAATATTATACAACTATATCCTTTACTAACTGATTGAAAGATTTTATCATTTGAATGTGTGTGTGATTGATGATGATGGACTAGCTCCAGAGAATGGACCAGTGCCTTAACCAAGGCATAGAGTCACTTACCAAAATATATCAACTGAACCCTAATTTAAACAAAATTGAATTTAGGATAAGTGATTTGCCTATTATCCCTCTCCCTCACACATTAGGACATCAAATACTTATCTAGCCATGAACTCATTGAAACTACCTGAAAGACTTTAATCCTAACTTTGTTAGGAACTCAAAGATAATCTCAAAATACTCTTTGTTTACCATATGATAACCCACTTTGTGAAATTAACATATATGAGCTCAAGAACAAAATAAGAAGACATACACAAACATCAGATTGGAATCCAAAAGTATTCTCATTAAAATTTTTAGAATCAATACATTATCAAACAACAAAATGCCATGGAAACAGACCCAAAATCCAGGCTCTCCTTGCTCAGTATAATACCATCAACAACCCTTACAAAATATCACTCTTTTCAATATATACCACCACTAGTCATCTTGGAAACCTAAAATAGGTTGCAACAAGCTATGGATGACTAGGGTTAGGGTTTCAACCACCCAACCAACTAGAAATGGTCACAAATTTATTAAAGGGGAAGAAACCCAGGCAACCAAGAGAAAGAAAATCTTAGAGTGATCCACAATCATGATAATCTCACTAAGAAAGTACTAAGAACCACAAAAATGCCCAAATGTCAACCAGTTTGGCCACCTGCAACATGCCTTGAGCACAAAAACATAGTATAGACCCCTACAAATGATCATGGAACACCTTGGACCACACTGCAATAGAAAGTACTACCAAATAAATCAAATCTGGCCATGAAAGCATTCAATTCTAGTCCTTTCTATCACTGAGAAACCCTTAGAAATTTGAATTTGAAATTAAACAGCTAGCTTCTAGCGCCAGTAGCAAATCAATGGTCGACGTTTGAATTTAGATCAACTTTATATCATGACCGTTAGATCCTTCCATTTTGTAGGCTTTATGTCTTTAACCCATCCAAATACCTTGAGTTAACCCTAGTGAACATGTGATAATGCTTTTTCCTATTCACGCAATTAAAACCTTAACCACTGCTTAACCTCATGACTTAGCGAACAAAGGAAAGTATTTAACCTTAGTCCCTTATTTATTGAACTAGTGACCAAAGGTCTTTTCGCTAGTTCGTAGAAAACTTTAAGTCACCGCTAGAAATTTTAGCGATTGTGCGACCTTCCTCTGCTGAATCACCAAATGATTTGGAACACCACCATTTTTTCTTGTGAATGAGAAAAACCTTTGAACATTTAATAGGACCGCTAAATACTTATCCAAATGGCCAAAAGGACTAAGAAACTTACTGGGCCTGCATCAGGAAGATTGATGGTTGTCTCATCTTTGCATAGACCTTCAAGATTCATTTAGATCATAAGACAACTGTCAGATGAAGGATCTTACCCTGCCCTGACAACCCTCTGACACCAAACGAGATCAATGACTATCTTAAGTTCGCATGTGTAAGAAAAAACCCATCTGATTACATGCTGATTGTCGATGCTCTATCATTGTTAGAACCCACTAAAATTTGGAAATCCTCAACCCCAGTGACAACATGCCTAGTCACACTATGTGGACCAATCAAATACTTCCAAATCAGCACACTTGGCATGTGGACCCACCGCACTTTATCCCCTCTGAAAAAGGTAGAATCGACGGATGGTACATGATCTTAAACCTCTAACAGATCCCATAAGATCATGCACCCATCATTGATTTTCTGACAATGTCAGTACCCTATGACAAATAAGAAACTCACGTCCCACTAAAAATTGCCACCGAACTAATACATGGACCAATGAGAAGCCGCCATTTGTGCATACGTGTCACTTTGGACCCACCTATTTGAAGCATCGTGTCATAAAGAGAATCAATGGCCATCACAAAAGTCCATAGCTCTGACACATCTCATGAGAATATACGACCACCGTTAGATCGAGATTGTGTCAGAGCTAGGCCTAGGAAGGAATGAAGGTTGAAACATAGGAAATATTAAAAGGCATGACTTAGGAAAATTTAAATCATCAGGGGTAAAAACTTAGGAAAAATTAACAGCCGACACCGCAAGGTGATAAAATATTAAAGCACATGCGCTAAAAGGACTTTTAAGTGGCCTAAATAAATTAGTACAAAATTAGAACAAGGCCAGGGCATTACAAAGGGTTTCAATACAACGGCTAGATTTTTGAATTTTTACCAAGGGTTTAAGGCCAGAGACCTAAAAACAACTGTAGAGACCAGGGGGAAAAAGCTACAGCCATGAAATTTTTTGTACGTGCTAACACATTCAATTATGTATACCAAGAGGATCAATGAGGGAAAAGCTAATCAAGGAAAAACATAGTGGAGGACTTGGATGACATTTTGGTATTGATAAAATAGTGAATCTGATCAAGGATAAATAATTTTGGCCTTAGTTGTATAAGGATATTTAGAAATTTTTTAGGAGTTTTAGAATTTGTCAAGTTGCTAAGGGAGTAAGTCATAATACAGGGTTATACACACCTTTACGTATTCCTACACTAGTACATTTTGCAGCATTTTTCAATGCATAATTGGTCGAAGTTTCTACCCAACTCAGTTGAATGGTTGACAAACTAGTTCATTGCTATTATTGGTGTCAAAATATCGACCCATTACTGAAACCATTGAATGATCGACTCCACTATTGATAAAAAATGAGGGCAATCTAGGCTGAAAATAACATTGGCAAGCATTTGTGTATTGGTTGATCTTTCAACCAATATAAATTTATATTGGTCAAAAATGTTGGTCACTCCGACCAAGATGCCAAACTTGCAATGGTCATGTTTCAACCAAATTTGGTCAAAATATTTAGTGGCTCCAACCAAGATGCCAAATTCATGATGGCACATTTTGACATAGAATGGTCAATTTTAGGCCAGACTTTCGATGCATGAGGGTCAAAATTTTGAGGAAACGCGGAGTGTTTAAAAAAAATTTGAAGATAAATATCCAGACTAATCACCAACAACATCCTGATCGATGATTAGTCTAGATATTTATCTTTAGGTGTCCACACTCATTTTATTGCTTGTTGCTAGTGGGTCCCTACTGATATTTATCTATGAATTGGTAGAGCTTCCTCTTAGATGCCCACAACTCTTCAAATCTATTGGTGTGAAGCCCCCAAAGGGTATTCCACTCTATGGGCCTCCTGGTTCTAGGAAAACCTTAATTGCTAGGGCAATAGAAAATGAGACCGATGCCTTCTTTTTCTATATCAATGGACTTGAGATCATGTCAAAGTTGGCTAGAGAAAGTGAAAGCAATCTCCCGAAGGCTTTTGAGGAGGTTGAGAAGAATGCCTCATCCATTATATTTATTGATGAAATTGATTCTATAGCTCCCAAGAGGGAAAAAACCCATGGTAAAGTTGAGAGGAGAATTATTTCTCAACTTCTTACACTTATGGATGGACTTAAATCACGTGCCCATGTTATTGTTATGGGAGAAACTAAATGACCAAATAGTATTGATCCAACACTTAGAAGGTTTGGAAGGTTTGACAAGGAGATTGATATTGGGGTTCCAGATGAAGTGGGTAGGCTGAAAGTGCTTCGCATCCATGCAAATAATATGAAGCTCTCTGATGATGTACGTATATTGGGACCTTATTTTTTGTACTTCTATATCTAATGTTAAACACTTCTTGGATTTTGAAAGCATTTATTAATCTTTATGTTTCTTGATGGAGTATCTATTTATCTTTAGTTTTCTTGTTACAGGTTGATGCTGAGATTCTAAACTCCATGGCTATTAGTAATGAGCACTTCCAAACTACTTTGGGCTCTAGAAATCCATCTGCTAAAGCCATTGCTAACAAATGTCAGGCTAATTTCATCAGTGTGAAGGGCCTTGAATTGTTAACAATGTGGTTTGGAGAGAGCAAGGCTAATGTGAGGGAAATTTTGATAAAGCTAGAGGATTAGCTCCTTGCATCCTATTTTTTGATGAGCTTGATTCTATTGCTACACATGTGTGTTGATTTTTTATGAGTGAAGTTCAAGTTCCAGACGATGAATATATTTGAGTAGGAATTTTGTTTGAACTATTTGAGATAGGCTCTCTGACTGGTGATGCATAATTGGTTTGCATGTTTGCAATGTGGAAGTAGTGTTGGGGATGCTGGTGGTGGTGCAGAAAGAGTCCTTAACTAGTTGTTGATGGAGATGGATGGTATGATAGCCAAGAAAATAGTTTTCATTATTGGTGCTACAAACAGACCTGATATCAGATTCAACATTTCATCATATAAGAAGAACTACCAATATCAATATATTATCTCCCAATGTATATTACATACAACTTTTAAAATTATAAATATACAAATCTATAAAATATACATATATAACATAAAAGGAAGTGTTGATGCATACTGACAAATAAATAAGGAAAGCTTCCAGTCTCTTGATTTGTAAAATTTTCTCTGCCTCTACTTTTTCTTGTGTTGCCACCCTCATTCTTGCAGCTAATATAAAACAATGAAATGAATGATGGTGAAATTGAGAGAAATTTTGGTTAAATAAACTAAACAGATATAGAAAAAAAATATGAACAAATTTGAGGATAATGAGTTAGGTTTTCTTAAATAAATGAATACCATCAACCCATTTACAAAATGCAAAAGTATATTCTAGCAATCTCCAACAATATCATGGTAAAAAGGACATTTAGTATTGGATGTAAAAGTCTTTCCTGCATTTATTTAATTCATTTTTTTCTTGACATGCACATCAGCCTCTATATCCACAATAAGTGTTTTAACTATCTCATATCTGTAGTTTGACATAGCCTATAAGCATAGAAATGAATGATTGAATCATACTCCATTCAAATTTCATCTTGTTTGATATTTAAGAGATATTTTTATAATAATCAATTGACAATACACATCAATAAATAAATGAAACTGATATGAATATATCAACCTTTTCAAGTTCTTCAACAACTTTATCAACCTCATTCTTTTGCTCAAAGATATCGTCCAAATTCATCTTTGGAACACTGGAATGAATAACTATAAATCATACATGGAAACAAGGTAGTTTATAAGAGTAGATATATTATATGATAATACAAATCACATTAATCTAAAAGACTACTGTATGCACCCTAAAATGGTCACCTAGACTTTTGGCCCCATTTCTGCAATTTATCAAATCCCTGAATCAATATTTTCAAATATCAACATTTTTCAAATATATCAATTTCCTTGATCAAATCATAATCAATTCAATATTTCCTAAGGTTTGAGCCTTATTTAATTTAAAAGAAATAAAAATAAAAATCTTATTTAATTAAGAGAACATGCTCTCTTTTAATTAATTAAAAATCTCTTTTAATTAAATAATAAAATCACTTTATCCTAAGCCTTTATTTAATTAAAAGGAATTTCCTCCCCTTTTATTTAAATAAAAAATCTCCACTTTTCTTCTTATCCTTGTTGCACAAATAAAGTATTTAATTCTTATTTATAAAGAAAAATAAAATAAAAAATAAAAGGAAAGTACTTTTTGTCTCACATGGACATAAATTAAATGCTCAACATAAAGTAAATGCTTCTAATTTTCTTATTGGAGGATATTTGTGCACAAGGATCAAGCTTTTTTTTTTCTCCATCGTTGATTAAGTCTTTTGCCTCTTAATCTCCATGGTCCACTATTTTTCACTTCCTATAAAAGAAGAGCTCTCTTCCTCATTTGCACACACAATACATACTTGAATTATTATGCTACAAGTTTTCTAAGTCATTGAAGCTTTTGGAGATATTCTTGCATCAAGTTTTGAAGATTTGGAGAATCATTGGCATTCATCTTGCATCTACATCACATCCTAGCTTGCATCATAGTTGCATCATCATGGTATCATTTCCTTTCATGTTTTAGATTAATTTCACATAGTTTAATTAGAGGGTTTGTAACTCTTTCATTTCTATTTTCAAAGCTTAATTGCATCTTCATTCTCATAAGATTAATTTGCATTCTCATATGGATTTGCATAGCATTTCATTCATTTGGAATCTCTCATTGTATGGTTGACTAGCAAGGTCATGAGTTTATAGCTCTAGCTGAGAGCAATTTTACAAATGTTGCAACTCCATGCATAGAGAGCTATGGATCGATTTGTGAGGGCTCATTCTTGAGTTTTCTTGCATGTAAGGATTCATAGAAGTGTGAAAACATTTTAGTACATATTTTTTGGTGCCCACCATGGGGAAACCGACCTCTTGCATGCTGGTTTTGATTATTTTTGGAGCTAACCCTTGTGCAGATTTGTTTGGAGATGAAAAACCCTAGATTTGAAAGATTTGATCATATCTCCCAAACGGCTTGGTATTTTGGTCTGAAATTTTTTTTTTAGGTTAGCAACATATCAAAGAAGCTCCCAAAAAACTTTTAGAATTTTTAGAGGTGATTTGTATTTTTTATAATTTTTTCTTAATGTTTCATAAAAAATTGATTTTTAGCGCAAATCGGTGTATTTTTCAGAAATTTTTACATTTTTGGAAAGGACTTGGAATTATATAGGGGGTCCATTCACTATGTTTTTAATTTAGAAATCATATCATAGCTCATTTGGTCAATTTATAAAAACTAGTATGTTTTGGTAAAATGGGTCTCTAGGGCACAAACGAAGAGATTTTTCTAAAATTTTTACATTTTTGAAAAGATATTTGTTTTTTTGATAGAGGCCTCTTTTTTTCATTTTGGGTTTAGGGTCCGAATTCATATGGTAAAAATTAGATCTTGTTGACTAGGTCAAATGCAAAAAAAATAAAATTTTGTGATGGGTATGCACTTATTTTTCATTGTTCAATGCATGATATGAGTTATCATTTAGATTATTTACTAGTTATCATTGCTCCTAATAATTGATTTTTAGATCTAACCCTAGGGTTTGCATAAGTTGGATATACATTGCATATCTTGTCTGCTTGTTTTCTTGTCTTGTTCATTTGAAGGTGCTCTTGCTTTCATGGAAAATATTTAAAACAAAGCATTGGACTTGAGGTACTTTGTTCCATCTCTACAACATTTAAATTTTGGAATTAAAATTTAACCTCTCATGTGTTTGGCTTGAGTGTTTACATGCTTTCATAGAACACATTTCAATTGATGCTCTTAATGGGAAATGAATGAACATAGATTTGCTTTCATACAAGTTTGTGTAAGTGAATGCTTGTGTTTAAACCTTAAGTAATTCTTGGTTCCAATATCAAATATCTCATTGAGTGATTGAGGGCATGGATTCATTCCTTGTTTACATAGGGAGTTAAATGCACCACTTTGTGGACTCACTCTATGTTTGCTTGGAAAGTTAAATATTCCATTGATTCAACCCTTTGTCATTTGTGAGTAGTATTGATAAGCAACTTTAGATTACTTGTGATTGATCTAGATTTCTATCTTGGGTTATTGGACTCGCTAATCCACTGGCCCCTCATTTCTGCCCCGTAGTTGCAAGATCAGTGCCACATTAAAGGGGAGGGGTCTACAAGAAAGAAACGTTAATTGCTCCACTAGGCAACCCTTTTGTGCTTTTTGGAACTCACTTGTTTTCTAAAGTGTGGACTTACTTTGAGTTGATGTGAGGAGTTAAATGTTCCACTTTTGGACTCACTTTGAGTTGGTGTGAAGAGTTAAATGTTCCACTTTTGGACTCACTTTGAGTTTGTGTGAAGGGTTAAGTGTTCCACTTTTTTGGACTCACTTCACATTCTCTTGAAGGGTTAAATGTTCTACTTTTGGACTCGCTTCACATTATCTTAAAGGGTTAAATGTTCCACTTTTGGACTCACTTCAGATTTACTTGAAGAGTTAAGTGTTCCACCTTTAGTGCTCTAAATACTTTTGATAGTGAATTACTTAGTTTTTATTTCTAGAAGGCCTGCTTGGGGACACACCACCTCAAGGGATGACCTTAACTCCTATGTTTCGGTAGAGTATAAATATCAGGAGGTGAATCCAAAGACACCTCTCTTGGGAATTGAGTTTGATATCACTCTTGGCTAAGCCTCAAAGAACTTTATACCTTTGAGAAGTGAAGGAGGAGATTTGGGTTACCGTCTCCCCCCGGCTATGTGATTTTGGATTCTTCTCATCTATCAATTTGAGCCTCACGTACCTTACATATATCGAGGAATCCTTTTAGAAAGCCATGTATATCCTTGTAGACAACTTGATAAGGTGTTGTTGTATTCTAAGTGCCTGCTAAAATATTTTCAAGAACGTACACAAGTAGAATATTTAAGGAGTAGTATACTAAGTCACTATCTCTATTCATGCGCAAGGTTGCTTTGTCCCTTGCTCATTGCTTGAAGACTATTTGCTTGAACTCCCTGGTTGCTGTTCTATGTGCTTGATCATCATTGCGAAATCTTTTGAAAGATCTATTTGGAATATTGAAACTGAGTTTCATCCTACTGTAGTGAGTTCTCCTTAGAAGCTTGGTCTTCCTTGGTCAGTCCAGGTCAGATCCTAAGTGTTTTCATGTTGCTCAACATCTCAATGAATGTTATGGTATCAACTACACAAGATGGCTCTTAGTCTTCTTCTTTCTTCTCCATTTCCCATGTTCTTCTAAAGTCTTCTATTCCCATGAGAAATTCTTCCTCTTCTTCTTGATTCTTTTCCTCTTATTTTCTAGTCTACCTTCTTCTATTCATCTATTCATTTCTTCCATGCTTGATTCCTCCTCTTCTATAATCATGAATCTTGACTATCTAGTTTTGGAACCTTTATTAAGAATAGATGATCTTGAGCTCATTAACATATTCGAAAGGTGTTGTTCCTCCAAAATTCTCATGAGTGATGAATTTATAACAAAAATAAAAGAAAAGATGATTAAATCAGATGCCTTTGCTAGAATCATAAACATGATCATATCATGATCTTCTTCTTCCAAACATTCTTCATCATCTAAATTTTCTCATTCTTCTTCACCTTCCAAGTCTTATCATGACTCTTCAAGACATCATTCTCATTCTTCATCTTCTAAGTCTTATCATGATTCTTCTAAACACTATTCACATTCTTCATCTTCCAAATCTTATCATGACTCTTCTAAACATCATTCAAATTCCTCATTATCCAAGTCTTCTTCTTCCACTAAATCTTCAATTTCCTCTTCTTCATGATCTCATTCTTCTTCTACTTCTTCAAAGAGTCTTACTTCTCTTCAGAAGACATACCATAAAGAGAAACGTGATAGTCCTTGTGATGTCTCTTCCACAAAGAGTGACACACCCACCTATGATGACTATGATGATGGACAATGTAGTGATGCCCATGAAACTTCTATTCCTAAGCATCATCCTCATGGTACACTTGTGATTTCTAAGGGGGAGTCGTATTGGGTAGACTGTGATGGTGATCCATATGACTCTAAATTTGAAGAATTCTTTGATGATTTTTGTGAACAATACAATATTCTTACTAAGGAAGAGAAAATCTACTGCGCTGATTTCAAACGTCAAAAGAATCTCTCCTCTAAAAGTTCTCATGCTGAAAATAAAGGTTGCACTCTCAAGAAAGATCATATTAATGTTGAACCTTTGTCTTCTAATGGTTCCCTTCCATCCTCTACTTCCTTCAATGCCCATACATTTCTTAAAGCTTTCAAGTCTTCCAAATCTATCACAAATCCTTCATCCAACAATGATCCTAAGGCTTTCCATGCAGTTCCCTATAGTTATCCTCAAGGGCTACCTCTTAAAGAAACTCAAGCTAACCTTCACTTTTCTACAAATACTTCTAATGATGCTAAACTAAAAGATCTTAAGCCTTCATTTGCTATACTACCTACTTCAGCTAATTCTTCACTATCTCTTCCAAAGTCTTCCATACAATTCCAACATGCTTCCTTGTCCTTAGAAGTGGCTCCATGTCAAGAGGACTCTAAAAATGATAAAGAAAAGAACATAAAGAATGATCAAGATCAAGGACCCTCCATGTCATCCAATTCTTTTCATGATGTCTCTCCTCCATTTCATGGTTCTTTTGATCCTCTACGCTCTTCCACATTCATTCTACCACCTCCTAAGCAAGATCAAGCTACTACTTACACCATTGAGCTGATTGATAATCAAAATAACCTTACCACACTTGCGCTTTCCAAAGATGATACTTCCATTAAGGTTATTAAAAATTGTGTTGTTACTTCTCATGTTAAGCCTATTGAAAATCAAGAGAAAAAGTATATGCTTATGCTATCCAAAGCTCCTTGTCAAGATCAAAGTCTTCCATCTTCTTGTTCTACCATTCCATGCTCACTTCCACTTTCTACTCTTCCTAAATCTTCGCAAGCTTTGAATGATCCTATCAACAAAGTTTCTCCTATTCAAGATGTGCACAATCCTATTGAAAACTCTAATGCTCACTCTAAAGATGCTGATGTCCTTGGTTGTCATATAGATACTGATGAACTTAATGATTATCCTTTTGCATCTTCCACGTCCATCCTTGGACCTCCTCCACCAATACTAAGGGCTTCATGTCTTCCTTCCATCTTGGGTCCTTATGTCCCTTCACTTTCCCCTCCTAACTCTCCTAATTCATCATCCATCTTGGGTCCTTACGTCCCTCCATCTCCTATCTTTCCTCAAGATCAACATAAATGCATACCCTTGAATCCTTTTCATCCACCCACCCATCTAAACCAGTCATATTCTCCTCCTTCCACAAATCCCAAGTCTTTTGGAAGTAACTTGAATGTTCAATACAAGAAAAAGAAACAATACAAGAATCCATCAAAAAAAGAAGATCACCATGTCTTCTCTAATCGACATGGAGGCATAAAGTCAAAAGAGATATCTAAGAAGAAAATTACAAGACAAGTATGGGTTTCAAAATCTATTATTCAAGATATTCTCTCTAAATCATCAAAAAGAAATAAAAAGCCTAAGGCTATATGGATTCCAAAGTCTCTCTTGAAAGAGTCTCATGTTGAACAAAAAGTAGAGTTGACATTCAAGCTTCCAAAGGCTTCCACTTCATCTTCTTCCAAAAACATTATTTCATTCCATATGCCTAAACCGCAACCTCTGCTAAATATTCACCATATTCCTTCTCGTAATCCTTCATTCACATTCCCTCCATCTTCTCCCCACCCTTCAAGGTGTGTGTTGACGTTGATCTTGCCTTCCTTTCCTTCATTATCCTTCTACCTTCTATCATTTTTCATCATTATCCTATTCCTCCTATCTTCCAACCTCACTCTCTTTACATAAAACCTTATCCTCCATTTTTCTCTTCCATCTTCCTTTCCCTATCAGCATCTTTGAGCAAATCATTTTGAATCCTTGGCATATCATGGTTTATCCTTTCAAGGAGCACTATCTAAAAAGCTTTCCTTCTTCCAAAAAAAGATAAAATTCAAAAATAGAAAAAAATTTAAAAATGAAAACAAAAAAAGAAAAGAGATGAAAAAAATTTGAAAATGTGCCATGGTGAAAACCTGGAAACAGGCACCTTGGTAACAAAAGTAAAGAGAAATAAATTCATCCTATGGTGAAAACCACTCCCTTGTGGCACCTTGGATAAGTACCATGATGAAACCTTGGCAATCAGGCATCATGCGTAGTTCTTCTACATGTTTCATCCATTTCATCTTCCATCTTTGATCTTGACAATGTTGATCTATACACGAACATTTGGCTATCTTGTGAGCTATCTTATGATGGTCTTGCTTTCATTTCATTCATGTTTCACCTTCGTATTTTCCTTCATTCATTCTAACCTTTTTCTATCCTCTTCCTCTTTGGTCTTGATCTAATAAAAAAGAGTAAACACAATGATATGAAGTCTCTTGACATGTCTACTCTTTTGGAATGCATTCCTCCCTTCTTTTGCAGTGTGTTTTTGAGGCTTATGCTATGCTAGCCTTTCATTGCTTGTCCAGATGTGCTTTACATGACAACTTTTTTTTCCTAGCTTGGGTATTCTTAAGGAGTTTGACCTTGAAGATTTCTTCCCTCCGTTCGCTTTCATTCTCCTTTCCTCCACCAGCTTGCTTATCCATCTTATTTTCCACCTTGCTAGACATTGGGACTACACGATGTGATCTTGCTTGGAAGTTTGATGCCTATTCTATCTGGGGGCATCCTTTGTACATATTTTATGATCCTAAAAAAATACCAAAAAAATTGATATATGATGCTGAAAAAATCCTAAAAAACATAAAAAGTCCTGAAAAAATATAAAAAAATTAAAAAATTAAAAAATTAAAAAAAAAATAGAAAATGTGCCATGGTGAAAACTTGGTAACAAACGCCTTGGTAGAAAAAAAAGAAAAAAAGAAAAAAGAAAAAATTGCAATAAAAATCCAAGTGGTGAAAACAGGCGCTACTTGAGGCCTTTGCACCCCTATTTGTTAGCATGCGTCCTCGACACTTAGCCACTTTCCATCATGCCTTGACCTTATTTGCCTTGGTCTAGAATTGGTATTTCTCTTTGTCTAAGGGGCATACCTATTAGCATTGGTCCTTTAGGTGCATTTGTCTCTTGGGGCATTTCACAACAGGTGTTTTTCAACACTACCCTTGCGTTGAGTGTTTCTTAACACTTATCAGATGTCTTACCTAATAGTCTAAGTATGATGCAATATTTCTCATTTGCAGATGTGATAACCAAAGTCTGAATCTATGACCAACACACACGCACTTAAACAATCAACTCATTGAGATATGTTGACTTTACTTTTCTTTGTGTGTTGTCTATGAGGATTTATTTGATGAGTGGTCTCTCCCTGAGAAGTTTTCGATGATGCATAGCTAGAAGACTAAGGGAATGAGAACATGTTTTATTTCTTTATCCACTTGTGGGTATATTTTGTTGGTCCTACTTGTCATGAGCATTTATGCTGGTCTTACTTGACACTATGGATTGACAAGGTATTATCCTTGACTATTTTGTGAGTGCATGCTTCTAGCTATCCTGACTTTCATGTGTCTTGATACAAGCATAATCTTGCCATATCAAACTTTGGTAATCTCACTGCACTAGTCATCTTGACCTCCATGTCTTTGATGCCTAGGTGGGATTTCCACATTTCTATCTGATAAAGATCATATTCATATCCACATAGTTATACTAGTGTGCATTGTATGATCTTACGACACTACCAATAACGCTCGATGATGATAATTAGATGTCTATAGGTGTTGTGACCTTGCAAGTCAACCACTTTCATAGTAGCTTGCATTCTTAGATTCATCATAGTTTAGTTTTTGCATCTTGCATATGGAGAGAGATCTCCTTTTCATCATCTACGGACTAGATGGTCAACTGTGCTCATTTTCTGATTCTTCTTGATCATATCTTTCATTTCTAGTCTTTCATATCACATCATTTTCTATCTATTTTCAGACTCGAAACCAAAATCCAAGTTGCGTTGACTGACCTTTTGAGGCATAATTTTTTGATTTTTGATGGAATTTCTTCCTTTCCATGTCTTCCAAACTTCTAGTCTTTCATTCACCCATTTGGCTTCCTCTCTCTGAGGTTTGACTTAATCTTTATCCTATATCTTTCCCAGTCAAACCTAGTCAACCTGGGGCATATCTTCACTGTTTGATGGTTATCCTATCATGCTCCATCCTTCGATTATGATTTATTGTGACTTGATCAAGTTTATCAATTTGTTGTTCTCCTCTATCTGATTTCAATTTCGATTCTGAGGGGGTAGTACCTATCAGCTTTAATCTTTGATTCAGCTTTATCATTCAGCTCAGCTTGAGATTCTTATTTTTAGACTTGATTATCACCTAGCAGCGACGGTGGTGATTTTGTCTTTCAATTTTTATCTCCTATTTTTCAGACTTGATTATTGCCTAGCAGTGACAGTGATAGTTTTGTCTAAGGCTTGATTTGCACCTAGCAGCGACGGTGTTGGTCTTGTCTTTCATCTTTTGCTTATGCTTGTCCTGATGTGTTCCCAAAATGAACACACATCTGGGTTATTTTTGGATCCCAAATCGATCTCACATTTCAATTCTTCTTTGACTGCATGTGTTCCCAGATCGATCACACATTAGTCAAAGAGGGGAAAATGTATGCACCCTAAAATGGTCGCCTAGACTTTGGGCCCCATTTCTGCAATTTATCAAATCCCTGAATCAATATTTTCAAATATCAACATTTTTCAAATATATCAATTTCCTTGATCAAATCATAATCAATTCAATATTTCCTAAGGTTTGAGCCTTATTTAATTTAAAAGAAATAAAAATAAAAATCTTATTTAATTAAGAGAACATGCTCTCTTTTAATTAATTAAAAATCTCTTTTAATTAAATAATAAAATCACTTTATCCTAAGCCTTTATTTAATTAAAAAGAATTTCCTCCCCTTTTATTTAAATAAAAAATCTCCACTTTTCTTCTTATCCTTGTTGCACAAACAAAGCATTTAATTCTTATTTATAAAGAAAAATAAAATAAAAAATAAAATAAAAGTACTTTTTGTCTCACATGGACATAAATTAAATGCTCAACATAAAGTAAATGCTTCTAATTTTCTTATTGGAGGATATTTGTGCACAAGGATCAAGCTTTTTTTTTTCTCCATCATTGATTAAGTCTTTTGCCTCTTAATCTCCATGGTCCATTATTTTTCACTTCCTATAAAAGAAGAGCTATCTTCCTCATTTGCACACACAATACATACTTGAATTATTATGCTACAAGTTTTCTAAGTCATTGAAGCTTTTGGAGATATTCTTGCATCAAGTTTTGAAGATTTGGAGCATCATTGGCATTCATCTTGCATCTACATCACATCCTAGCTTGCATCATAGTTGCGTCATCATGGTATAATTTCCTTTCATGTTTTAGATTAATCTCACATAGTTTAATTAGAGGGTTTGTAACTCTTTCATTTCCATTTTCGAAGCTTAATTGCATCTTCATTCTCATAAGATTAATTTTCATTCTCATATGGATTTTCATAGCATTGCATTTATTTGGAATCTCTCATTGTATGGTTGACTAGCAAGGTCATGAGTTTATAGCTCTAGATGAGAGCAATTTTATAAATCTTGCAACTCCATGCATAGAGAGCTATGGATCGATTTGTGAGGGCTCATTCTTGAGTTTTCTTGCATGTAAGGATTCATAGAAGTGTGACAAAATTTTAGCACACAACTACTACACCATTTCAAAGATCATATCAATCAAATTAATTTGAATCCTCACAAGGCAAACATAACATTCAGGCATCCTAGGGGGACAATAAGTAAATTTATTCACATGGGTATATTAGGCTATTAGCTATAGAATATCTATGCTACTTATAGATCCAACTAATATCTGATTTAACACTTCACCTACTCAAAAACACAAACCAATGAAATAATCCACATTAGGCCAAGAGAGGTTGATGCATTCAATACAAGAATACTTACACAAAATGAAGCTGAATCATGCCAGGCAATGATAATAAGAAGTTGACTATTGGCCCTTCTAGTTTTTTATTTGGTAGTTGCCTGAAAATGACACATTAAAAATGCACTTATGAGCAAAGACCTAGAATGAATGAAATTGATTAAATAATGAAGGTGTGTGGTGTAGGAGAACCAAGGTCACAAGTAGGAGTTATGAAGAGTACCAGGATCATTGATGGATCCTTAGGTGGAATTGAAGCCAAATGACCTTCTAAGGTCATTAAAACTTGTAATGAGAATGTTCATAGTCTTATAATGTTTTTTTGAGCATATCTTGATCATATTGTAATCACATCCTAAATGTAAGCCTTAATGGCAACAATGAGTCTAAAAGGTACCTATGGGTCACTAGGAGTGGATTAAGGGTTGATCCTAGGTTAAGGGATTGGGAAATGACCAATAATGATTTTAAATGATGTAATAAGTCTATTAAAGCCTCTAAGTGGTGTTAAAATCACTAAGAGTGCAATAAGTTGTAAAATGCCTATATTGGCCATTTGAGCCTAAAAAGGCTTAATTAAAGTTAGTTGGGATTAGTAGTTGGTTTGAAGATTAGTATAGGTCTAAGACATTAGGATTGAATCCTAAAAAGGAATTTAGAAATAATTTTAATAATACAAATGCAAAATGTCAAGTTGGGGTCAAAGTTGACATGGTAGTTGTCAACTTGACAACTTTTATATTTTGTAATTAGTGTAACAGTCGGTTTGTGACTGTTGTAGGGAGTTGGAAGTTACTTAGAGGTTGGTTTTTGAGTTTGAGGGTCTATTTAATGGAGTTCCACATGATTCTTAGAGGTATGTAGAGTTTGAGTGTGTGTGGAGACCATTTGAAATGGTTTTGAATCAATAAAAATAATATTTTTGCAAACTATGTTATTCGGGCCCATGGGTACAGTCCCGATCTAGGGAACTTTGAATGCTTAGAAAAATGTTTTTTTGATTTGATAATGGATTAGGATGATTTTATATTGATTTTTTATCAATTCCATGCAATTACATTGTTGTTTCATTAAGTTTTGAGGCAGAGAACACAAGTTAATCTTGACTATTCCAAAACTGGTTTTGTGCAATCAACATTTGTTGATTTTGAAGTTTTAAACGGATGCTTAACTCTCCCACCCCCTATGGTTAATGTAATTGGTGGGAGGAGTCTAATAATATGTATTATATCCTTGTATAGTGATCTAGTTGTAGGATTATGTAGATATGTGCAAGATGTTGTGGAGAATAGACCACAAAATGGTGGTTAAATGTTGATTGAGGGTGCACTATTTTGACACAAGTCCTTTTGTGAATGAAAAAACTTAATTGTTGAGGGTTTTGGTGATGGAAAATGGATGTTCACATCTAATATGGTGTATCTAGCCCATTGGATTGATCTGGAAAGAGTTGTAGTGGTAGTTTTGAACAAACCCTCATTGTGAGACATATCTTTAACTTGGTACTTACCTAGTTGAATGAACAAAAACATTACATAATTATTATGACCATCTTGATGTAGTGTTTATAAATTAATTTACATAAATATTAAATGAAAAAATACCTGGTACAATCATTGACAATATTATGTGCTCCCTCTTTATTGACATCCAAGGAGGAATGTTATTATTAATAACAAAAATAGGCCACATTGAGTAAGTAGATCTCATATCTCTAAATGGATTGATACCATCCGCTGCCACTAAAATATTGAGATTAAGAGGCTCTTCTTTAAAGTGTGGCCATGTTGTTTCTATGTCTTTATATGTAGAACCATCTGCAGGCATTCACATAATGTCATCTTGACTTATATTGCGTGCATGGTAATCCATAAATTGTGCCAAGCTAGTGCACTTGAATAATCATTGAAGATGTGGAATAAGGGGAATGTACCAAAGACTCTTGTCAGACACCTTTTTTGTTATTTGATCTGACTGATATCTACTAGTATGCCAAATAGGGCATTCTGTTGCAAATTCATGTTGTTTATGATATATAATGCGATCATTGGGACATGCATGTATTCTACGATACTGCATTCCAATTTTATTCATAATGGTAGATAATTCTCAGTACGAATGAGGCAAAATGTTTGATGGTGGTAAGAAAAAATCACCTATCAACCTACAACAACAAATATGAATTGTTAATATAATGAATCATAATGGTATGCTAACATTGAAGATGACAATTATGGCATACCTTAGCATATGTGACATTGCTACATTGGATAAACCATTCATAACCTTGAAGTTCACCAACAACACTATAGTGGAGAGAAGAGTTGTTTGGGAGCCTTGGTATAGGAGCTCATACACCTTCTCAATTATAGCTATATCAAGACCATCTTCATCATCATTATTAGATGCACTAGTACCATCATCATGATCATCTTGATCAGCTATGCCAATACGATCTTCAATCATGTCCTCTTCCATAGGATCATCTTCTTCCATGGGCACATTATCGTTGGCTTGGATATTCACACCTCCATGTTCCTCCAATTGGAAATCCACATTCACCAATCGAAGAAAATCATGCCCCCCTTCAATGTGACCATATTGCCTACAATGACTCTGGGCCATTTTGATTAGAATTCTTTGATTCTTTAAGCCCTTACACTTTTTGCAAGGACAATAACATTTTTCAACATCTTTTCTTTGGAACTGAAACCAAAATCTAGCAAGTGTCTCATTATTTTGTTCTGGGTTCATATTGCCAGGTGTGGACTTTCTTCACAGGCTATAAATATAAAAAATGTAAACATACAAACTTTAATAGTATCTTGTATATAATAAATAAATAAATATATATATATATATATATATATATATATATATATATATATATATATATATATATATATATATATATATATATATATATATATATATATATATATATATATATATATATATATATATATATATATATATATATATATATATATATATATATATATATATATATATATAATAAGATTATACAAGATTTACAAATACACACACAAATCATGCTCACTAGACCATGAAATATTGAAAAGAATAAGTGTTTTGGGAGTTACACAAATCTCCTCACTAGACTACTGAATTAGAGATTATAGAGAATATATTCTGGAGTTGTATAGTCACATTGTCTAGTCTCTAAAGATATACAATATATTTTTGTAAAAGAAACTTGCAATTGAAGATAATAACACATCAGGATTTGGCATTGTAGTGGAGGTGATTCCATACCTAGTACAAATTATTTCCTCTAAAGCTTCCAGATGGCCTTTCTCTGGGAGCTGCATTAAGGCATTCAATTGAGCATTAATGCATTAATCCCCATCTATATCTAGGTTTGCATCACACATGCTTAAGGAAAAAGTTCCTGATACAATTGAAGAGAGTAATTAATATGGAAATTGAATCAAATATAAGCAACATATGACATTAATTTTCAAAGACAGTGACAATTTAAAAGTATTGGAAAAATATAGTGTACAAGCAATGATAGTGCACCATGGGAAGTCACAATAAGTATGAACCCATAGAGGATTTTCATTGTTTCCTAAAAGAAGATCATTTTCAGAGTGAGATTTAGCTACATAGAGGTGAAACCATGACATACAAAAGGTAAGAGAACCTCAAAGTTTCTAACATATAATGCTATCATGTCAAAAGGACAACAAAGTGTAATTTTTAGAACAATGGAACAACCATCTCTCTTAAAAGGAACAACCATCATGTTATAGGGTTATTGAATATGGACATTATCATGAGATCATAGGGAAAAACATATCTATCTACTATTAATGAATAATTTCTTCTATAGAGGCAATTTTTAATTGTATGCATTGTTTATTTGAATCCATCTTAGTTTTGACTATCATTTGATTTCAAGTTTTAGTTACATTTACACAATCAGTTATGAACTGAACACATGGCTTGACTATCATAGAAAACTCAATCATGTAATGGTTAGAGAGTTTTAATGTCACTGTAGGTTCATTTGTGCATCCAAAGTTCTTATAGAGTTCATTTAACTAGACTTTGCAAATATTGTATTTGAAATTTGGTGTTGATCTACGCAAGAACCTAACCTCATTGATAGACTGGCTCAAAAAAATCTATAGTCAGCTCTGTCATGAAGGTGGAACCTTGACTTGTGGTTTCCCCATTGGATTCCAATGCCATTGGGTGAGAAGCAAGCCAAGGTTATGCACTTTAATAATATAAGTGCTTAGACTATGGAAGGAGGCATATTGCTTCAAGATTTGATGCCCTAGGTAGATACTTTCCATATATTTAACCAATAAGAAGAAGACAAGTTTGCAACATTGTAGTAATAGGAAGGTTGAAATTGAATCATAGATTGAATTTGATAGTCTCGAGCACATTGAAGAATCCTTGGCAATTGTACCTGCTATGTGAATCCATTGGTTGACCATTCCAGATTGACCCTTATCTAACTTGATCAATTAGATTATAGTGTCTCTGTGACAATCAACGGTGCTAGGAAAAGTGGCTATAGTTGTGGAGAAGATTCAGTGTGACATCTTAGTAGATAGTACAGTCTATGCCGAATGGTAACTCAAATCTAAATAACCAAATGTATAAGGAATGTTGTTGTAGGCTCAAACCAGAGATTGATAGAATTTGAATACTATAACTTGCTATAACAGTCACATACCTTATGTAAAGATTGAGCTCAAGCTGGGATGTATCTCCTATGCGCGCGCTGCTATGGGTAAAGCCTATGGGTAAATCCTAAATTATCTAGACATACTAGCAACTATGGGTAAAGCCTAAATTATCCAACATGGGGAGGGGGTTTATTTAGAATTATAGACAATAAAATCACATGATTGTGACATATGAATCATAAGTAAAGGAAACTTTGCATAATAAAGCTTGATAGTGATTTAGAAAACAAGAGAATCATATTTTAAAAGAACTCCTACAAGGTAGAAACCTTTTGAATGAAACTTGGCAGAGATAGTACTGGAAAATTGGTGAATGCAATTAAAAACTTCTCTCCCATAGAAACAACAAACTTGAGAGCACATTATAACATGCAAAGACTCTCTATTGGATATAAAAATTATTGATGCCACTAAACTAAATAAAAGTATCAGTCACAAAGGTTTAGTTTGGGCTCTTGGGGAAAACAATCATTATCCAAATTAACTTATTAAACAAACCTAGTAGCAAAATATTAAGTTGTTCGGTAAAAAATAGATGGAGGTCCACAAAGATAAGAATTAAGATGAAGCAGACATATGAAAGCACAATGGAAAAATGAGGAAGGTTCCCAACTTGCATTGAAGAGGAGCACTAAGTTTTAATCCCATGAAAGATGGATTCATATGAGGTACAATAATTATCAAGATTTGAATTAGAAATTGTTATTACCTCTAAGTAGTGCAGAGATTTATATAAAAAATCAACACTTCTATAAATAATGAATAGTCAACAATCTATTAAAAAAATAACAATCCACTAGACACAATTTACTACTCTAAATAATTGGGCTTCTGTTATGTAGATTAATTTTCCATCTGAATAGGGTTAAAATGACATCACCACTATTCAAATGTAGAAATGATATGATGATAGATGGGGGAAATATGAGATCTATTCCCAAATCCAAATTCTCAAAGGAGAGATCCAATTTGATCAACCAAGAGGTTAATGCACAATCGAATCAATCTATGAAGAATATGAAGGAGAGAGAAAATCCAATGTTTCCCTATAAAGGAGCTATGATTGAAATATGAAATAATTAAAATAAAAATACTAACCTCGAATTAGGGCATATCTGGAAAATGTCAATTTCTGATGTCTGTGTGTATTTTCGGGCAATTTTGCAACTCCTTCCAAACTGGAACTGCCGAGATGAAGAAAACCCAGAAATCTCTCTCCAAGATGAGCTCAAGTTGACTTTGACCCTAATAAAAGGTCAAAGGCTAGATTCTTTATTTGAAGGTCGATTCTGACTTTGTTCGTAGATCTCAAAAGTTCACTGAAAAGGGTATCCAAATCCGCTCTTAGATATGAAATCCCACACCTATACCTACAAGAAAATGAGGGTTTTTCTTGTATGGGGGGTTTGCCTTGGTCAAACCCCAATTTAGGAATTAACTTTGAAATTGAATTGAAATGTAGTATGCATAAACAAAGCAATTGAAACAAATCACCTTGCTTATGTTGAAGTCCTTGTAGAGGATTTGAATCCTCAAATCCATAAATAGGAGTGCTTCAATGGATGTAGAATGAATGTAGGATGTCTCCAATCAATGGAATTTGATCTTCAACACCAACCTTGACTTGATCTTTGCATATGAGAAGGCTTGAATGAATGTAGAAGGATGGATCTTCAAGGGGGCTCCAAAGAGATTGAATCCTTCAATGGCTAACAATGGATCTCCTTGATGGATGAATTCTTGAACACTTGAATTCTTGAAGGCTTTCTTGAATGCTTGAATTCTTGCTTGCAATTGAGAGCTTGAGAGATTTCTTGGTGAGAATGGATGTGAAAATGAGAGAGGAAGGCCTCCTTTTATAGTGAACTAGGGCACAATCCTCTAAAGGGGCCACCTTGGAGAATTAAATCCCAATTAGGTCCTAACCTTTATAAAATATACCTAGATTAAATACAATTTAAAGATTTACCATTCTAAAACCTGAAATGGCCAACCCGGATGCGAAAAAACAAATATCCCTGAAACCCGATACCTGAAAATCAAGGAATTTGGAAATTTGAAAGAAGGGGGAAAAATGGAGCTTGTAACTAACCTAGTCAAGATTGAGCTCGATTCTAACCTAGTTAGGATCAACCTTGATTCTGACCCTATGGGCCCAGATCTAGCTAGAATCAAGACAGGAGGTCTCGGGGATGCCTAGAGACCTATAAATGATACTAGAAAGAGACATATTGCTAGGGATAGGCATAAAATCCTATGATGACTATGATGAAGGCCAGGAGGACCTAATTCTAAGTTCTACCTAGAAAATAGATCCATGGAAGAGGGAAATTAAGGAGAATCCTTGAGATCCTAACCCTAATTTCACATAAAACAAAGTAGAAAAGAAGTGGAAAGTGGGGAGAAAGCCAAATACATGCAAAGACCCAATCAAGGCACTTAACATGACTCAGACCACTTACTCAAAGAGATAAATGCTCTTATCATGGAAGTGCTTCCATTTTAAGATGATACATTAAGCCCCTAGTTTAGCAAGAGTATGGACTCAATGCAAAATCTTGGTAAAGGAGATCAGAATGAAAAGATAATCTTATCATAATCCAAGGGACAAAGGGAAACCTTAAGCCCCTAGGGACTCAAGTCTTCATCAACTCCTAGATCACAATAAGAGAGGCATCTCTAGAGAGATAAAGAATGTGTGATTACCTCACCCAATGAGAACCTATGTCTCATTGGGAGCCACACAACAGGACGACACAACTGGAAAGATGGAATTGAATTGCCTAGTGAATGTGGCTACTCACTAGTCAACCCATCAAGGATTCATCCTTAGGAATATTCTATTCCATAAGAATAAAACCAAAAAACAATAAAGAGATCCATTCTTAAGGACATCTCTGACCTTAAGCGATCAAAATATATGTATATTTGAAACTGGAGGGATCAAGAGATCCTAGAATATAAATCCATGCTTTAAGGATTAGTTACTAATCCAAAAAGGGAGAAAAGTATCTTTAAAAAATAATATGTGCATATCAAAAAAGTGTGTGTGTGCAATAGGTGAGTAGAGCATATGCCCCCATGTTAAAGTTATTCTTGACACGTTAATAGGAGCAATGACTTTAACGAAAACATAAACAAATCCATTGATTATGTTTCCACGTCAAGATGCCCCCAAATGAAGACAAATAAAGGGAAATATCATAGAAACATATAGAGAACACATAAGGGATCTACCTACCATGGGGTTAGTATGATCATAAGATAATATATATATGATATTATTGCAAATGAATTGACATCATTCCCCAAAGAAAGTAGAACTACAATCACAAAGGAGGAAAGATCACATAAGATATACGAAGGAGAATCTTTTCGGATCATGACATGGAAACCAAAAAGAATTAGTGCTACCATATCTTGAATCCAAGCAGATTACACAAGGAAACATTTATGAACAATAGCATAATTACGACATAACATTGAAAAACACATAGAAGAATAGAGATACATATAGAAGAATTTGAACAACAGTTTCGATTCCTTTATCACCTTGCACCAACTAAGTAACAAGGATCATATAAAAGAATCTAACAACATTTAGAAAACACATTACAATAGGCAAACACACAACAAAGCTACCAAGAAAGACAAGTTGATCAAGCATGTTGCCTACTCTCCCCATCTCGTTGTATATCATTTAAGGAAGGTGGGTAACTCGCAAGAGGGACTATATCCAACACAGTAGGAATAATAGCCAATTCCAAACAAGGATCCTCTTGAGAATCACAATGTTCGACACTAGGTGTAAGAATTAATTATGATGAAAGCATATTAGGTAAATCAATGTCAATGTCAATAGTCTCATATTCATCATTAACATCATTAGTATCATCAAGAGTATCTTCTTCATCCAAATTAATCAAAATAGGATAAGATATGAATAGAATCATCATAATCATGCATCTTACCATCATTATTAGTAACAAATTTTTCCAACACATCATGCATAGGTTTATCCGAAGAAGGTAGAGATCTTTGAGCTTTAGCATGAGCACAACGCTTTTTACGACGTTCATTAGTAGATCAATTACATTTTTATTTATTTGAAATAGGTTGAGAACTAGGAGGAACAATCAAAAGATCCTTCATAGGCTCTTTAGGAAGATTAATAGGATTATTAACAATAGGAGAAACAATCATAGGATCTTTAGAAGGAACTTGATTAACAAAACTAGAAACCATAATTAAAGGAGGTATATAAGGTGTAGTTAAAAGACCATGATTAAGATCCATAGGAGGTGAGATTAATTCAAGAATATTATGATGTTTATAGGCTTGATATGATCAAAAAATATTATCAGGTCAAGGAGGACATGAATTAGGTAATGAAGGCCAAAATAAATCAAGTGCAACACAATCTCTAGGCCTAGAAGGTTGATATATACTATGATTAATTGTCTTCACTTCTTCATCATGAATTAATTTAAGACACTTATGAATAGGTGAAGCAACAACATGCATGGAAATCAAACAAGGCAAACCTACCTTAACTTGAAATTGATCAAAAGTAGGAACCAGAACAAAGGTAGTGTTCACAATTTTTCCATAGAGTTCAACCGATAAAGTAATAGAGCCAAATGATGGATAAAGAAAACCATTACAAGTTTGAATCCACACATCCGATGTATCATAAAATTCACATTGTAAGATTTTCATAAAAAGATTTTCTTCAATAATAACATTGACTAAGGATGTAGAATCAACAAGACAACCACGAGTAGGTTTCTGAGCAATCCTAGCAGTAATGTAAAGGGGACCATCAAGAGCTTTAATAATCTCAAAGTCATCAAAGGTAATCAAAAGTTCCTAAGGTCTTTTATTCTTAGGTTGTTTTCGGGGTTTAGGTTGAGTTTTAGGTTTAGGTTTTGGTCATGGTTGAGATTGAACTTGAGGTTGAATCTAAGGTTGAGGTTGAGGTTGAGGTTGAGGTTGAGGTGGAGATATACATTGACCAACATGCTCCACTTGATTAACAACATGATTGAGATCATCCATCCTTGAATCATACACAATTTCCATAGTAGATGGCTAAGCAATTGTATAAGTATCATGCATAGGTAAAGGGTTCATATAGATTTGAAGGTTTTGATTAGGAGGAGAGATAGATTTGTTCCCACTACCATCAAGATTATCAACAAATAAGGCATTAGAGTCAATTAAGTCTTGAATCTTATGTTTTAAAGAATAACATTTCTCAGTATCATGACCATTCTGACGATGATATTGACAAAAAGCATTTTGATCAAAAGATTTAGATGCAATCGTAGTAGGTAAAAGAGGTCTAATAGGAGGCAAAGTAATCATATTAGTAGTTAAAAACCTATTCATAATAGCATGTAAAGATTCAGAAAGAGGAGTAAACATATGATTTAATCGAAAAGCAGTGGATGTAGAAGTGGCATTGTGAGATGCAACAACTTGATCAGCAAAGTCTACATTCTCTTGTTTGCTTATCTTGACATAGTTGTTTAATTTTTGAAATTTTTTTGGATTAGGAGCAGCATTACTCTTATCAACTAGAACATGAGCCATTGGAGTGTTGCTCTCAAATTGACTCACTTGTAATTGATAATGATGAAGCGCTGCACAAAGTTGTTGAAAAGAGGTAAATTCAGTAAGAAGAATCTTATCTCTAATATCCTTATGCAAATTTGAAATAAACATACGTTGAATATCAATATCAGGAACATGATAGGAAATATGAGCATGCAAATGCTTAAATCTACCAATAAATTCAGTTAATTTTTCTTTATTACTTTGTTTACAATGCATCAAATTAGTTAAAGACACTTGCAGGCCAATGTTGTTTTGAAATTGTTGAATAAAGGCATTAGTAAGTTGTGGAAATGAATCAATAGAATAAGGAGGCAAGAAACAATACCATTGTAAGGCCTTGTCACAGAAAGTTCTAGCAAATAGTTTGGCTAAAATCTTATGGTCATGAGCATAATCACTACAAAGGATTTGGAATGTTTTAACATGATGAACATGATCTCCTTTTCCATTATAATTCTCAAGATGAGGCATCTCACCTTGCTGAGGAATAGGAGTTCGAATAATGTCTCAGGACAAGGAACTTCCCATGTCACATGTAGGAATACTAAACTTGTTTTGAGTTAAGGAAGCAAGTGGTTGTTGTAAGGATGACATAGTTTGAGCCAAATTGATGATTGTTGAATCATTAGAGGAAATAGTAGGAGTAGCAACATTAGACACACTAGGTAAAGTGCAAGAAGCTAGAGGAATAGAAGACACAACTGGAGGAACACTAGGAACTATAGTTGGAAGTGGATTAGAATAAGTAAAAGGAACATTATGATATGAAGGTTGTGATGTAGGAAGGGACACAAGAGGAACACTCATAGGAACAAAGGGAACCATCACAGTCACCAAAGAAGGAGTATAGGTAGTAATAATAGGTAAAGGATTAGAAGGAGGTTCAACACTAGTGATAGGAGGAATCAACCCTAAATCTTGAGCTTCTTGAGCTAAAGGTTTAACATTTGAATGCACAAGGTGAGTAATACCACGCAAGAGGTTAACACCTTGATCACTATCACAGAGAACTTTCTTAAGAGCCTCTATAGCTTGAATAAAATCTTGATTATGGTTCTCTTAAATAATCCAATTACCCATTTTATCAAGTTCAGTGGAAAGTTTTTGGACTTGTTCGAGAGGAACTCTTAAAGCATCATCCTCATCATGAGACAAGTGAGAAGAGTTTTTCTCTGTTGTAGGATTGGAATCGTGAAGAATCAAATTATCATCTGGGATCCTAAGGAAAGGAGAGGAAGATTTAGGATCAAAGGCACCCATGAGTCTAGGACTTCTTCTAACCGGAATGTTATAAGTAGGACTAGTGGTAGTAAAGCTCATAAACTAATGTAATGCAAATGAACTAAATTAAGAACACATAAAGGACAAATATTTTTATATTTTTGAAATCCAATTAGCATGCAAGATCTAACACAAAGGAAAAATTTAATACTAACAAGATAAAAAGGAAAGCACAATAGGGCATCCAATTCCACAAAAGAAAAGAGAGTAAGTATGTCAGGTTCACCAAAATGAATAGGGTTGAAATGGCATCACCACTATTCAAATGTAGAAATGATATGATGATAGATGGGGGAAATATGGGATCTATTCCCAAATCCAAATTCTCAAAGGAGAGATCCAATTTGATCAACCAAGAGGTTAATGCACAATCAAATCAATCTATGAAGAATATGAAGGAGAGAAAATCCAATGTTTCCCTATAAAGGAGCTATGCTTGAAATCTAAAATAATTAAAATAAAAATACTAACCTCGAATTAGGGCAGATCTAGAAAATGCTGATTTCTAATGTTTGTGTATTTTCAGGAAATTTTGCAACCTATTTCGGACTGGAAATGCCGAGATGAAGAAAACCCAAAAATCTCTTTCCAAGATGAGCTCAGGTTAACTTTGACCCTCATAAAAGGTCAAAGCCTAGATTCTTTATTTGAAGGACGATTCTGACTTTGTTTGCAGATCTTGGAAGTTCACTGAAAATGGTATCCAAATCCGCTCTTAGATATGAAATCTCGCACCTGTACCTACAAGAAAATGGGGGTTTTTGTTGTATGGGGGGTTTTCCTTGGTCAAACCCCAATTTAAGAATTAACCTTGAAATTGAATTGAAATGTAGTATGCATAAACAAAGCAATTGAAACAAATCACCTCGCTTATGTTGAAGTCATTGTAGAGGATTCAAATCCTCAAATTCACAAATAGGAGTGCTTCAATGGATGTAGAATGAATGTAGGATGTCTCCAATAAATTTCATTTGATCTTCAACACCAATCTTGACTTGATCTTTGCATATGAGAAGGCTTGAATGAATGTAGAAGGATGGATCTTCAAGGGGGCTCCAAAGAGATTGAATCCTTCAATGGCTAACAATAGATCTTCTTGATGGATGAATGCTTGAAAACTTGAATGCTTGAAGGATTGCTTGAATGCTTGAATTCTTTCTTGCAATTGAGAACTTGAGAGATTTCTTGGTGAGAATGGATGTGAAAATGAGAGAGGAAGGCCTCCTTTTATAGTGAACTAGGGCACAATCCTCTAGAGGGGCCACCTTGGAGAATTAAATCTCAATTAGGTCCTAACCTTTAGAAAATATACCTAGATTAAATGAAATTTAATGATTTACCATTCCGAAACCCAAAATGGCCAACCCAGAGGCGGGGAAACAAATATCCCCAAAACCCGATACTCAGAAATCAAGGATTTAGGAAATTTGAAAGAATGGGGCAAAATCAAGCTTGTAACTAACCTAGTCAGGATTGAGCTCAATTCTAACCTAGTTAGGATTGAGCTCAATTCTAACCTAGTCACAATCAACCTCGATTCTGACCCTGTGGGTCCACATCCAGCCAGAATCAGGACAGGAGGTCCCGGGGATGCTCAGAGACCTAGAAATGATACCAAAAAGAGACATAATGCTAGGGGTAGGTGTAAAATCCTATGATGACTGTGATGAAGGCTAGGAGGACCTATTTTTAAGTTTTAACTAGAAAATAGAGCCATGGAAGAGGGAAATTAAGGAAAATCCTTGAGATCCTAGCCCTAATTTCACCTAGAATGAAGCATAAAAGAAGTGGAAAGCAGGGAGAAAGCCAAATACATGCAAAGACCTGATCAAGGTGCTTAACATGACCCCGAACCACTTACTCAGAGGGCTAAAAACTCTTATCATGGAAGTGCTTCCATTTTAAGATGATACACCATCAATGTCAGTTTCAAAGGTGTAAGTATTAACAAATGTTATACTATATGATAAATGTAATAAATGTCATTTAAAAATCAAGTGTATACCACATGGATTAACAAATTCAAAAGCTTTTCTATTGGACATTATGGTTGGAAATGCTTTGGTAGAAATGTATGCCAAATGTGGAAGAATAGACAAGGCCCGTGAGTTGTTTAATAGAATGCCTCAATGAAATGTGGTTTCATGTACTGCAATGATTGCAGGGTATGCACAAAATGGATTCCTTAAAAAGGATTTAGAAACTTTCAAAAAAATGCAATTGGTGGATGTAAAGCCAAATTCCACAACCCTTGCCAGCATCCTCCCTGCCTATGCCAAAATGGGAGTTTTGGAAGAGGGTGTGGACATCCATCAAAGCATAAAAGATAAAGAAATTTTGTCAGATGTTGTAGTTGCAACTACCCTGGTAGACATGTATGCAAAATGTGGAACTATAGATAAGGCATGTGAACTCTTTGACAAAATGCATTAAAGACATGTGGTATCATGTAAAGCCATGATTACAAGCTATGTACAAAATGGATTTTTTGAAAAGGCTTTAGAAATTTTCAAGAAAATGCAAATGGCAGGTGTAAAGCTAAATTCCACAACCTTTGCCAGCATCCTCCCTGCTTGTGCCAAAATGGGAGCTTTGGAATAGTGTAATTAACCAGTCACTATTAATATATTATGCAGTCACTATTAAGATCGACTTAGTCGATTGCTTGATCATATGATAACCAGTAAATAATGGTTATCGTAACATATTGTTAATGTGTTATGATAACCACTAATTAGTGGTTATTTGTATCACTGTATAAGATAATGAAACAATGTCAGTCAACCGATAATGAAACTGTTGGATCTTTTCCTTGCAGGACCAAACTTGAATCAAATGGTTGGGCTTGAAACATAGGTTAGGCACTCAAGCTTGACAAGAAAAACAAACCAATTGATGAGGATAGAGAGAAATCCTCCTTCTTCTTTGAGCTCCACATTCACTTAGGGTGGGTATTTCCTTATTTGCACATTCAAGACACCTCATGAAAAACCAAAGGCCTGCAAATAGATTAATGTGGAATAGCAATCAATATCCTATAGGTATCATGTACCCTGATGATAGAAAGTCTCATGCAATAGCCCTACTTGCATGGAATGAGACTGAAAGCTAGAGACCTATCCTAACAACAAGAAAGGGAAAGGGTGGATCTGAAGGGAAATGATTTTAAAGATGGGTTTGAAGGGACCCCTGAGATACCCTAAGTCTCTCATAGACTAGTGCCTTATCCAATGGGCCATAGAGTCAAATACCCTATTGCAAATGACAGCTATGAAACAAGAAAATAATATACCCAATGTGTTGATGCCTTACATCAATCACACACCATGACCAAACCTCCACTTAACACCCACATGTGCATTCAAATATGTTATTACCCATCAAAGGATTTTGACCCTCCCCTTAGAAGAGACCTATGAATAGACAATACATTAACCAGCATCCACTGGAAGACAAGCATGACCTATCCTTGATATTTCAGCCCATACATACATGAACACTAACCCTGAACCAGTTATCTCTGTGAAGACAACTCCACCCACAAGCTCTCAGGCAATGCGCAGTAGAAAAATTAGACATCCTTGATGCATGACTAATGAGTTCAGAATTCAAATGGAGATAGCTTGATAGTAGTAAGAATATATTAACTTCTCATACATGAGACAAGTCACTTACAATATGTATTGTATTCTCAGAACCAACAAGAGAAAGAGGAACACTCTATATGCAGAGAAGAAGGAGAAATATCTACAGGAAAAGGATCCATCAGCATGGAACCAATTCTCCTCAAAAATTTGCAGAAGAAGGAACCCTTACAAAATTGAACAACCTACAATTTATACCACTGGTTACCTTGGAATCCTAAACCAGTAGGATGCAACAAGCTATGGGTAACCAGGGTTAGGATTTCAACTACCCAACCAATCAGAACCAATCAAGAATTTATTGCAGGGGCAGGAAACCAAGCAATCTCAGAGAAATAGATCAAACATGATCTCCAAATATGATAATTCTTAGATCAGTATACAGAAGATCACAAATCCACCAAGAGAACAAGTTAAATCAACCTCCCTGCAACACACCTCGAGCCATTCCTTGTTCATTCCTTACATGGTACAGATCCTTGCAACTGATCATCACACCCTGGACCATACTGCAATGACAAACAAATTACTTCTTACCAGTTCCAATCACTTCTGCATTGAAAATCAGTCCTTTCTATCATTCGAAACCCTCAGAAAAATCAAATTTGAATCCCAACGGTTACTTTGCATTTCGCGGGCCTTATGCTCTTTAACTGTTTGACCCTAGTCGCATAATCGCACGGTCATCAACTTCATTGCCACAGGAAAATGGGCTTCATATTATGCATGGTCGCATGATTGCATAGCCCAAAAATGGGCTACGCGAACATGCGACAACCCATAGACTTTAACCTTGCCGCAACCACCACCGCAAAATCATACTACCACCTGCCACCGAGCCCCAGGGACACATGTCGACTGGTCACATGATCTCATAGCAAAAAAATGGGCTATGTGATCATGCAATAGCCAACCAAAGGCCACCACATCACCATCACTGACAGCGGGCCCACAGTGAACAAACCCATAGGCATCCCATCGGATGGTAGGCACATGATCGCATGGGGTGAGAATATTCCATGTGATCACACGCCAACCATAGATCTTCAAAATCTGACACTGGGCAATGAAAAGAACTGGGACCCATGAACCAACCACCAAGCATTCAGCGACTACGCGACTAACCATTCGCCAAGTTGTGAGATGCCAGCCATTAACCACCAAGAATGAAGAGATTACGCGACTAAAGAGAAATAGACCACCTGCCAGGTTGTTGAATGTTAGCCGATAACTACCAAACACTCAGAGATCATGCTACTGACAGTCGCCGAGTCGCTGAAGGTTAGGCACCTAACTGCTAGAAACAAGAGATTGTGTGACAACATAGTCACTAGGTCATCGAATAAGAGATGTAACTATCGAGAGATCTAGAGAATCAGTGACACAACCGAGCAAGGACTGGGCCCCACCATCCATCGCACCTGTGCAGTTAGGACCAAGGTCGAAAAAACATAGAATTTTCAATGCCAGAAGATAAGCGTGCAAAAATAGGAAGCACAAGGTCAAAAATAACGAGGGTTTTCACACAGATCGAAAACATCATGGATTTTCAGAAACACTGTGGGTTTTCGACACTGTGGCAGATTTTGAAATTATTTCCTGCAGACCTTAGAAATTGAATAACTTTCAGGATTTTGCAATTCAGCACGTGCAATTTGGACTAGAGCAAGGTGAAACATGAAGAACATAGGGTAGGACACTTTACAAAAACATTTGCAGGGAAGAGGCCATTTTCACAGGATTTTTGCTATGATAGATAAATGGCCTAACATAAATGATGTCAGTCGTGTCTATTCATATTGGTAATAATAACGGTTGTGTGGGTTGGGAAAGACTTACCAATGCCATATAATTGATAGAAAATAATCAATGATACCCTAGTTCGTATAAATGGATGCCATAGCTCATGGGCAACTAGAGAATCCAATGAACACACATTAACATGATGCCCTAGTTCACTAACACAGCTAATGCCATAATCAAATCATCTGAAGAAATGAACTCAATGGCATGGATACAATAGAGCATGGAGTAATGAATATCACAGTAAGATGTGGCCTTGAAATGCAGAGGAGATAACACAATCCCTACCTCAATGAGATTTTATTTGATAAGGAGAGGAAAAGCCAAGTTTCCAAAACCAAGCTCGAAGATCAAAGACCCAAGTCTAGATAAAAATTGCAACCCCTATACATAGTGTCGAATCTGCCCCGGATGATATGGTTTCAAGCTCGAAGATCAAAGGCCCAATTCCAGATAAAAATTGCAACCCCTATAGATAATGTCGAATCCACCTTGGCCGATGTGGTTTCGCGCACTGCCCCTTGAAAAAATTCACCGTGGTGATAATGAAATGAGAAATGAATTCTTTTTAATAAAAAATTTATACTCGTGTTAGTCAAAATTTTGACTAACACGGGCATGTATTTTAAAAAAATGAAAATTTTCCTTCTATAATCCAACCAACCAAAATCTTTTTGTTTCATGGTCAAAAAAATTGGTAGAAAAACTAGGTGAAATGTACTAGTGCTAGTAGACCTTGGGAAGACATTAGCATGGATTTTTTTCTTGGCTTACCAAAGATACAAAGAGCTAATGATTCTATATTTGTTGTGGTAGACATATTTATAAAATGTCACATTTCATTCCTTGTAAGAAAACATCAGATGTTATTCATATAGCTGACCTATTCTTTAGAGGACTTGTGGGGTTGCATGGGTTACCTAAAACTATTGTTTCTAACCGTGATAGTAAGTTTGTGGGGTTCTTTTGGAAGACACTTTCAAAGAAGATGGGTACATGTTTGAAGTTCATTTCTACATTTCATCCACGAACCTATGGATAAACAAAAGTTATGAATAGGAGTTTGGGTAATTTGTTAAGATTTCTTGTTGGAGATAAACCTCGTAATTGGGATTTACTTTTGGAACAAGTAGAGTTTGCATAAAATAATTTAGTGAATCAGAGTATAGGTAAAACACCCTTTGAAATTTTTACTAGCATGCATCCTAAAGGAATATCATATTTGAAAGATCTTGGCCTAGAAGAGAAGAGAAGAGAAGTGTTAAAGAAGAGAGATGTGTTGAATTCATAAAGATTTTAAATGATAAGGTGAAGTATAATTTAGAACACAGTAATCAAACCGATCTAGGAGACTTAAGAATTTTAAGGTTGGTGATGGGGTTATGATTCATTTGAAGGATATATTTCCTATTAGAACCTATAGTAAGCTGAAGATGAAGAAGTTTGGGCCTTGTAAGATACTAAAGAAATTTGACAGTGGTAGTTCTTTTAAGGTTGAGTTATTGTTTGACATGGATATATCACCTATATTCAACATTGTAGATTTTTATGAATACCATGAGTCAGATGATGAGATAGACATGAAGATGGAATATCCTAAGAAGCAGACATAGGAAATTGAGGAAATTTTGGATAGAAGAATTGAGAGGAGCACAAGGGAAAAAGATTACATGGAGTACTTAGTTAAGTGGAAGAAAAAGACCTGTTGAGGATGCTACTTGGATTTTCCAATCTAATTTGGATTGTTTGAATTCTTCTCAGGTTGTACAATACCTTTGATTCAAAGCATCAATTTTACTAACGCCAAGTGTTTGATGCAGGAGCATCTTGGATTCATAGCAATCTTCCATCAACCTAAAATAGTTATTTGTATGTTGTTCTTCTTTACTAGTTGAAGAGATTATGCTAGTCAATCGTCATTTGTTTGAGATAGAATGTGTGATTTCAAAGTCTTATTCTAGACCTATCTAGGATCATCTTCCTATGATTACACCTCTTGTTGTTCATGGATGTTTAAAATTTGATCCTTTTTCTATTCTTTGATAATGTGTTCATTTCTTGCTTGGACCTATTTAGAGATTCAATGTGTGGTCACTAATCTTTGTCTTTCGACTATTGCAATCATAGCGTGTGGTTTGTGGACTTCCTGTGGATCATTTCCTATGATCACACATCTTATTATTTCCTTTCTTGGATCTTTGATTCATTTTGGGTCAGACCTATTTGTTTGTACACATTTCCTTCTTGGGGAATGCAATTCTCTCTTGGCTGACCTATAGAGGTGCTGCTTATATGTAATAACTAGGTGTATCATGAGTGGGAAGTAGTGGTAGTAGTAGTGGTTGGGTCATGGAACCTAGATTTGAGACTTTACCAAGATTAGAATTAGGATTGAGTTTCATTTCATTGTATATGGTCATAGCCGGGAAGGCCTAATAGCCTGACATGTATGTTGTTTGATATCTGAATAAATATATTGGATCATACATTTTCTCTCTACTTTTGTGTTGTTTCAGTTGGCAAAATGATCAGCGCTCCCCTCGGGATTTGTGACATTGTTTAATAGCCTCTTATGTCTTCTATAAGTCTAGTGGTTGTATTGGGCATTAACAGGTTGATCTTTTGGTGCAACAACAACCACTACTTGTAACAAGTGGTATCAGGGCTTGGTCATAGGTTCAAATTCCCTCGGGTAACACTGAGGGGGACATTGTTGGAAAAATGGTCAGTGCTCCCCTCAGGATTCTTGACATGGTTTAACAACCTCCTGTGTCTCCTATAAGTCTAGTGGTTGTATCGGGCATTAACAGGTCGATCTTTTGGTGCAACGGAAACCACTACTTGTAACAGTTTCTTCCTTGTGTTACTCTTAGCTGTGAGGTTGGACATCTCCTTTAGGGATTATCCCTCCTTGGAACTACACTAGTGATACATGACAGAGTTTCGGATCTAGCTACAAGAACTTGTCTAATAGTTAGCTTCTAATCCCTTGCCTACAGATCAAATTTTTGAAGATCAAGGGTGCCTATAGTCAATGACAAGCCTAGTAGCTCCCTATAGTCCAAGTTGTCCTATACAAGGCACCGCCCATAGTCAAGGGAAAGTCTGGTCGCCCCCTACACTCCAAATTTCTTCTGACAAGTAATTTTGGCCAGAATTTTGTGTATAGGTCAGTCTTTGCATTTTCTTTTCAAATCTAGTCTCAAAATTGAGCTCTCATTTTGTTAACTATCTCTATTATGCACAAAACTCATTTTTATCTCTTCCTAGCCCCAAATCTCACATTCTTCACTCACATTTGCATAATCATCTTCCATAATAGCAAAAGACCACAGCATTCCCTGAATGCTTAAGCTTCCTCAAGCCTGGTGGACCATTTTCCTCCCAATGTAACATGAGATGGGCTCATGGTTCCTAGTTTTCTCATACAAGATGGTGAACACTATTTCCTTCATTATAGAACTAAGTACTGAGGGGTATCCGTTTTCCCAAATTCACTGGACACAATCCAGCCTCATCCCTTATTATGTCAATGTCTTGTACTTAATAAGATTTGATTCTCAAATTGTCAATTTATTTTGCATACCAAGCATCAAGATGTCTTTAGAAGATTTTAGTAATAATCATTTTGTTAATCAACAACTTTGAAGTTAGAATTCAGTTTCATTTCAGAATAGGATGAGGACGATGTGCTTGAGATTAAACCACAAGATATTCTATGTCAGGAATGGTTTTGAGAGGGTCATTATATCACTCGAATTGACAAGTGAAAACAACAATATTCTTATTTTTTTCCTCGACCAACTAAAATGTTACAAGAGCCGACCAAATAACAATGAATACTCGATAACGCCATCAAGTAGATGATGAAAACCGTCCCATGCCGAATAGTTTGGAATCAACATCGATTAAGTAGGACAGAATATCAAATTCTCTATTTATGGCCGGCCAAACACTTGAATTATTCTCTAGATATTTTTCGCCAGTGACAGCGAAAAAGAGAATGATATTATTATTAAGTCGATCTAATATGTTTTTTTTTAGAGGAAGAACGTGAAGTTAATTGGTATTTTTGTTTTTAAGATGTACAGAATAATCATCTAATCGGACTTTTGTGGAGTGCTATTGTTGGACATTACATTGATGACGGTACAAAGAATATTTGCAGTAATATAAAGTAGTGAACTCTCTCATGCCTCTTACAAAAGTTTCTAAGCAATTTTGAAGAATGGAAGAGAAGAAATATTGGACTAATATTCCCATTCTTAACCGTTTCAATCGCTTTGCTCTGCCATGCACAAAAACGAAGGTTTTGCATGGTGATGATGTTCAAGAAAAAGACTCGAGTAAGAAGAGAACAAAGGGAGGATGGAAAACAATGCCCTTTATAATAGGTAAGCTTATTGTTTTTCCCATGAAATATTCATGCCCACTGCTATTAATTTTTCTGAGTAGAAGATGCAACTATGTGTATTGGTTTGTATCCTGAAAGCTGTGTTTTGGGTAATTTATCTATTCGTGTGATTTGTCATTTTATGATTAAAAAAGAATAGTATATTTCAAATTTAAGTAAAGAATCATATTGGCTTTTCCAATAGAACCTATCTATTAGTGTGATATAAATGAGTAATTTACAAAAGTGAAGAATCATACTTGCCTTTCTGATGAAACTCATCAATTAGTGTGATATAAACGAGTCATTTAGACAAATCAAAGCTTAAAATATACTATTTAAGTGAAATTAAATGTGGTGCTTCACAATTTCCTATGCAGGACATGAGAGCTTGGAGAGGCTAGCACTTGTTGGGTTGCTTGCAAATACGATTGTCTACCTAAGAACAAAATACAACATGGAGATCGTTGCAATTGTAATTATGCTCAATATATTTTCTGGTACAACAAACTTGGCAATCCTAGGTGGTGCATTTCTTGTAGATTCTTATATTGGCCGATTTCTAGCAATACTCATTGGCGCTTTCTCGAATTTTATTGTAAGTATAGTTTTGATACCTCAGTCTTGAAAAACTTTAAAACAAAGTTAATCTTGAATTAGAAGTTTGTTGCTTAATTTTGACTCAATATGATGTAATCAGGTATACTATAGATTATTTGTAGACTTAAAAATAGATCTTATTAGATGAACTATAAAACAAACTTGATTAATGGTCGGTATTGCATACTTCGATAGTTCAATTATATTGTTGTTATTCTAGATTCAAATCCCATTAAAATGCTATTGTTGAATGTTTAAACAAAAATAAGATTCCTTTTTTAATCTTATCAATTCATAATCCCGAATCAAAAGTCTTTATCACTTGAAAAACAAAATCAATAAATTTAATTTGGGTCTGATTAATGTGCAGGGAACGAGTCTGTGGACTCTCACGGCACTAATCCCTGCACTGCGACCACAAGAGTGCAGTGTAGTGCAAGCAAAGTTGGGAGATTGCAAAAGTGCTTCCAAACTGCAGATGTTGTATGTTGTGATGGCGATGGTATTCATGATGATTGGGTCAGCCACACTAAGACCATCTGCCACGCCGTTTGGGGCAGATCAGTTTGAACGAGGAGGAACAAAAACAGTGGAACAAAAGAAAAGCCTCCAGAGTTTCTTTAACTGGTATTGGGTTGCAATGAGCGTGATCACTGTGGTGACCAGTACTGTTATTGTTTACCTTCAGAGCAATGTGAGTTGGAGCTTGGGATTTGGTATCTGTACTCTTCTCATGTTCATTTCAATACTTGCCTTCCTTGTTGGGACACCACTTTTCCACCGAGAAATGCCACAGGGTAGCCCTTTCACAGGTATCGCACAGGTGATCGTGGCGTCTATCAAGAAGAGAAAATTATCTCCTCCTTCCGATCCGGCATTGCTTTACTACGGCCAAAGCATCCCCAAGGTGTCTGTTACACCCAGATTCAGGTATGATCTACTATTCACAGTCTCACTTCTATGTGATTGATTGCATTTTATTTGTTTGTGTTTCAATAGTGGACGTGTTGTTTCGGTCCGTTGGATGAAGTTGAATGGTTCTTTAATGAGTCCATGAATGATCCATGCTTCTTAGTTCTTGGCTCTAAATCGAAGATATTTTGGTCTAAGACTCTGAATTTGCTCAAAAATAAATTTGTGGCTACCTTTAGTTTTAGGCGTTTAGTGGAATAGATTTGAGCCTATGGCTGTGAATATGGGTGTAATAGATATGCCTATATACTCCTTAGTCCTTGGCTCTTAGTAGAATAGGTTTGAGCCCAAGCCTCTAAAGATGGGCGAATACCTAGATACTCTTTAGTCCTTGCACTCATCTGAAGAGAGGTTTGAGCCCAAGCTTCTAAATATGGACGAACAAATATGTCTAGATACCTCTTAGCCATTGACTTTTAGTCAAAGAGTTTTGAGCCTAAAGCTCTGAATTTGGGCAAATAGATACCCCTTAGCCCTTGGGTTTTGATCAAAGAGGTTTAAGCATAAGGCTCTGTATTTGAGCCAAGCCATTTGATACCCATTAATACTCCTTAGTTCTTGGATCTTAGTTGAAGAGATTTAAAACTTTGAATTTGAACGATTGAATACCCCTAGATACCCCTTAGCCTTTAAGTAACTAAAAGTTTGTAAATAAAATACTCTCCATTTAAAAAAACATATATACAACATAATTACATTGTACAATATTATTGAACATATTTATAAGATTTATAAAAATTGTTTATTAAAATGTTTAAATCAAGGAAGTAGAGTATGATTGTCCATATTAAAAAATTAAGAAATAGTAAAGTTGTCATGTTGATATAATAGTAGTTAGATAACAATATAAGTTAATAATATAATTATAATATAATAATAATAATAATAGAAATTAAAATAATGATAGCATAAGATAAATAGCAAGCCAAAATAATATTAATAAAACTATAATACTTTATTTAATTAATATAATATAGTAATAAATATGTATAAAATATAATAATTTTTAAAGCATACACTATTATAATGAGATCTTTCAAAATCTCATTGATTCATTCAATAAGACTAAATTTATTTATTATAATTAATATTAATCTAATTTTATATTTTCTAATGTCAACTAAATTTTTAACTTGATCTGTAATCATGACACAATACATCTTCCAATGTAAAGTCACAAAAGGGAGACGTCATCCTCAATTATGAATAGGGAAGCTCAAAGTCATGGCATTGGATCAGCAAAGATGCAAGCCTTGTGATCACAATGGCCCTCAAGGCTTGAATCATGATGGTGGCAAGACCACCACCACTTAACCAACACACTATGAGATGAACCTCATTTTTTATTTTTTTTTCATGTTGAATGAAATTTTTAATAATCTTAAAACAGTAAAAAATACAATTTTTATGGGATAAACTAAATTTATTTAAAATTATGAATTAGTAAGGTCAAAAGAGGAGGGCATTGTTAATAGGCATTTTCTTTGCAGGTGAAGTTGAATGGTTTCAATTGAACCCACCAAAGATCAAGTCTCCTTGAGTGCAAGGCTTTGATATCATAAGGGATGAGACCAAGAACATGTCCTAGGGGAGTTTAGAGGAATAAATACGCTTCAGTCTTCTGTTCTTAGCCAAAAAGGTTTCATCCCATAAGCTCGTGCTCTCTTATTGTGTAGCTTAAATTAATTTGTGAAGGCTCTTACTTAGCTTGTGTGCTTGTGGACTTTGTGCCCCTATTTGACTGCCACACTCACAGTCTAAACCTCCATTAAAAAACAATAGAAAACATCATTATGAATATAAACACTCAACAATAACACTCTATCTAAATTTAAACTTTGATAAATAAACAGCATTATTATAACTTCACCATTACATTATACCGAAAATTTTTAGAAAGAATGTTATCTATTAAGCATTCCATTACATTATCCTGCCAATATTTGGAAGGAATGTAAAGAATTAACTATTATTATTTTCATCTTATCAGATTTTCAATCACTTCACTGACCTTGCCATTATGAAATTCCAAAACCAGGTTCCTGGACAAAGCAGCCATGCCCACAGAAGGGGACATGCAAGAAAACGGCTCCATTGCCCGGCCATGGAACCTCTCCCCCATCCACAAAATAGAAGAGCTCAAAGTCCTCATTGCAATTCTACCCATGTTCTCTGTCAAAATCGCCAATTCAATCACAGCAGGACAGCAATCAACATACGCAGTTTTTCAAGCCCTAACAATGAACAGACGCGTGGGCTCAACAGGCAATGTCAACGTGCCCGCCGCCTCAATCGACATCGTCTCATCATTGGTAGTCATTACATGGCTTCCATTCTACGACAGAGTATTAGTCCCACTCACAAGCCGCATCACAAAACAAGAAAGAGGAATCACACCGCTTCAGAGAATAGGCATCGGATATATATTTTCATTGATCTCCATGTTAGTTGCTGCTTTAGTTGAAATCAAGAGAAGGAATGCGGCAAAAAGCCACGGAGTCACAGATGATCCGTCTGCTGTAGTTCCAATTTCTGTGTTTTGGCTTCTCCCTCAGTTTTTCATAGGTGGTCTGGCCAATTGCTTTTATGCAGTGGGCTCTATGGATTTCTTCTATACTGAGTTTCCACCTAATTTGCGTAGCACTGCTATAGCGGTGTCTGCCATTATGTATGCTGCGGGAGACTATTTGAGCGTGGTTATGGTCACGCTTGTTCACAGAATGACGGGGCGTAATGGGAACCCAAATTGGCTTGATAGCAACATCAACCGGGGGAGATTGGATTATTTCTACTGGCTCTTGTTGGTGATAGAGGGGATCAATGTTTTGTATTTCATGTTGCTTGCTTATTTCTATAAGTATAAAGAGATTTTTGTGTCAGATGGCGATCAGCCATCTGAGATATCTGAGGGTCAAGAGATGATGGCGCCTAAGCAAGTAGAAATATGATAGAGTTTTATGATATTGTTGTGGAAATTGAATTGTAATTTTTGAGCTGAATGTCTTATGGGTAATGGTTCAGAAGTGTTGGATTAAGGTGTTTCAATCTTAAGAGTTTCAAGGGGATTCAATTTAATTATTTTTAACGTTCTGAAAGATTTTCAGTCAGACCAAATCTTCAACATAGATAGACTTGGAGATTTAGAAAATAGAAATTAATGTTTATACAAGAGTTATGCAAAAAAAAATTTCTAATTAATTGTTGTAGATACATTGAATGTGGACACAATTGAAAATCTGCTTCTTTTTAAATTTTAATCTCTATAAATACAAGTATTGCTAGAGGAGCTTTACAGGAGTAAGACAAATTCATTTTCACAGGGATTGTGCTATCAATTTTTCTCTAGGATGGAGCAGGACGTAAATCTCCACATAAAGGCTTCAATAGCTCTCTAGTTTTGGAGTGTTGGGTTTTTTACTTGAAAGGGTTATCCCCACATAAATTCTATGTTCTATCTTCTATTTTGTTATTTTTGTTTATTGATTTTGTATTGTTAAATCATAATGCATGTTGCTAAAATTACTTTTGCAAGCACTTTTCTCTAAGGTTTTAATCGTGGGATGCCCAATTTCCCTTCATTTGGTATCATAGTTCCAAGATTTGTAGGTTGTTTGTATGTTCTCTTTTTTTTGTGAGTTGTATGTACTTGCTTTTTGAGTTGCACATACTTGCATTGCAATGCATGTAAGATTTCTTGGTGTTACACGTTCTAGGTATTCCTTCGGTGATGATTTCTTAGCTTGGAAAGCTTGAGGGAATCTGAAGGAATTAGTTGAAGAAGATTAATCCTTTGATGAGTGGAAGTCTTGTAATTGTTTAAGCTTTAGGAGACAACATGCCGTTTGAAAGATCCAAAGAAAATGGATTTGGTCCTTGTGGATGGTCCTTGGTACTACATGATAACACTTTGTATGTGTTGTGATTAGTAGACTTGGTATGCCTTGTATCTTTTAGATTTAACATTACCCATGCAGTGGGAGTTCCTGTATATGTTTGGTCTTCATTGACTAGTTTTCACATGGAGCTTGATTTTTCATTTATGGGTTGCTTATGTTGGTGGCATGAGCTTGTTGGTGTTATATACCATCAAGGTATGGGTGATTGGATGGATTAGCATTTGTTGTAGATGCTATTTTCAATCCCATGGGTTTGGGTGCACAAAGCATATGTCATTTTCTCCATCTTCTCCAAATCTATACTTAGACCTTGATCATATGTCACCATAGTGGCATTGATCTCCATGATGTTCTGGTTCAATATATCTAATGAGGGTGCAAGAGCATTTCTTAGCTATGTTTGCCTTGCCCTTATCTTGGACATTTCTTTCTCTGCCTTCTCTATTTTGTCCACTTGTCCTTGCTACACATTGTTACACATATTCACATCTGTAGAGGGGTCTTCTACTGATTTCCTCACTTTTTCTATCATAGCTTCCGCTTCCTAAATTTTCTTGTAGAGGTCTACAGTTAGCTTGTCTTGGTTCATGCAGTCTGTTATGATTTTCCTTCTTTTTGCTACAATTTATTTCAATGAAGCTTGACCAATTTTAAGAGAGAAGGTCAAGAGCAAAATTTGCAGTTATCTCATTTAATCTCTTCTTGAGATACTTCCCTTCTGCTAGCTTAGCTGTTGATTCTTCTGTTATCATTTTAGTTCACACTAAATTGGTAAATTGACAATTGTTTTACATTGAATTATGGATTTGATAGTCATTCTTCTAAGTTGTAAAATTATTTAAAATTGAGAAGAGAAAGTACATATGCAGCAATACAACTGTAAACATCAGAGAATTTGCATCAAGGTACATCTATTCAAACACTACTATTCAGATTTTGAAGATAAAATTACATTGCTTTTGCATTCATCTTATCATTGATAATGTTCTAAGTATTGATCAGATTCAAACTTTCAATTACATAAATGATCATTACATTGAACATTCAAAGTGAATGTAATAAACAAGTATTCCTTAATAGGTTATATCTTTCAATTGTAAACATAAAAGAGATGCACAATTCTAAAAGTAAGACAGGAGCATCAGAAGGTTTAGGGGTTCATGCATTGCCTTAAAAAGGTCTTCTGCATGTTGAGGCTGAGTGATTTATATCTTCATGTCTTTGACCATGCCTTGTTTGTAATGTATCTCGAGTTTTCTTCTAGTTTTGCCCTACATCATAGAGTGAGAAAATAATTAGATCCAAATTGGATCTAAGCAATACACGGATACCTAAAACAACAAGCTACATTCACACTTTCAAAGTTGTACTTTAATGAAAAAGACCAATGCAATAGCAAGAGAGAAAGAGGTTGAATGTAGAAAGAAACATAGTGCTGAAAGTTCACAAGAAATGCAGATGAAGAAGGAAGAAAATAAAAAAGGTAATCATTTTTTATACTAATACTTTTTGCTTCATGTGCAGGTTGAAGACTAACTAGAACACACAATCATTACGGAGTATGCAGGAAAAGTACTAAAAGACTATGAGCTTCATGTCATGAATATGACCTATGGGAGTCATGAGCGTGTGCTCAAACCCCATAGGTGATAGTCCATATTGGAATAGTAAAGTAAAAATGCTAAATGGATGATCTAGTGCTAAGAACAGAATGTTACATAGAAGGAAAAAAATTGTAAATCAAACAGTGAGATAAGTGTGCAAGAATACATCTGAAAAAAAAGAATTTGTATGTTGTTTCAACCAGGTATGCATTTATAAAACTAAAATTTACATCATATCAAGTTGAGAAAGTATGTACATAAGTTCTATTCACTATTGATATCAGATAGATGCTTCATTTTAATATTATTCTGTAGACTAATATCTTTGAAAAAGAGAAGAAAAATAGAAAAGTTTTGCATTTACAAGAGTGCATAAAGATATCAATCCTATATTAGTTTCCAAATGCATGAGAATGTCATTGTTATTTAAAAGCAGTGTACAGATATAAAAGGAAAAGCTAGTGCAAGTTTCAAATCATTAAAGATTAATGAGAGATGGATTTCAAACAACAAGCTAAATACAACTAAGTAAGTAGCAGAGAAGAAATCAGCTATACAGTTGAGATCATGAGAAACCTTGTTTCAAAACAGCATTGTTAATATTAAAGTAATAAAGTAGAAATTTAATGGTCTTTCTATTTTGTTCAAAGCCTTGGTTGACATACTAGTAGTACACTTCTCTTGTCATATGTACATTCATCTGGCAGCACAAGTTCAAAAGAATAAAGGAAAAAAGAAAAGGCTATTTCTGATAGCTACTACTGCAAGTTTAAGAAAGTTTCAAAGATTGTGTATCATACATATGTCAGAGAGAGGAGAAGATTTGAATCACAGTTTGTCTTCATAAGGATGTTAGTGCTCAAACAAATGCAAGATAAAGAGTAATACAAACTACATCTTTTGGGTATTTATCAGAAGGAAAAGAAGGAAGGACAATGAAGATAACTAGTAATTATCAATTAAATCCAAGTTTCAATATACTGCTGCAATGCAAATACAAATAGATGAAAATCCAAATTTTTATGCAACGGTGTAACAGAGAAGTTTGCAACATTTTTATGCAAAAGAAATGACAGTGCATATTCAAGATACAATATAATGGAACCAACAATGCAGAGATGAAAACCCTAGGTTTTATGGAAAGAAACAACAGGTTTCTCAACATTTTATTTCAGAGCCAACAACCTAGTCAATAGTTCATCAGATGGCTATAAGTTTACATCTAGAGTTTGCTAAAAAAGGAAAGACTCTTTAACAGTCATATTCATTTGTTTAACAACCATATGGAGCCTTCAAAGTATATGATATATCACAGAAAGTAAAAAGCTTAGTTCACGCAAGGGATGAACTTCAGCTTCAAACTCCATTCACAGTAGAAGATAAGGAAAAAAGAGACAAATCAAAGCACAAATAGCAAGTAAAAAAAACCCCAGATTTTACACAAGTAAAGAAATAGATATATCTTCAGCATTTTAACATAATTGAATATAGTTCAACTTTCAGTATATAAATGAGTAAATAAAAGGAAGAAGTGAATACTTATCTTTAAGTCAAGTTACATAGCTACAACTCATGCATAAGTATTCAAAGTCATGTGCAAGTTACATAGACACAGCTCATGAGCTTCCATTCACACTCAAAGATAAACCAGTCTCCACACAAGAAGGGAAGAAAAATAGCAGCATAAAGCCCAAGTTTAAACTGTGAGCACCCAAATCAAGCCTGAGTTCCCATATGTTAAAGATGACAACATCAGATCATGAAAAAGTACTCTAGTTTACAGTAGTGAAAGTAAAGAGAACAACAAGTTCCAAATACAGGCATGGTGGCATAAACCCTAAGCTTTCTTCTAACAAATGTGAAAATGCAAATGAAGATGAGATAAAATGCCTTTGTCCATTTTGATATAATTTGGAGTCTACAATGCATTGCAGTGTACAAGGACCTTACTCAACATGCCACGATATCACATGCCTTTATAAAAGATAGAGATATTTTAAGATAGGTCATGTTGACCATGAGATAGGCTTTCGAATTGGATTAGTTTATGCATGTATTTTAGGTTAAGGTTTTTGATAAGTGGAGTTATACTTTATGGGTTTTCCTAAATTTAAACTTGGACATTTAAATATATTCTTTGATGTAATAAAGATATATTTAATTATTAAATTTAGGAAAGACCTAAATTTAATGCCTAGGTTATTTGTTGATTTTTCATGCCTTAAATTTAGGAGATCTATTTGTTTAGAGGCTCTTTAGAGAGGGGAGTTTGATTTTTGAGATTGGCCTTAGAGGCTATATATTTGAGCTTGATATTCATTTGTAAGGGTTCAGAGTTTGAGAAAAAAGAGGTATTAAGTGAGCATATTTTTCCTTTTCCTTTTTTCTCATATATTAAAGCCATTTTTACAAAGTTTGAAGATTATAAAGCTGGCCTTATTATTCACATATTTTTTCTGAGTTCTGTCTTTGAGCCTTTCAAGTTTTTTGCATTTAAGTGTTTGTATCTTTCAAGCATAGATTAGTGAATTGTTCCAATTCCTTTTCTAATTTGTAAAGAATTAACCTTTTGTAGAAGTTATTTGTTTGCTAGTTGAATTCTTATCATTAGTGGTACCAAACCCTAATTGTCAATTTTAAACCATCCTAGGTGTTGAAAAGTAAATTTAATTACAGAATTTAGTAATGTGTATCTGATAGGTATAGGTTTGTGATTCTAAGAAATCTGTATCCATTTTGGTGTATCACCTCTTAGTTATGTTTCATTTTTTTAGTTATCCTTCTACCTTTTTCTCAAAGTTTAAAAAGTCAAGATTAGGTGATATTCCAAACCTATAAGAACCAGCTTAGAATCCGTAGATTCATTCTCCTTCCCACAAAGAGTTCATTTCCATGTTTCAACAAGAAGGCTAGATTTTCAATCAAGCTAGAGGCACATTCCTAATTGACATCAATTTTTGGCACGCCTGGTGGGACCCGAGTTGCTTCTTAGTTCCCCGAGTCACAAGTTTTTATTGCTATTTTGGTGTGAGCAGTAGTATTTCAAATTTTTTAGAAGGCATTTACTAGCACCTAGCAACTCTATTTTTGAAGGTTTCTTACAAATTCAGTGGAAAATTTGAGTGTTCATTTTAATGAGGACTCCAACAAGATCAAACAATGAGGGTTTTGTGTACTAGAAATTTCAGCTAGGAAGAAGAGGAGGTAAATCAGCGAGAAGAGAAAGGACACCACCAAATCCAAGAGGTAGATCTTCTCTTTTTAATTCTGATTTTTCATCATTTGATAATCCCATTTTTGAAGATCAGGCTACAAATTCAGATGAACCTGAGGTATTAATTGAGGATATTAGTTTTCCTAAAGATTTAAGTGCTCCTGATAGTTCTAGATTAGAATTACCAAGTTTTGAAGACTTACCAAAAGATCAATTTGTTTTTGGAGCATCTAAAAGTGGTACTACAACAACTCCTCAAAGTTTGAAAACATATCAAAGGAAGGTAATTCATCCTACCCAGCCTCTATTACACCTGTAATTCAGCAACAAGCACCACCAGTTCATCAAATGGCCTAAAATTTTCTATTTGTGGCTTTTAATGCTGGTAGTCCTTGACAGATTGCTACTCATCATGATATTTCACCAACAACATTAAAAGGTTTGCCTTAGTTTACTAGTGAAATTCATGTTTCCGCAATTGAGCATATTAAGGATGTAGCCACTCTTTGTGGATTACCTCAAGTCGCACATGATGATGTGGCATTAAAACTACTAGCAGACTCTTTTAAAGGTAAAGCTTTGATTTGGTTTAGAAGCTTACCTGTTGATTCTATTGCTACATGGGATGAATTAGGAACTATTTTGATTAACAAATTTGAAGATAAGTCTAATAATCTCTCATTGGTTGAGTAGTTAACCACAATTAAAAGGTAGCATAATGAGCATATTTATGATTTTAACTTTCATTTTCAATGAACTTGGGATAGAATTCCAGCATCTGTTAAACCTTCTAATGATTATGCATTTTTATTTTATTTGAAGACTTTTAACAGTGATATTTGAGTGATGATTCAGTCTATGGGTGGACACACTCTACCAAATGCATTTGACATTATTGTTAGAGATGAGAACTGCTTGATACAAGCTAGTAAGTTATCTCCTAGACCTCCAATGCCTTATTTTGTAGAAGTACAACCAATTGTACTAATTTTTGTTCCACCAATAGCAGTTGTGCCACCTATGCTAGCATTACCAGCACTTAATCTGCAAGTTGCAGCAGAAGAGTATGCTACCACAGGTCCATTTAGAGAGCTAAAAGAGTAGAATTTGGAGTTAAAGGACAAAAGTGACAGTATGATGAGAACATTGCAAACTTATGGCAATGAGATCACAAACTTGAAGAGGCAACAAGGTCAGTACAATAGGCCTCCTCAAGCTTCTTATCAACATAATACACAATCTAATCAAGCCTTTGGTTCAAATCAGCCACATCAAGGTCAAGGACGATAAAGGAATTACAGTCAGAAGACTAGTCAACCTTATAACTATGCAACTCCCAGTACTTCTTAGGTGATAACAGTTATTCCTCAGAATAACTATGCACAAGAGGAGGAGTGGTGTAACACTTATAATGCCAGCCACTTTTGGCTTGATTATCCTTAGGCACTTGAAGCTAGGAAGCAAGATGTTTTAAAGGCTCAATTGACTAATGTACAAGGAGATGCTCAAAATAATCAAATGCAATCACAAGGTAATCCTCATGTTACTTTGATTAATTTTAATGCCGATGAGACTATTTTAGTAGCTAATTTTGATCAAAAGAAAGTATGGAAGCCTATAGCAGTAAGTACAAGATCCAAAAATAAAGTTGCAAATGATCAGCAACAAGATGATAAAGTGCAACAGCCTGCTATTATTTCCCAACAACAAATATTAAAGGGAAAACAACATCAAATTCAAGCCCATGATGCACCTTCACAGCCATTACAACTAGCAAAAGAGTTGACTATTCCAAAATACCAGCAAAAGGTATTTTCCACTAACCTTTTGAACACATGCTCCTGTTTCCATTTGGGAAGTTTTAGCACTTCTAGGCCAAAAGGATATGTTGTAGGAAGCATTGCAAGCACTAACACTATCAGATGATGCTTTAAAATAGGAAACTCCTAAGGTATTAATGGCTGGAAATGAAACTTCAACCCAGCAATCACCCAAGTTGATAAAGCCACCACCTTTTTATATCACTATTATAATAGGACAAAATTTAGTGCATAATTGCATGATTGTTTCAGGTGCTTCTAGCTCAGTTATGCCCAAGAAAATTATAGACCAGCTAGGCCTTGAATATGAACCAATTGAAAAGGGGGTAGTTAAACTTGATGGTACAGTAGTAGATACTATTGGTGTTATAAGAAATTTGGATTTGACCATCCATGCTTGTCCTAGTTTTTCAGTACCTATGGATGTTTTTATCATAGACTTACCTCCTAATTTCTCTATTTTCTTATCACAAGATTTTACTGCCAAAATAGGAGGTTATTTGTCTATAGATTGATCTCATATACTTTTCCACACTAGGTATGGTACTAAGGTAACTATTCCTTCAGAACCTATTGCAAAATTTTGTATTGAGCCATATATTAGTAGTATTGAAAATGGAACAATAGCTGTGATTTTTTATCAAGAAGAAATTGATGTTATTCATGAGTCACAAACACAGATTGAATGAATTCTTCATATATTGTTAGACACACAGGCTATTGAAAATGTAAAGATTTTTGATGCACAGATTGAGGAACCCATTTCGGATAACTATGTTATTAATGAAATCACTGATTTTATGCCAATTATCATGAAAAGTACAGATTTAGAGAAGCAATCTCGTGCTGTCTAGAATTATTTTTTTGATGGCTCTCATAGAAAAGTAGGTGTTGGAGGTGGTTGCATGTTAGTTTCATCAACAAATAAAAGGTATTATGCTTCTTTCATATTCACTTTTAGTTTCACAAACAATGTTGTTGAGTATGAAGCCCTCATAAATGGATTGAAGTGGGCCATTAAAAAGGGTATTAATTGTTTGCAAGTATATGGTGATTTGGAATTGATTGTGAATCAAGTTAGGAATGTTCATACAACAAAGAATAATTTGTTAATAAATTATAAGCATGTTGTATGGGACTTGATTGAAGGTTTTGAGGCTTTTAATTTACAATTTATTCTTAGAAACCAAAACAAACATGATGATAGGCTTGCTTCTGTTGGAGCCCAATACGACATCCCAACTGAGATCAACAATAGTAAGGGAATGAACTATGTTAAAGTTATTGTTAGACCTGTTGTACCTAACAATGTAGATAGTTGGCAGGTTTTGAATCTAACTAACATATTGTAAATTTTTTGAGAGAAGAGGCTAAGTTTTCACAGCTAAATCAGAAAAAATTGCAAGATCAATACGAAGACCAGATTATTCAACTCAGGAAAAATAAAATGCCTAAAGGTCTTATGACCTTATATTCTATGTTTGGTACTAATGATGACTTTAAAAAGGATAAATCCAACTTACAGATCAAAGAAGAACATTACAAAGAGATTGTTGTTTGAAAGGATAAAGTGCTGAAACTTGGAAAGGTATGTGTTAGTCCATTTTCTAGTCATTGCAAAAATTTTATGAAAATGGCCTTTTTCCTTGTGTATTTTTCTTGAAGTGTCCTGCCCTGTGTTCTTCATGTTGTCACCTTGCTCTAGTCCAAATTACACATGCTGAATCACAAAACCCAGAAAGATTTTCAAATTCTAAGGTCTGCAGGAAAATATTTTTAGAATCTGCCACAGTGTCGAAAACCCACAGTGTTTTTGAAAATCTATGATGTTTTCGGTCTGTGTGAAAACTTTTGTTTTTTTCGACCTTATGCCTTCCAGCTTTTGTGCATTTGTCTTTTGGTGCCAGAAACTTTGTGTGTTTTCGATCCTCTTTCATCGAAAACCCTGTGTGTTTTCAACCTCACAGTTTCCTGTTTGCTAGCGTTCCCTAACTACACAAGTGCGATGGATGGTGGGCCCGGGTCTTCAAAGGCTTCAAAGTGATTGGTTGTCGCATGGCTACATGTCAAACTTTTCTGACATGCGATCATGCGACCGCTTGCCACATGTCCGTGTGCATCCCAGTTCTTAGTGGTGTTCAGATGCCTAGCGGTTAAGTCTTCCTTCTGTGACCTCGCGACTAGTGGTTATCTCTTGGTCGCTGATTCTTGGCGGTTAAGCCCTTAACATCTAGTGACTTGGCTATCAGTTTTCTTTGCCTTAGTTGTGCGGTCACGTAATGGTGGGCCCAAGTTTTCAAAGCTCAGATTTAACTGGTTGTCGCATGATCGCATGTCAAAATTTTCTGACATGCGACCATGCGACAAGGCCCTTTCCTTGGCTAGTGGTCCCATTAGTAGTGATGTGGTAGCTTGGGGTTGGCTGTCGCATGATCACATGTGAGATTTTTTTGACATGCGATCATGCGATCGGTTGACATGTGTCCCTGGGGCTCGGTGGCAGGTGGTGATGGGGCATCTTTTAGATGCTGAGGTGGTAGTGTTCTATTGGATGCAGCATAGAGATGTGGTGATCTTATGGCCTTGTCGCATGATCACAAGGGCCATTCCCATGATATGTGATCATGCGAAAAAACACCTTGGTGTTAACTTCATGCAGCGTGATGGTTCATGATTAGTCGGTGGGTAGGCAGTGGTGGTGATGTTGTAGTTCATCAGTAGGCCTGAGAGTTTCAGAGGGGAGGATGGTGTGGTAGATCTAGTGGTTGGCACATGATCTCATGGGAGGTGTTAGACCCATGTGATCATGCACCCGCCGTTTGATTTCAAAGGCTTGTAAAAGTGGGTCCAGTGTTGGTGACTTGGCGTGAATCACGAATGGCGTCATGACATGTGGCATCAGGCAGGCCCAGGTGGGATCTGAGGTTTGGCAGAGTGGATAAAGATCTGGCTATGCTGACAAAATTCAATGTGTTCGCATGTTTGTGCATAAAAAAGGTGATTCGCTAGTTTGTTTGGCAATTTGGCAATTGGTAGTCGGGAAGTCACTAAATTATTTAGCGAAGGAGCGAAGTGTTTCATGAATTGGAAAAGGTTCTTTGTCGCCAATTCGCTAAGTTTGATTGGGACCACTTTTAAGGAAAGTCATAGGGCCTATGAAGGGAGATTGATCGGATGACTACATTTTAAAGTTGGTAAAGGTTTAGATTTTGGCCGTCATTCCTCTGCAAGCACCAAAGAAATAACCGTTGAGATTTAAATTTGAATTTCTGAGAGTTTTCAGCGATAGAGGGTACCATTTTTATGGAATTCAATGCAGAAATGACCCTGTTTGGTGAGAAGCAATTGGTTTGCCATTTGCAGTGTGGTCCAGGATGTCTAGTGCTTGTTTGCAGAGCATGTACATTGTAGTTGTGGCTCAAGGCATGTTGTAGGGCATCTTTTTGTGCTTGGTTTTGTGATCCTTTGTACTTGTAGAGAAGACTTTCATAATTAAGGATCAGTTCAGGATTTACTCTTTCCTGGATTGGATGTGTTTCCCACCCCTAAATTAAATTCATGTTTGTTTCTGATTGGTTGAGGTGGGTGAAACTTTAGCCCTAGCTGTCCGTAGCTTATTGCAACCTATTTTAGGTTTCCAAGCCAGATAGAGGTATAAACTATCAAAATTTTGACTTTGTAAGGGTTCTAGCTTAGAGTTCCTTTCTGGTTCCATGAAAGGTTCTATCCTACAGATTTCTCCTTCTCTCTCCATATAGAGTGTTCTTCTTTCCTTGCTGGTTCTAAGAACATAATGCATATTGTAAGTGATTTGTCTTATGTATGAGAAGTTAATATATTCTTACTATTACCAAGCTATCTCCATTTGAATTTTGAACTCATTAGTCATGCATCAAGAATGTCTAGTTTTTCTACCTTGCATTGCCTATGAGCTTGTGGGTGGAGTTGTCTTCACAGAGATAACTAGTTCAGGGTTAGTATTCATGTATGTATGAGCTGAAATATCAAGGATAGGTCATGCTTGTCTTCCAGTAGATGCTGGTTAATGTATTGTCTATTCATAGGTCTCTTATAAGGGGAGGGTCAAAATCCTTTGATGGGTAATAACATATTTGAATACACAGGTGGGAACTAAGTTGAGGTTCAGTCATGGTGTGTGATTGATGTCAGACATTGACACATTGAATATATGTTGTTTCTTATTTCATAGATGTCATTTGCAATAGGGTATTTGACTCTGTGGCCCATTGGATAAGGCACTAGTCTATTAGAGACTTAGGGCATCTTAGGGGTCCTTTCAATCTATTCAAATCATTTCCATTCAGTCCCACCCTTTCCCTTTCATGTTGTTAGTGTAAGTCTCTGGTTTTCATACTCACTCCATGCAAGTAGGGCTATTGCATGAGATATTGGTTTCATTTGAGGTATAGGATACCTACAAAGGTTTGAAAATCATTCCACAGTCAGTTACCTGCAGACCTATAGTGTGACACAAGTTAATATGTGTGTGCAGATGAGGTGTACCTACCTGAGTGATGTGGAGCTCAAAGTGTAGAAGGATCTCTCTTTGATCCTTGTCAGTTGGCCCTTTTTCTTGTCAGATTTGGAGTGTTGAGTGAATGTGACACTAGCCCTATCAATCCTAATGCCAAGCTGACCTTTGGGGAAAATGAAACACCAACAAGATGGTGACTTTGCTGGAGAGAGTCTAGAATAGAGTCAGAAATAAAAATAAAGCATTTGCTGATATTTTCTCACCTAGTTGTGAGTGGCGGCTCTGATTTTTCTCTGTTTGATCAGTGCACTCCCTGATAAATAGTGTGTATACCTGGTGTAGTTTTGTGTTGGTTGGAAGAAGAAATAATGAATTATTTTCCTCTCAAGGAGGTGGCGACTCTGCATGACAAAGTTATCTGATGGAGCTGTAAGGTGAGCTCTAGATCTGCCCTGCTTCCAGCCAAAGGTCTTCTGCTGTAAGATTTTCCCAGGTATTTCTCAAGTTTCAAATGTGCCTTATTAAGTGATCGAGCACTAAAAGAAGGATAAGGTGTGAATAGAGGTTGAATACTTCAAGTTTTTAGTTACAATTTGGCAAAATTATATGGAAGTATTACATTAATTTTAATGGATAAGTTGAATAAGGAGTTGGTTTTCCTTGAGGAGGGCATCCTTAGGGATTGCATAAGATTAATAAGATTAAAAGCGGGAAGTAGAAAGGATTTATCCATATCCTTGTTCTATGATAGATTTTGTGAAGTATATGATGAGCTTCCTGAGGATGTTGAGTTTCCTGAATTTGACTTCATTGGTTTATTCTTGGATCTTTATTTTCCTAAATCAACCAATTGGTCAAATGCCTTGTGGGAAGAGCATTATATATGTATCAGGGATTGGGTACTTGGTGTTGGTAGTCTTGAACTTGAGGATGCACTTGGGGCTTTGCTCATTAGTGCTAATATTGAGAATGATGAAATTTATGAAGGAGATGTGTCAGGTGTTAACACTCTTTCTTGCAGTCATGAAAGTGATGCCTTTTCTCAATATGGGGTAGAAAGTCTTTGCAATCAATTGGATGAAGAAGAGGATTGGATAGATGAAGGTATTGCTGATGATTGTATGGTAGAAAATGATGTTCTTGAGGATAGTTGTTCACTTCACAGTGAACAAATTTTAGATTTATTGTCTTGTGAATATCTCAGATATTTAGGGGGAGATGGCTCTGAGTTCTTACATCTAGCACACATTGATTTTGATATGGAACATGAGTCAATGGGATCTAACTTTGACATGTGTGTCTCTTCTCCCCTTCTTACCCTAGCACCACCAGGCAGTAACCCTGTTATATATGATGTGTCAGATGATGAGGTTGCCAGTGTTTTCTCAATTTCAAGTGACTCAGTGGTCCCTGATATTGTTTTGAGTACTAATTGGAAGAGTTGTGTGGATTCTGAATCCTCTTCTGATTCTGAATCTTTTTCTAAGCCATGGAAGGATGGCCTTTTAGCTACTCAAGCTTCACCATCTCATGGACAGGTTGATGTTTCTCTCTCACCTATCAACAATTTTTGGTTTTGTCAGTTGTTGAGAAAATGCAGGATGCCCTTTTTTTCAATGATCATGTCTCCTATGTTGGTCTGGAATGCTTTTCTTTTCATTTGGATAGCAACTTCCCTAGATATGGTAAGAATTTTGTAGATAATTCATGTTGTGGTGCTTTCAAATTTATTCCTTTCGGTGAGTGCAACATGCATGTGCCATAGCATTTTCAGAATTGGTATGATTACCTTTCCAGCCCTCAGGAGGAATGTGATAGTAATTTTTGTTCCGAGCTTTTTGAAAATGGATATAATTATGTTCTGTGACATGGAAGAAAAATTTTCAGTTTTCCTCTATTGAATGGAGATCAAAACTACTTGTTTGATAGAGGTAAAGGCTGATCAAAAGTTTTGGGGCCTTGAGCCTTTTGTAAATATTGTAAATCTTTGTACAGTCTCCCTTTCCTATTGTGTGTTTCTTTTCCTAGTTTGGTTGCCAGTTTTTGAGTTCCCTATTTTTGTCCAGTGGGTGGTCTGCTCTCCTAGAAATCTTGAATTCTCACATGGGCACAAGTTACCCATTATCCCCAACTAGAGCCACTGTTAGTCCATTTTCCAGTCATTACAAAAATCTTATGAAAATGGCCTTTTTCCTTGTGGATTTTTCTTGAAGTGTCCTACCTTGTGTTCTTCATGTTGTCACCTTGCTCTAGTTCAAATTGCACATGCTGAATCGCAAAACCCAAAAAGATTTTCAAATTCTAAGGTCTGTAGAAAAATATTTTTAGAATCTGCCACAGTGTCGAAAACCCACAATTTTTTTGAAAATCCATGATGTTTTCAGTCTGTGTGAAAACCTTCATTGTTTTCAACCTTGCACCTTCCAGCTTTTGTGCACTTGTCTTTTGATGCCGGAAACTTTATGTGTTTTCGATCCATTTTCATCAAAAACCCTGTGTGTTTTTGACCTCACAGTTTCCTGTTTGCTAGTGTTCCCTAACTGCGCAAGTGTGATGGATGGTGGGCCTAGGTCTTCAAAGGTTTCAAAGTGATTGGTTGTCACATGGCCTCATGTCAAACTTTTCTGACATGCAATCATGCAACCACTTGCCACATGTCTGTGTGGGTCCCAGTTGTTAGCGATGTTCAGATGCCTGGCGATTAAGTCTTCATTCCGTGACCTGGTGACTGGTGATTATCTCTTGGTCACTGATTCCTGGCAGTTAAGCCCTTAACATCTAGCGACTTGGCTGTCAATTTTCTTTTCCTTAGTCACGTGGTCGCGTAATGATGGGCTCAGGTTTTCAAAGCTCAGATTTAACTGGTTGTCGCATGATCGCATGTCAGAATTTTCTGACATGCGACCATGCGACAAGGTTCTTTCCTTGGCTAGTGGTCCCGTTGGTAGTGATGTGGCAGCCTGGGGTTGGCTGTCACATGATCACATGTCTGAGTTTTTTGACATGCGATCATGCAACTGGTTGACATGTGTCCCTGGGCCTTGGTGGCAGGTGGTGATGGGGCATCTTCCAGATGCTGAGGTGGTAGTGTTCTATTGGATGTAGCATAGAGATGTGGTGGTCTTATGGCCTTGTCACATGATTGCAAGGGCCATTTCCATAGCATGCGATCATGCGACAAAACCCCTTGGTGTTAACTTCATGCGGCGTGGCAGTTCTCAATTGGTCGGTGGGCAAGCAGCGGTGGTGATGTGGCAGTTCCTCAGTAGGCCCGAGAGTTTCAGAGGGGAGGATGGTGTGGTAGATCTAGTGGTTGGTGCATGATCTCATGGGAGGTGTTAGACCCATGAGATCATGCACCCGCCGTTTGATTTTGAAGGCTTGTAAAAGTGTGTCCAGTGTTGGTGACTGGGCATGAATCACAAATGGTGTGATGACATGTGGCATCGAGTGGGCCTAGGTGGGGTCTGAGGTTTGACAGAGTGGATAAAGATCTGGCTGTGCTGACAAAATTCAATGTGTTCACATGTTCGCGCATAAAAAAGGTGATTCACTAGTTTGTTTGGTGATTTGGCAAATGGTAGTCAGGAAGTCACTAAATTATTTAGCGGAGTGAAGTGTTTCATGAATTGGCGAAGGTTCTTTGTCGCCAATTTGCTAAGTTTGACTGGGACCACTTTTAAGGAAAGTCATAGAGCCCACAAAGGGAGATTGATCGGAAGGCTTCATTTTAAAGTTGGTAAAGGTTTAGATTTTGGTCATCGTTCCTCTACAGGCACCAAAGAAATAACCATTGAGATTCAAATTTGAATTTCTGAGGGTTTCCAACGACAGAGGGTACCATTTTTATGGAATTCAATGCAGAAACGACCCTGTTTGGTGAGAAGTGATTGGTTTGCTGTTTGCAGTGTAGTCTAGGATGTCTAGTGCTTATTTGCAAAGCATGTCCATTGCAGTTGTGGCTCAAGGCATGTTGCAGGGCATCCTTTTGAGCCTCGTTTTGTGATCCTTTGTACTTGCAGAGAAGACTTTCATAATTAAGGATCAGTTCATGATTTCCTCTTTCCTAGATTGGATGTGTTTCCCACCCCTGAATTAAATTCATGATTGTTTCTGATTGGTTGAGGTGGGTGAAACTTTAGCCCTAGCTGTCCATAACTTTTTGCAACCTGTTTTGGGTTTCCAAGGCAACTAGTGGTATAAACTGTTGAAATTTTGACTTTGTAAGGGTTCCAACTTAGAGTTCCTTTCTAGTTCCATGAAAGGTTCTATCCTACAGATTTCTCCTTCTCTCTGCATATAGAGTGTTCTTCTTTCCTTACTGGTTCTGAGAACATAATGCATATTGTAAGTGATTTGTCTTATGTATGAGAAGTTAATATATTCTTACTATTACCAAGCTATCTCCATTTGAATTTTGAACTCATTAGTCATGCATCAAGGATGTCTGGTTTTTCTACCTTGCATTGCCTATGAGCTTGTGGGTGGAGTTGTCTTCACAGAGATAACTAGTTTAGGGTTAGTATTCATGTATGTATGAGCTGAAATATCAAGGATAGGTCATGCTTGTCTTCCTGTGGATGCTAGTTAATATATTGTCTATTCATAGGTCTCTTCTAAGGGGAGGGTCAAAATCCTTTGATGGGTAATAACATATTTGAATACACAGGTGGGAACTAAGTTGAGGTTCGGTCATGGTGTGTGATTGATGTCAGGCATCGACACATTGAATATATGTTGTTTCTTATTTCATAGCTATCATATGCAATAGGGTATTTGACTCTGTGGCACATTGGATAAGGCACTGGTCTATCAGAGACTTAGGGCATCTGAGGGGTCCTTTCAATCCATTCAAATCATTTCCATTCAGTCCCACCCTTTCCCTTTCATGTTGTTAGTGTAAGTCTCTGGTTTTCATACTCACTCCATGCGAGTAGGGCTATTGCATGAGATATTGGTTTCATTTGAGGTACAGGATACCCATAAGGGTTTGAAAATCATTCCACAGTCAGTTACCTACAGGCCTGTAGTGTGACACAAGTTAATATGTGTGTGCAGATGAGGTGTACCCACCTGAGTGATGTGGAGCTCAAAGTGTAGAAGGATCTCTCTTTGATCCTTGTCAGTTGGCCCTTTTTCCTGTCAGATTTGGAGTGTTGAGTGAATGTGACACTAGCCCTGTCAATCCTAATGCCAAGCTGACCTTTGGGGAAAAAGAAACACCAACAGTATGTACACCTAAAGAATGTCAAACCTTTGTCAATTTATGCAATGAATTTCATGATATTATTGCATGGAATTATTTAGATTTGAAGGGATTCGATCCTAATATTTCTCAACATACAATAGAGTTAGAACTAGGACCTAAACCAGTTAGGAAAAAATAAAGGCCTATAAATCCCAACTTTGAACCTCTCATGATTAAGGAGTTAAATAAATTGATTGAAAGTAATATCATTTTTCCAATCAAACATACTTCATGGGTATCTAATCTGGTTCCTATTAGGAAAAAGAATGGAGAAATCAGACTATGTGTTGATTTTTGTGACTTGAACAGAGCTTCATTGAAAGATAGGCATCCTTTTCCTTCAATGGAACAAATCTTGCAGGTTGTGTCAAGTTCAGAATGGTTTTCATTGCTGGATGGTTTCTCTGGTTACAACCATATATTGGTGAAGGAAGAGGACATATTGAAGACAACATTTACAACCAAATGGGGAGCTATGGCTTATCAGAAGATGCTATTTAGTCTATCTAATGCAGGTGCAACCTTTTAGAAAGCCATGGACAAGGCTTTCATAGATCTAATGTACAGGTTTACTTGGATGACATAACTATTTTCTCTAAAAATGTAGCAGATCACTTTAATCATTTAAGGGTTATCTTTGAGAGATGTAGGTAATATTGTATCTCTCTAAATCCTAAGAAGAGCATATTTGTTGTCCATGAAGGTAAGCTATTAGGGTTTATTGTTTCAAAAGAGGGAATTACTATTGAACCTAAAAGAGTAAGTCCTATCCTTCCATTACCTCTTCCTCTTCACAAAAAGGGCCTTCAAAGCTTCTTAGGAAGAATTAATTTTTTTAGAAGATTTATTCCTGATATTGCAGAATTACTAGTGCCATTAACAACCATGCTCAAGAAAAATATTGCTTTCAAATGGACTAAAGAAGGTAAAATTGGTTTTGAACTGATTAAGGAAGCATTAGATAAAACCCTTACTTTGTTAAATCCTAATTTTTCTAAGGATTTCATTTTATATGCATATGGGAATGTTGATAGCATTGTTGTCATGTTAGTTCAGAAGAATGATATAGCATGTGAGCAGCCAATAGCTTTTTTCAGCCAAGGACTAAAATATTATGAATTGCCTTATACTTTTATTGAAAAACATGTTCTTGCTATGATTAGAAGTCTAAAAAAATTCAGATATATGCTTTCTAACAACAAGATAAATTTGATGGTTGCACATCTTGCTGTCAAGGATTTTTTGCTGAATAAAGATTTCAACACCGAAAGAGTTGGCTGGATCACAAAAGCAATGAAATATGACATTGAAATTAAAGTTACCAAGATGGTAAGAGGTAAAGGTCTATGCGAATAGCTTGCTGGAAATGGAGATAATACTCCAAAAGATGATTCTAAAGTGATTTTGACTTTAGAAGATCATGAGGAAGTTGTTGTTCTAGATTTGCAAAATGATTGGGTGAAAAAAATAATAGTTTTCTTGCAAACAAGGCATTGTCCTGGAAGTATGGATAGATAAAAAAGAAGCTACTTTAGATTGCAATCTATACCTTATTGTTTATTGAATAATGTGGTATATAGGAGAGATTATAATGGTGTATTGTTGAGATGCATCAGTGGAGATCAAACTGACAAAGTGTTATAGGAATTCCATGATGGACCAATCGGTGGACATTTTGTTGTAAGGACAACAACGTTGAAGATATTGAAGGCTGGATATTTTTGGCCAAAACTATACAAAGATGCCTTTATTTGGGTAACAAGATGTTTGAAATGTGCTATTTTCTCAAACAAGAAAAGGTTAGCAGCTTTACCTCTTAGTCCAATTCAAATTGAACATCCTTTTTCCAAGTGGGGTCTAGATTTCATTGGTCCCATGAATCCATTATCAAGGTTAGGTCATAGATATATATTGACAACAACAGATTATTTTACAAAGTGGACTGAAGCTATTGCATTGAAAGATGCCAATGAAACTTCAATTCTTAATTTCTATGAAGATCTGATTGCAAGGTTTAGAGAACCTAAATCTATTGTTTCTGATAATGCCCTGGCCTTTTTAGGCACAAAAATTTCTGATTGGGCAGTTAAAAATAATGTATATCTTAGTACCTCATCTAATTATTACCCATAGGGTAATGGGCAAGCTGAATCAATAAACAAAAATCTGATTCACATCATCAAGAGGACTATTAAAGACAATCAGTGAGTTTGGGACAACAAATTAAAATAGGCCTTATGGGCTGAGGATCACCCCAAAGCACTCAATAGGTAATTCACCTTATATGTTGGTTTATGGAAGAGAGGCAAGATTGTCAATTTTAGTGGAGTTCCCAAGTTTGAGCCTGATCAAAGAATTAGACTCTCTGGACCAGCAGCCTATGGAGGTAAGATTGTTTGAATTAATAGAGTTAGAAGAGATTAGAAAAGGATCTTTTCAAAATTTGAAGGAACATCATGATCAAATGAAGAAGACATTTGATAGAAAATCTATTGTAAGAGTCTTTACAGAAGGTGATTTAGTACTTAAGTGGGATGAGATGAAGAGTAAACCTGGTAAGCATTCAAAATTTGATGCCATTTGGAATGGTCCATATGTGATTATAGGATGCAAGGCTCACAATGCTTTTCATCTCTCAACTATGGAAGGAGAAGAATTTCCAATCCTAGTTAATGGGATCCATCTCAAATGTTGCTTTTGAGGTGAGTTAATCAAAATAAGTGCTTTGCACATAGATAGTTTTCTTTCAATTAGTTGTTAGTTACAGAAAATAAGCATGTTGTTGTAGTGCATCATACCTCATAAATGAGCACCCATCATAATAGAGCCGAGTTGTAACTCAACACTCTACATCATAGGAGACCAAATATCTTATTATCATGTGCTACAACAATAAGTTTATTTTCTATTTTTTTTTGTTTTCCTCTAAGTGCTTCCAGCACATGTTTCAGTCTTCTGAAGGCTACAAGTTAGACAACTTTTTGGCAGAACTGTTCAAAAGTGTATACATTAAATCTAAGACAAAACATTGGATATTCCAAGGTTTCAAATTTGGCGCAATGGCAACACTTCAAAATAGGTCATCTAGGACCTTTCCTAATAGCTTGCAGACTTAAAAAATAAGACAAAATTATCAGGAGAAAGTACTTGATATAATTAAGAAAATAGACTCAAATTTGTTTTAAGTTGAGAAGAGAAAGTACATATGCAGCAATACAACTGTAAACATTAGAGAATTTGCATCAAGGTACATATATACAAACACTACTATTTAGATTTTGAAGATAAAATTACATTGCTTTTGCATTCATGTTATCACTGATATTGTTCTAAGTATTGATCAGATTCAAACTTTCAATTACATAAATGATCATTACATTGAACATTCAAAGTGAATGTAATAAACAAGTAGTCCTTAATAGGTTACATCTTTCAATTGTAAACATAAAAGAGATGTACAATTCTGAAAGTAAGACAGGAGCATCAAAAGGTTTAGGGGTCCATGCATTGCCTTTAATATTTATTCTGCATGTTGAGGCTGATTGATTGATATCTTCATGTCCTTGACCATGCCCTATTTGTAATGCATCCTGAGTCTTCTTTTGGTTTTTCCCTGCATCATAGAGTGATAAAATAGTTAGATCCAAGTTGGATCTAAGCAATACATGGATACCTAAAACAACAAGCTACATTCACACTTTTAGAGTTGTACTTCAATGAAAAAGACCTATGCAAGAGAAAGCGAGACAAAGGTTGAATGTAGAAAGAAACACAGTGTTGAAAGTTCACAGAAAATGTAGATGAAAAAGGAAGAAAATAGAAAATGTAATCATTTTTTATATTAATACTTTTTGCTTCATGTCCTGGTTGAAGACTAACTAGAACACACAATCATTACATAGTATGTATGAAAAGTACTAAAAGACTATGAGCTTCATGTAATGAATATGACCTATGGGAGTCACGAGCCCATGCTCAAACCCCATAGGTGATAGTTCATATTGAAATAGTAAAGTAAAAATGCTGAATGGATGATCAAGTGATAAGAATAGAATGTTGCATAGAAGGAACAAAATTGCAAATCAAACAATGAGATAAGTGTGCAAGAATACATCAGAAAATAGAGAATTTATATGTTGTTTCAACTTGGTATGCATTTATTAAAGTATCATTTACATCATATCAAGTTGAGAAAGTATGTACATAATTTATATTCACTTTTCATATTAGACAAATGCTTTATTTTAATGTTGTTTTGTAGACTAATGTCTCTGAAAAAGAGAAGAAAAATAGTACAATTTTGTATTTACAGTGGTGCATAAAGATATCAGTCCTATATTAGTTTCCAAATGCATAAGAATGTCATTGTTATTTAAAAGTAGTGTATAGATATAAAAGGAAAATCTAGTGCAAGTTTCAAATCAGTAAAGATTAATGAGAGATGGATTTCAAACAACAAGATCAATACAACTAAGTAATTAGCAGAGAAGAAATCAGCTATACAGTTGAGATCATGAGAAACCTTGTTTTTAGACATCACTGTTCATATTAAAGTAATAAAGTAGAAATTTAATTGTCTTTCTATTTTCTTCAAAGTCTTGCTTGACATACCAGCAGTACACTTTTCTTGTCATCTGTGCATTCATCTGGCAACACAAGTTCAAAAGAATAAAGGAAAAAAGAAAAGGCTATTTCTAATAACTACTACTGCAAGTTTAAGAAAGTTTCAAAGACTTTGTATCATACATATGTCAGAGAGAGGAGAAGATTTGAGTCACAGTCTATCTTCATACGGATGTTAATGCTCAAACAAATGCAAGATAAAGAGTAATACAGCTACATCTTTTGGCTATTTATCAGAAGGAAAAGAAGAAAGGACAATGAAGATATATGGTAATTATCAATTAAATCCAAGTTTCAACATACTGTTGCAATACAAATACAAATAGATGAAAACCCAGATTTTTATGCAATGGTGTAACAGAGAAGTTTGTAGCAATTTTATGCAAAAGAAATGATAGTGCATATTCAAGTTACAGTATAATGGAACCAACAATGTAGAGATGAAAAACCTAGGTTTTACATAAACAAATAGGAGGTTTCTCAGTATTTTATATCAGAGCCAACAACCCAATCAATTGTTCATCATACGGTTGTAGGTTTACATCTAGAGTTTGCTAAAAAAGGAAAGAATCTTTAATAGTCATATACATTTGTTTAACAGCCATATGGAGCCTTCAAAGTATATGATATATCATAGAAAGTGCAAAGCTTAGTTCACGCAAGGGATGAACTTCAACTGCAAACTCCATTCATGGTAGAAGATAGGGAAAAAAGACACAAATCAAAGTACAAACAAGAAGAAAACAAAACCCCAAATTTTACACAAGTAAAGAAACAAATATATCTTCAGCATTTTAACATAATAGAATATAGTTCAACTTTCAGTATATAAGTGAGCAAAGAAAAGGAAGAAGTGAATACTTATCTTTAAGTCAAGTTACATAGCCACATTTCATGAGCTTCCATTCACACTCAAAGATAAACTAGTCTCCACACATGAAGGGAATATAAACAACAGTATAAAGCCCAAGTTTAAACCATGAATACCCAAATCAAGTTTGAGTTCCCATATGCTAAAGATGACACCAATAGATCATGAAAAATAACTCCAATTTACAATAGTGAAATCCAAGAGAACAACAAGCTCCAAATGCAGGCATGGTGGTCGAAACCCTAAGCTTTCTTCTAACAAATGTGAAGATACAAATGAAGAGGAGATAAAATACCTTTGTCCATTCTTATATAATTTGGAGTCCGCAATGCACTATAGTGTATGAGGACCTTACTCAACATGCCACGACATCACATGCATTTATAAAAGATAGAGATATTTTAAGATAGGTCATGTTGACCATGAGACAGGCTTTCAAATTGGGTTAGTTTATGCATGTATTTTAGGTTAGGGTTTTTGATAAGTGAAGTTATACTTTAGGGGTTTTCCTAAATTATAACTTGGACATTTAAATATATTCTTTGATGTAATAAAGATATATTTAATTATTAAATTAGGAAAGACCTAAATTTAAGGCCTAGGTTATTTGTTGATTTTTCGTGCCTTAAATTTAGGAGATCTATTTTTTTAGAAGCTCTTTAGAGAGGGGAGTTTGATTTTTGAGATTGGCCTTAGAGGCTATATATTTGAGCTAGATATTCATTTGTAAGGGTTCAGAGTTTGAGAAAAAAGAGGTATTAAGTGAGCATATTGTTCCTTTGTCTTTTTTCTCATATTTTGTAGCCATTTTTGCAAAGTTTGAAGATTATAAAGTTGGCCTTACTATTCACATATTTTTTTTGAGTTCTATCATTGAGCCTTTCAAGTTTTCTACATTTAAGTGTTTGTATCTTTTAAGCATAGATTAGTGAATTGTTCCAATTGCTTTTTTAATTTGTAAAGAATTAACATTTTGTAGAAGTTATTTGTTTGCTGGTTGAATTCTTATGATTAGTGGTACCAAACCCTAATTGTCAATTTTAAACCATCCTAGGTGTTGAAAAGTGAATTTAATTATAGAATTTAGTAATGTTATCTGATAGGTACAGGTTTGTGATTCTAAGAAATCTACATCCATTTTCGTATATCATCTCTTAGGTTTCATTTTTTTAGTTATTCTTCTACCTTTTTCTCAAAGTTTAAAAAGTCAGGATTAGGTGATATTCCAAATCTATAGGAACTAACCTAGAATCTAGAGATTCTTTCTCTTTCCCAAAAAGAGTTTGTTTCCATGTGTCAAGAGGAAGGCTAGATTTTCAATCAAGCTAGAGGCGCATTCTTGATTGAAAAAATCTTCTAGCGAAGAAATTTTTTTTTTGAAGCTTGTTAGGATGGTACTGACATCATCCACAGAATACACTTTTGTTACCTTCTTCTTTGCTGGTTGTAGACTATTCAAGATATTTACTGACTCAAAAAACAAATGATTTCTCATCACTTGTTTCTCCTTGGCCTTCTTCATAAAAAGGACATTGATCTTGATCAGATCTTCTTCTCCCCAAGAGTCCAAGCTTGTAATATCAAGAGTCAAACTTAACAACAATGATGCTGATGGAGTGAGAGGTGTGCTAACTATCACATCTTTTATGGGTACTTCAATAGATGGCTTATCTATTGGCTCATTTTCCTTCTCCTCTTCTTCTTCTTTGTCTTTTCCTTTTTCTTTTTCCTCTTCTTCTTCTTGTCCTATTATATCCTCAATCAACACATATTCTTGGTGCTTTGGTGAATTATCATTGCATAGTATTTATACCTCTTGAGTACTCACAAAGGCTTCCTCAAATTTGTCTAAGTCTTTGTCAATGGCCGCCATTGATATTTCCATAGTATCAATCATTATTGTGTCTTTCTTGACTTCAGGCATTGGTGTAGATGCCATTACCTCTGTGGGTGCTATCACTATGGGTGTTGAGTCCTGTGGACCTATTATAGGTGCATTTGTGACCTCAGCTACTTTGGTTTGTTCAACAAGTGCTTGAGTGATGTGTCCAAACGTAGGTTGCATGCACTGTTCAAGGAACACTTTCTCAAAGGATTTTTCTATTTCCTTAGCTATTAGTTCATAATCCTTGTTCATTGTGTGCAATGTTATCATCTTTTTTCTAAGGTGCGGCTTCACCAAATCCATTAACAATTCTTTTTCTTCAACTGAACACACTGGTAGATTGTCATCCAGTGATTTTTCTCTTATTTTGATGTCTTCTTCAACAACTTGTCTTTTCAAAGAATCTAAAATATCCCATACTTTATCTAGGATGACTGTATTTAGTTCTAACATAGTCCTATTAAACTTGATCATGTGTTTGATCAACATCTCATGGATTTTAGACTTCTCAATTTCATGATATCTATCATAAAACTTACATATATGATCAAGTCTGCCTTCATCAACCACTCTAGTTCTCAACACTTGTTGTTGGAAAGTTGAATATACTATTTTATATGGCTAGATATGGTGTTTTTATTATTGAAACAAAGTTATATAGTGTTTTGGAGTCAGCGCACACTATCAGGAGATATGAATTTGGTTAAGTATAGAAGACTAGACAGTTAACAGAGCATCAATGCATGTATGTATGATTGAGTTATGGTATGCACCATTGAAGATAAGATGGTAAGTGTGTATTCATGCTTAGTCTAAGAGCACATGATCAGATGTGCAAGTATGTGGAAGATACAAAAAGTTGAAGAGGTACAACTAGTGAATGCCAGAACAGAACAAAGTATGTAGCTGACTATTACTATTTTGATTAGTGGTCATAATATTATTTTGTAAAGGCTATGCACCTATTTTAATTAAGTTGTAGACATGTAATTATTTTTTTTTGTAAACACGCTTAAACCAATTCACTTGGAAGCATTGTATGTAATCAGTTATAGGCTGACCTAGTTAATTATTTTGATGAGTGCATATAAATATGAGATGCACCCTTTGTAATAAGTATGGAAGTGGATATAGAATCAAGATAAGAAGAGAAAAGGTATGTGAAGAGAAGATATAATGTATTAGATCTTTTCAAGAGTTCAAAGCATCAATGTATCAAAGGAACTAATCAAACAAGCAATGTCACAGTACTAGTTCATCCAACAGATATAGTGTGTATCTGAGATCAGAAGGTTGTAGCCTTCACCACTTTAGGAGTGAGCTCTAGGATAGTGTATCCCCTCCCCTAATAGGGTTATTGTAAAAGAATCCTAATGGGGTCTGACCCTTGACAAGGTCACTGTACTAAAAGCATTGTAAAGAACAACTCCTAACAGGGTTGTAGATCTTCTCACAAGGATCATAAGACACTAGCGTAGTTCTTAGTGGGTGTTAATTCCTATCGGGGTTTTTACCTATTTGGGTTTCCCCATAATCATGCTAGTGTTATGTTTTATGATTGTTTATCTTGTTTACATTGAAGTTTATTTTAGTACTTAAGCAATCAATATTAAGTTTCAAGAGTAAAGTAAAAAGATTACATATAGTGAACACTGATTCACCCTCCCCCCCCTCTCTTAGTGTTCCCATTCCTAAAAATTGGTATCAAAGCTCTGGTCCTTAGCAAAGAAGTTTAACCACTTAAGGAGATCATGGCTAAGGGAGAAGTGAAACATCTAAAAAAGAATCTTGAAGCTGGTCTTGAAGACCTTGATAGATCTGAAAAAGAAATTGAAGAACTCAAAGAAAAAGTCAGTGATTCTTAAGCAGTCATCAAAAGAAAAAGAAAAGATTTGAAAGACTCTTCTAATAGTGATTTAGGCAAGATGGTTAAAAAGCTAAATGAAGAGAACATATCTCTAAAAGATCAGATTGAAGAGTTGGATGAAAAACTAACAATCAAGAAGTGCATGATGAACAAATCAAAGAGAATCTTCAACTGAATGAAGAATTGAGGCAAGAAAACATGGAAATCATGGAGCTAAGAAACAACAAATACAATTTGGAATTTGAGTTAAAAGAAGAAAAGAATCACATTGATAAGTTATACACAAGCAAGGATCTGATAGAATCTCAGTTATATGCTCAAAAGCTTAAACGAGATACTATTGACTTGGTGGTCAGAACCACCTTGGGGACTTGTGACATGGCTTAACCACCTCTCATGGATCAAGTTAAATCTGACATTTGTATCGGGCATTGATAGTTCAAGCTTTTGGTGCAATGACAAATGATTCTAAGAATTGGTATCAGAGGCTTAGGTCACAGGTTTGAGTCCCCCTTAAATGGGTGTTGAAGGCTCAGTCAGTGCTGAGGGGGAGATTGTTGACTTGATGGTCATCACCTCCTTGGATACTTGTGACATGGCTTAACCACTTCTCATGGATCAGGTTAAATCTAACATTTGTATCGGGCATTGATAGTTCAAGCTTTTGGTGCAACAAAAAATGATTCCAACAGATACTAGTGGCATTGGATTCAATAAAGCAAAAAATTAGATTGATGACATGCAAGTAAGGATGAAATAACTAGAAGACACCACTAATGCTAAGGAGACTGGAAATCAGACTAAGAATAGTATTGAACCATCTAAGGATGAGCGCAAGCTAGTAGACTGAACTTGTTATGCATGTAACAAGCATGGACATATAGCAAGGAATTGTAAAGAGGTAAGACCTTTCAATGGTTACTGTTATTCTTGCAATAAATTTGGTCATAGAGCTATGAATTGTAGAACAAGTCAGAAGAACAAGACTCAGCATAATTAGAGAAATCAGAATCAAAAAAATGCAAGAAGTTCTCAGAGTATTACATGTTAGATATGTAATTATAATGGTCACTCAACTAGATAGTGTAAAATGGTAACCCATATCAATGCATCGAGGAATTTAAGGCCTCTAGTTATTTGTCACTCTTGTAACAAGGCTGGACACATCTCAAATTTTTGTAGATGAAGAACACAAAGTCAGGAAAGCCCTAAAAAGCTAGAAGAATCAATATTAGATACCGAAGGAGAAGTCAAGTTTGTAAAAGCTTCAGAAGATGCGAGCTTGATCTGGTTAGAGACAAAGAAGGATAAGGTTGATGAGTATGTATTGGATATATCCATAGTGGACACACCCTCTACATCTAGATGAATGACCCTCAGGGTCATAGGGGGAGCTAATTTAGCTCTAGACCCCTGTACGGCTGGTATACTCACCCTTAGAGTATGCGCCTTTAGATTTATCCTTTTGGAGACTAGTAGAACCTATGTGCAAGAGCGCACTACTTGATTGATTGTAGAATGAAAGTTGGAGATTTTCAGTGAAAGTCTAGTTTACACGACAAGCATTAATGGTGGAATTATTCGCTTTAAAGTACTTGGAGACTTGTTGGTCACTCATTTCATTCAATTTTGAGTGATTGGAGAGCATAGAAGCCCTAGCAATTGATTGTGAAGGATTGAAGCTTGATTCACTAGTGAAGAAGTGTGTTTGTTCAGTTGCGGAAGCCCTAATCTATTGTGACAATTCAGAAGTTCTCAGAAACCAATTTTTAAGCAATATACAAGTAAGTTATGGCTACTCCTATTGTGTTTGATGTTTTAGAGAAGAAGAGATACATTTTCAATAGGCACCCTTTCAAATCTACTTTGGTTGACCTAGAAGGAGCATTCTCTCGAACCCCTATGGGTATTATGCATGTTGAAGACATTCGTGCATACATTTACTGTAAGATGGAACCAGTAGGTCTTGATGGAATTAGAGAACACATTGAGACTATGATGAAACTAGATAAAACCTTCCTTGATGAGTTCATGTAGTTGGAAAACCATCCCATAGTTGAATATGCTATGGCATATGAGTTTTATGAGTTTGAATGGATAAAGATTTTTATCAGCAGAATTCATGATGACCTATTTTGGATAGGTGAAGTACCAGTGAGAATCACAAGAGACCTAATTCATGAAATGACAGGCCTTTCAAAGATAGGCGTCATTCTTCCAGCATGCAAGGATGTAAGAAAACTAGTTGAACAAACACGTAAGTCAAGAAGCGATAGGTGCGGAATGACAATTGAGCCTATAGAGGAGAAAGACATCAAATTGATGTCTATGATAATAGGATATATGTTTCAACACACCAATAGGGTGAATAGTGTGTCAGTGGCCACTATTCTTGCAGTAATAAGACTTGTAAGAGAAAATGGTGAGTTCAATCTATGCAATATCTTGCATGCACAACTAATAGGCAATATTAGAGCCATTAAGCATGATAAGACCAAAATATTTAGGTTTGGGTCTTTGATCATATACATGTACTTCCACATACTTGGAAAGGTATCAAACTTGTATTTAGACAAGAGTATTCCTACAATGCCATAGATATCCTTTAAGGCATCTACTGAGAGTACACTGAAAGATTACATGGAGTTGGAATTGAAAACATTCAGGATCATAATGTTGATGTGGTACAAGATTCCAGAAAGCATTGTTGAGAAATACAAAGACAACATTTGCTTCATGGTAGAAACTGACACAACTTACATGGAAGTAGTGGAGCCTAGAATAAATTGGATTCATCCACTTGGATATGAGGTTGAGGAACCAATCCTAGAAGCATATGCACAAGTATTGCTATCGGCACCTAAGGACCCTAATGAACCAAGATGGGGGACTTATGAAGAAAATACAAGAGATGTTGATGTAGTTTTGAACAGCACAACAACTAAGAGGAAAGTAGCTAAGGTTACTTCTGAGATACTCAAAATTCATGGAGTAACTCAGGAAGATCTTGATAAAGAAAGACAAGAAAAGATTTCTTTGGAAATCAAGAGCACATCTACAGTAGAAGGAGAATTTGTTGATCCTAAAATAAAAAAGGTTAAGATTGAGAAAATCGATGAACCAAAGGATAAATAGGACAAAATAGATGTTACCCCTCCTGTGCCCATAGAAATAATTGATCTTATAACTCCTCCCAAGTATAAGGAAATGGCAAAGAGGAAGAAGGAAACCAACACTAGTCATCCATCCTCACGGGCAACAAGAAGTAAGAAGAATTCTCAAGCACCTCCAGCAGTAGGTTTCAGACATAGTCTTAAAGTATTGAGTACAAGGATTATTGATGAAGGCATATTAGATCAAATAGGAAAGTTTTATGAGAAGTATAGTGAAAATCCTTGAGGTGAGCCTTGTGTTGATGCCTCATCCCTACCACTCCTCTAATCTTATTATATGGGTCAAAAGTTAGCCTTCCTAGATAGAGTGGTAGACGAAAGCATTTTAGCTCATCAAATGACCTCTCAGCTGCTGGAAGACAAGGAAACACTTCAACTACATCACCTCCAATGGACAAGGGGAACTCTAGTCCTAGCTTCTTATTATTTTTTAGGACTTTGTTGTAAGCTGTCAACAACCTAATGACTTCCAACAAGACCATTTTATCGGTAGGGTACCGTGGAAGCTTGAATGGATGCTCAGAGAATCCTTGCAATCTAATATAGGAGAAGGTGGGAAATTGAATGAACCATGCCCCAAATTCCTCCACCAGCTTCATTGCCTCTGAAGACAATCTCATATGCAATCCCTTCTACAAGGTTCTCATGATGCACATTGTAAATGCATTGTTAACTTGGGTGTAGTCATCTATAGCATGTAGATGCAGTTGTGGGTAATAGTGATGGACCCTTAACCTTGGATTTCCACTTCTAAGGACTCCCTTGTACCTCAGTCCTTCAAACCTTGTATTTTGTACTAGCATATATATTACATATGATCTCATGAAGAATTTAATTGTATGCTCTAGATTCCTCAACTACTCATCGAGGTTGTCGCTAATCAACCTAGCCCAATCGATGTGATTACTAGGCTATCAATACTCAAATGAATCCCTAAGAGGACTTGGAGTATTACTGGCATTGGGATGTGGAGGATTTGTAAAGTTATTTGGAGGATTTGGCGTTGTCAATGGCTCACGATTTCTATAATTTCTCTGATAAGTCCTTAATGGAGAATTTCTAGATGTCTATTGAAAAGCTTGAACTTCACTTACTCCCTCCACTAGGACACTATTGTAAAGTGGAGGGAAAATAAATCCATCCCTCTATAGTGGCTCATTTGGGGAAATAGGTGGAGGTTGATTCTCTGGTGGAACTTGAAATCATGGCACCTCCATGGGACCATTTGCTGATGTAGGCAAGAATTTTTGATTAGTTTGTATAGGCATGTAATCGTAAGAATTAGGAGGTGGAAACTTGAAATCATCAAAGACTAACACCTGATCATATCTAGGAGTAGGCACTAACTCATATCCTATAGGTGGAGGATTTTTAGGTGTAGTAGTGTTTCTTACTTCTCCTTTGAATATATCAGCTGCTCTTTGAAATTCTTGGCTTTGTAACTCAGAATGTTGATTAGTCTCATGCAGTCTACACCATCCAGCCAATGTTGCTTCTACTAGGAAAACTTTGTCAAGTGGTCAGCTTTTAGAAGCTGGTGGATTTTCCAATGGTGAGGGAACTCCATCATTGTTTGGATTTGTATTCCATGATCTTTTATGGTATCCTTGATTGTTATTTCGATACCCATAACTATTTTCTTGATAACCTTGATTGTTGTTCTGGTATCCTTGATTGTTATATTGATGATTCTAATGGTGACTTGGAGGATTTTATTGATACCATCGGTTATTTCCTTGATGCGACTAATAATTCCTTTGTGAGTTTTGCAATTGATTATTCTGATTTCTGAGGTAAGTAACCTTAGTAGACAACTTCTTAACTTGTTCTATTAAGTCTTTCATTTCATCTCATTCTTCCTAAGTCCTTGTGGAAGTGGTCATATTCTGAAGATAAACTAGTTGTGTAGGTGTTACATGAGATATCAGAGCTCCTGGATTCGGCACTAGCTGATTAGGAGCAGGAATAGGATTGAAAGCAGGGGCATAGTTCAACATCCCTTGATTCAATGTATTAGCATTTCCAAAATAACTAGGTGCTCCAATAGCTATTACTGGTGTCTATAAACTAATCTTATTGGCCTCAACATATGCTTGGATTAAATTGGTAGGGGTCGGATGGGTCTTTTGGATGAACATGGAAGTGAAACAATTCAGGGCTGCATATTAAATAGGCCTTGCAACATCATCATTTATGGGGAAAGGATCATGCAACCAAGAATAGGCCTTCCAAAACCTATTGTTGAAGGCACCAATAGGTTCATGCTCTTGTCTTCTCATCTCAATGAATTTCCTATACAATTCAATAGGGGTGATAGGCAATCTAAACTTCCCCAAGAATACCTCTTTCAACTCTTGCCATGTTTGGATTGAATTTGTGGGTAAATTAATATACCAATAAAATGCTTCTTTCCTTACTGAATATGGGAACAATTAGCATGACACGTCTTCATCTTGAATATTTCTATTCTATAGAGCATCTTCAAAAATCTTCACATGTTCATCAGCAGTGCAATTGACATCGTTCACAAAGAACTTAGAGTATAAATGCTCAAGATTCTTTGGCATATAATTGTAAGTAGCAAATGTTGCAAGAGGTGATGCATTCTGCAGTCTCCATTGTTGTGCCATTGTTGGAACTTTTTGTTCGGCAGCTGCAAGTGCAATGGCTTGTATAAGTATTTGTACTATCAACTGTTAAATTTGTGTACCTCCTTGTTGAAATCCTTGAGTGGTCCCTTGTGTCTGACGTTGTTGAGGTAGAGTTTTAAATTATCTCATAAGATCAGCTATACTTGGTGAGTTCTGACTTGTATATGCTTATTTCTTGTCTCGCCTAGGCTTTGGATCAAAATTTACTTTTCTAGTTCTTTTGCTCCTGGAGTGGATCTTAAGATACTTTGGTGTACCTCAAGTGAGAATGAATTAATGCACTCCAGTATGTGAAATCTACCTTAATTCCTTCTTACAGGTGCTGGAGGTTGTTCATTCCTCTGAATGACCAATGCCCTTTGAATAGTTGCTTCAATTTTTTAAGCCTTCTCTTCTTCTTCTTCTAACACAAAGCTCACTAGCATATATTCAGCTTCACTTCTCTTAACTCTCTAGGTGAGTGAGTTCAATCCTGCGATGATGTCTTCTTGGTCATCTCCAGATCCAAGATTTGGTTGTAAAATTGGTACGATCTCTCTATGTGGAAGCACCATATCAATTCATGACATGCAAAATTATGTCTTTCAGTATGTGCCCTCCTTCTAGTGCTAGTTTCTATTGATGTGTGTTTTATGACTCACCAAAGAGTAGAGAAAAATACCAAAATATCCTATCCTCTCTTGAACAAAGTATCATGTATGCTAATATTGCAAAAGATCATATGATAACTCCAAGGTTTCTCAACTCATGGATATGCTCAGTGTTGATGTGATTTTCTAATGATCACAAGGGGCCTTACGTTTTCAATCCTTTATGTCATGATGAATATGGTTACTTATCAAAAGATTTTCAATTAAGTACTATTTTTTAGGGTTTTCACCAAATATGTGAAAATGAAAAGGGTTTAGGGTTCAGAGATTCTAATCTATTCCTAAGGGTAATGATAGCCAAGGAAAGTATGCTGATGGATGAGTTCCTTTATTACCAAGTCACGCTTCACCAAGTCAAGCAACAACTACATGTGGACTGGGGAAATCTTAAAGGGTTTGTACAAATGATTGAATTTAAGCACGTGGATAAGGGGTTCAGGCTAACTTTAGACAATGCTTTAGAATCACTAAAACGTCAAAAGTATGAACCAAAGAAACTCATCAACATATTCTACAAAAGATTCATTAAACTTTATCTACCAAATGTAATCTAATTGAGAGAATAATAAAACCAAGCAAGCAATAAGACACATCAAATGTTCACCACACTTCAATGAAAATTATATTGTCTCAATAGCTCATTAGCAACAATCTCAAAATTTTCTCTTTACAAATGGGAAGAGGCCTTTATTACGTCCTTGAAATCAATGAGTGGCCTAGATCAAAACAATAACTGATGGCCCAAAGTTTGCCACCTCAGCCCTAATTAGGGTTAGGGCACAGAAGAGGGAATCTAAATTAATGCAAGGAAGAAACCACTAATGTAGGGGGTAATAAATGCCCACCATGCATGCATGCTCAAGAAGAGAGTGAGGTGTCATAAATGACCACTACATGAATGTCCTCTATGCATCAAATGCATCTACCATTGACCTTTGCATTTGAATTCCTAGAATCTACCCAATATGGCCTCCAACTCATCAATGCTAACACTCGGTGCTTATTCCTGCTTGAATTCCAATACCAACACTGGTCACTCTAACCTCTTCAAGCTATCCTCCCATTCTAGCAATAGATCCTTAGCTGTGTGTGTGTTGTTTGAGAAGGCAGAGAGGTTCTCAAAATCATACTTTGTGAAAGAGTTAAGCCTAAAGAACTCCTCCAATTTCTCCTTCATGTTGTCTATTGTTATTTCCTCCTTGGCCAACCTTTGCAACCACAGTGATGCAATGGTATTGGAGAGCTCCGACCAGATATTCTCAACTACCCCCTTCAATCGAGCTGACTCCCTACTGAAATGTTCAAACATGTCTTTTGCCAAAAGAACTACACAATACCACCAAGAAAAAGCATACGCTCCTTCTTCGATGACCTTTCCATCAACCAAGACCTTCCTAGGGGTGTCCATCAGCTCCTACAAGTTAGAGATTGCCTCATCCTCATAAATATGTTCATCTTCTGAAGTCTCCTCTATGCAAGGAATTTGGGAAAGGATGGCCAACGCCTTATCATGAATTCATACTAACTCCTCGGTGTGGATGTAGGCCTCATCCTTGATCCTTTTAATCCAAGTCTTTGTAGACTGCATAATCCTCCTAATCTCATCGATGGCCTCAACTGAATCAGTTGGAACAACCACTGGTGGAACAAAAGATGGGTCCTCTTCTTGAACTGGGTGAGGCAACCTATCAATGTATGCACATAAAGCCCTGTTGTCTTCCTTCATCCTCTGATATTTTTCTTCCAGCCTCCTCATCTTATCCTTAACAACTTGTATTCAATCATCAAATTCCTTCATGACTTATGCTCAAGAGGCCTAACCAAGATCTACCTCTGTTATGTGATACTCCTCAAGAGCAATTTGATCTTTAGTCTTGTTGATTGTTGGAGTTGCTATCTACAAAATTATGGATCTAGACTCTCCTCTAAAGACCTTAGTAAATTTCTTGGCTTTTCCCTTTTGTCCTAATCATTCAATTTGATCTAGAATCTCTTATAACTCAACTGCAGGGTCTACCTCCTTTTACCAGCTTCTCTAAATCCTCTGCTTGAGCCACTCTGGAACATTTGGATTTAGGTCCCTCTAGACTATGAGCTCTTCTTGTCCTTACACTACCCTAGTATCAATCTCCTCATCTCTAGAACTTTCTACCATTGCTTCAGGTGAAAGTGCTTCTGTCACAGGGATCTCCTCTTCTTCCACTGGGGCCTCTGCTTCTACCTTGGGAATTTCTTCCTCAATTATCATCCTAAAGAAGACACCAAGACTCTCCTCTATTGTCACACCTTGTTCCCTACTTATTCCTGGCATGAACCTCTCATTGGCATTAATGCTCAACCTATCTTGTATCAGTCTAGTCATGTGTTGCTCTCCTTGATGTGTTCTTCTTTCACTTGCTTCTCCTACCTACTGGGTGAATGCTCTAATCTCCTACACATTGGGACTCTGATTAGGAGAAGATGGTACAACCTTATACCTCAATCTATTCTACTATGGTTCTTCAACATGAAGATCCAATCTCCTCTTTATATGCATTTCTTGAGCTGCACCCTTCTCTTTTCTATGTTTTGTACTCCTTGATGGGATGTCTCTTTCTTCTACTCTTCTTCCAGATGGCTACCTTGGTCTCTCATCTCATAGCTATGGATGACCTATCAACTTGTAGGTCCAATCTTCTCTTGACATAGTCATCCTTTCAAGTTTTCATTCTACCCACCACCTTGTGAAGTCCACAACTAGCTTCGTCAATACATCAAGATCCATGGTCTCTTTCCTCTACCAATTGTAAGGATGAATGACCTTTTCTTTATCTGGGTTAAAACCTCTTTGTAGCACATTTGTGTCCTCTTCCATCTAATCAGGGATGTGGATAATCTTACATGCCCTGATTAGGTACAATAGCAATCAGGAGCACATTCTCTTCTTGACCTCATTCTCATCAACTACATTTGCCCAAAAATCCTCAAGGTGAGCCTTGTGTTGATGCCTCATCCCTGCCACTACTATAATCTTATTATATGGGTCAAAAGTTGGCCTTCCCAGATAGAGTGGTAAATGAAAGCATTTTAACTCATCAGATGACCTCTCAGCTACTGGAAGACAAGGACACACTTCAACTCCATCACCTCCAATGGACAAGGGGAACTCATGTCCTATCTTCTTGTTCTTCTTCAGGAATTTTTTGTAAGCTGTCAACTACCTGGTGACTTCCAACAAGATCATTTTATCGGTAGGGTACTATGGAAGCTTGAATGGCTGCTCAAAGAATCCTTGCAATCTAATATAGGAGAAGGTGGGAAATTGAATGAACCATGCCCCAAATTCCTCCACCATCTTCATTTCCTTTGAAGACAAGCCCATATGCAATCCCTTCTGTAAGGTTCTCATGATGTGCATTACAAATCTAGCACATCATTAACCTGGGTATAGTCATCTATAACATGTAGATGTAGTTGTGGGTAATAGTCATGGACCCTTACCCTTAGATTTCCACTTCTAAGGACTCCCTTGTACCTCAATCCTTCATACCTTGTATTTCATGCCAGCATATATATTACATATGAGCTCATGAAGAATTTCTTTGTATGCTCCAGATTCCTCAGCTGCTCATTGAGGTTGTCGCTAATCAACCCAACCCAATTGATGTGATTGAACTCCTCTACTACCTGTTGAACAAAGTACCACATCCATGTCTCGAACAGGTAAGAGTAGGGTAAGCTAAATATCTTGTTGAGCATCATTATTAGATCACTGTATTCATGGTGGAAATCCATCCACACAAGCTCATTGGGCAACTTGGAGTAGTTGGTTTCATTCCTCCTAATCCATTTGTTGTTGATGATCTCATCACAGTGTTGAACTCCTACCATGTAGACTCTGTGTGCATGCTCCTTTGTCTTCAAGACCAACCTCTAAGATGAAGGGATCCCAAATACTTTAGTAATGGTTGGAGGAGAGAGATCTACAATAATATTAGCGTCCGAGTCCTTGATCATTCTATCACTGGAATAATAATGGTTTGTACATTCCATGATCAACTCAACATGCTGAAAGACGGGAGGGAATCCAACTACAGCTACAATTCCACTATTCACAATCTGGGCAGCTAGGTGTGTCAGGTGATGATCTTTGTAGCCAAAAATCCTCCTCTGGAACTCACTCAAATCGAGGTATCCAAGATTCATTTCATTCACATCAGTCCACTTTGAGACAATCTTGGATTCTGGGTAGAATTATCTCTATTCATTCTTGATCAATTGCCTTCTTCTTACGCTAGTTCCTCTGGGTTCAGCCATATGTGATCAACTTACTGAAGAAAATTTTGAAAATCTCACAAATTTCTTCACACTTCCCTAGAAATAATCCTTCTCTCTATTCTCAAGAATGCTCTCTCGATTTGTGTGAGAATGAAATGAGAAAAGCCTTCTCTTATAGCCTCTCAAAAACTTGAAAAGTTTCTTTAAAGACTGCATGCAAAAATTAGGTAACTGCCCCATTTTAACACAACTTTCCATTTTTGAAAAGATTTTTTTGCCCCTTGTCTGTGTTTTTCTCCCACTTTTTAGAATCTACCAATTTAAGCACGTTGTCTTCATGAGGAAGTTTTCCTATTCCTCAAAATTTTCCTATTTTCCAATTTTTATGATTTTTTTGATTTTGGGAAGTTAATTAATTAAAGATTAATAAAATCAATCTTTAACCAATTTCAATTTTAGTAGAAAAAAAAAATCCTCCTTCTAAAGCAATTTCCAATTTTGTGAACTTTTATTCTTTCATTGCTTTTTTTTTTATTTTATCAATTTTTTGCATTTTAAATAAATATTAATAAAAATTAAACAAAATCGATGTAATCCCAAGCTTCATTTCCAAATTTTGATTTTTCAAAGATTAATTAATTAAATATTAATAAAAAAAATGAATATTCAATCAATTTTAAATTTGAAACCCAAAACCAAAAAAACCTTATCATTTCTTTCTGAAATCATTTTAAAAAAATTGATCTTTCAAGTTTTCATGTTTCAAATTCGTGCCAAGACTTCACTTGCAAGTTCGAGTGGGTGCTAGATTTTGCCTCAAGAATTCATTCTGTGATCGACCTTGTTTTGTGCCCAAGATTGTATTTGAGTGGGATTTTGGGTGAGTAAAGGATTTTTCTTCATTCCACATTCCATGAATGGCTAAGACATGTGCTCCCTATTTGCTTTTGGCATATTTTGGAGTGAGTCATAGATTTATGCCTGCACACAAGTTTGTTGACCACATTGACTTGTGCTCTAAGGAGGTTGGGAATTAGATTTGGAGTGAATTAAGGATTCTATCCACCTTAGCCATTCTGCGACTTCATTAAATTTGCGCTCCAAGGAATGTGGGATAGGGATTCTTCATGTGTGAAGGATTTTGTCTTAAGCACACATTCCTCCAGTTACCTCTTTATGCACTCTAGAAATTGCTCGGGCAGGATTTTCCTTTGGTGGCGGATTGTGCCCTCAGCACACATTCCATGACGTTCTTGAAAATGCACCCAAGGGAAGGAAAATTTTGGATTTGGAGGTGGTCATGGATTGTACCTCAAGAAGATTCCTTTGTTCCTCCTATTCTACAATTTCATGATAATCAGGAGGCAAATCTTTTATCTGATACTATTACTGACATAGCTTAAAACAAAACAAGCCAGGCTAGACTGCAGAGGGAAAGGGGTTCCCATCGCGGATGGGCAAGGTTTGACAATGTCACAACATTTGGTGACTCCACGGGTGAAATGTTGAAGACATTTCAAGTATAAGAATTTATTTGGAACCCAGATTCCTTGGCTAACAAACTTATGCTATCATAAAGAGAGAAAACATAACTCAAAAGGGGAGGAGAATCATATCTTGGATCAAGACACTTTCATCCTTCAATTACCTATGTGTGTGCAAAATGCATTAATTCCCACTCAACAAGACCGCTCAGAAACCCTAAGATTGGCCATGGCAAGCTATATATTCTTCTTAACTCCAAAAGCATCCTGGACATTGCCTCATTGCTAGTCAGGCATCTATAGCCCTGACAGAGTTGTCACTGTAAACCAATGGGATTGCTCCACTTCTAGTGAATTATTCTTTCGAACACCTATGGAGATTTTCGTGTACCCCCAAAAGCCAATTATTTCATCTTTTCTTTTATTTTCTCTTTTATCATTTTCAATTGATATTGCATTTATTTCTTTTCTTTTGGCTCATGAGTAGTGAAGCTCACTATGGGTTTAGGAATTACAGTGGTGCTGAAGCAAGATTTTAAAATTTTCACAAGCCATGACCTCTCCTAAAGAAACTAAGATGGACTCGAAGAAATAGTTAGGTATAAAAAATATATAGCAAGCTCAGAGTTAAGGTGTCATGACATAATGCATGATTAACCTCCTGAGTCAAGTCTGCATTCCAACCTAATGATGAACATAAGAAAGACAACCTTAGTTCCTAAGGATCTTCATAAACAATGATCCAGGAAATGAGATAAAAAAGACTTGGTGGAATCTTCACATGAAGTACAAAATCAAACAATGCCCCCCACACAAATGGGAACACCCAAACTTCCAAGCCACTTGGTGAAAACCAAAACCAACCAAAACCACCCAAGCAAACCAAGCCCAGGGAAGACAAAACCCTAAACTAACAACTAAACTACATGAAAACTAAAAAATCCTAAACTACAAAAAGCCAAAATCCCACCAACTAGAAAGAAACAAAGGGAAAGGAAATAGGGGAAGAAAACCAAAATTCCCTCTAAGCTAGAAGAAAACCAAAATGAAAGAACACAAGGGAAAACCTAGACTAACTATGTACATGGTAGGCTTCTAGAGGGAAACCTAAGGGTAGAAAAAATGCTTGAGGAATTGCCCATTGATGGGCAATGAGACTTCCTTTCACATAAGAGTTCTTAGCTTGAATGCATTATCTCCTAGTATCTCAAAAATTTGGAAAGGCCCCATCCATAGATTGTCAAACTTGTCGCGATCGCCTCTCTTTTCATGGGCCTTGTCCCAACAAAGTACCAAATCTAAAATTCAAAAATCCTTAACTCTGGCCATTCTGTCAAACCACCTATTTACCACAACTTGATGTTTTGAAAACTTTTCCAATGCCTGATCTCCTTTCTCTTCCAAGAGAAGTAATTGTCTCAATCATGTACATGTTGTGTCTTCACCTTCCATGTATTCCTGCATAAACTACAATGCTGGGATCCTCAACTGAATGGGAAAAATTGGATCTTGTCCATAAACCAAATGATAGGGAGATGTCCCTATAGAGCTCTTGATTCTTATTTTGTCTACCCAAAGTGCAAATCTTAGCTGCATATGCCAGTCCTTGGGATTTTTGTCCAACAACTTCTTGATAGCACTTAACAGATTCTTGTTTGTTGACTCAACTAACCCATTTCCTTGAGGATAGTAATTTGATGAGAACTTCAGGGTGATCCCATAATCAAATGCCCAGTTTGAAAACTTTAGAGATTTAAATGCAGTACCATTGTCGCATACAAGAGCATGTGGACAAATCTCGTGACAATATTTTCTTCAAGAAACTTGATGACAACCTTCGTTGTGCAATTCTTTAGTGCTTGAGCTTCCCACCAGTGAGTACAGTAATCAGTAGTAGCCAGGATGTACCTATGTTGTCATGTAGAGGGTGGATTGATTGGACTGATAAAGTCTAACCCCCACTTTGCAAAAGGTCTTACTTCAATAATAGGTTGCAAAGGCATTACAGGATTTCTCTCATGTGTTGCCGCTACTTGAGAAGTGCGATAGGTTTTTACATGTTCGTAGGCATCTTTAAATAATGTGGACTAGTAATATTATGCTCTTGAAATCTAGTGGGCCATAGATAGACTACTTCCATGACTAGTCCCATACTTGCTATGAAAATGTTCTAGGATCTATTTTGCTTCTTCTTTTCTAGCACATCTCAAATAGATTCCATCATGATTCTTTCTCTATAGAACTGCTCCTTGAAGCAGAAATTGTTGAATCTTCATTCTCAAGGCACACTTTTGGATAGAATTTAGGTGCATAGGAGACTTGTGATTCAGGAGGTAGTAGACAATGTCATCATACCATTCATCTGGGGATACTTCTTCCTTCACATATACATGCTAAACCAATCCGGGACCAGTCGTCGCAATTGTTTGTGTCAGAGCTTGTCCTCAAACTAGCTTCATAGGTTGTATCTCCATTTCATATTCTTGAATTATAGACATCCATTTTCCTCTTCTTTCTCCCAATTCATTATACATCAATAGTGTCTTCACTGCCACATCTGGGACAATTGCATAAGCCTTGCTTCTCAAAATATAATGTCAAAATTTCTTGATTCCCTTCACCAAAGCATAGGCTTCCTTATCTATGTTTGGATATTTCAATTCTGCATCCTTCAATGGTGAGCTCATAAAGGCAATAGGATGCTCATCTTTCTCCTCCAACTTCTGAGTAAGGATAGCTGCACAGGTATTCTCTGATGCAAATGAGTAGATGTAGAATAGTCTAGTGTAATCTGGACTGAACAAAATAGGAGCATCCACAATTGCTTGCTTTATCTCCTTGAAAGCCCTTTTTGCGGTAGGTGTCCAATCTATCTATGCATCCTTCTTCAACATGTCATTTAGTGGCTTGACTATTTCTACAAATCCTGATATGAACTTCCTTACAAAGTTAATTTTTCCAAAGAATGACTTTAACTCTTTTTGACTAGCTGGCAGCCCCAACTTTGAAATTGCTTCCATCCACTCAGGATCGATTTAGATTCTACACTTTGAAATCACATGTCCCAACAATTTACCCTCAGTGACTGCGAACATGCATTTCTTTGGGTTCAATGAAATTCCATATATCCTACATCTTTGAAATATTCTTTTTAAATCAGCCATATGATCCTCTCTACACCAAGAAAATACAATGAGATCATCCATGTATATAATAATGCATTTCCCAATCAAATTCTTGAAAGCATAGTCCATGGCTCTCTGAAAAGTGGCTCAGGCATTAATCAAACCAAAGGGAATTCTCCTGTATGCAAATGTGCCCCACTTAGTGGTGAATGTAGTTTTCAATCTATCTTCTTCTTCTACCATCACCTGGTTATACCCAAAATAACCATCTAAAAATGACATCATTTAGGATCCATTTACAACTTGTATAACTTCATCTAGTGCTGGCACTAGATAATTGTCCTTTTTTGAAGCTCTATTAAGATTGCAGAAATCCACACACAATCTTGTTTCTCCACTCTTTTTTTCTAACAGGAACCAAGTTGGTGACCCACATCAAGTGTTTGACTAGAAAAATTATTCTGATAGAAAGCAATTTCTTCACTTCTTGATGGATTAGTGGCTCTAATAAGTGATTTATCGGTCTTTGCCTTTTCCCGAATGGTTTACTATTTAGCTTCAATGGAATTGTGTGTGTGATGAGGGAGGTATCATAAGTCTTCAAATCTTTGTATCCCCAAGCGATCACATGTAGGAATTCCCTCATAAGCTTCAAAATATCTTCCTTTTCCCAAGGAGTACAAAATTTACCAATAAAAACATTCTTGACATTTTCTTCAGTTCCTAAGTTCACTTTTTCACATTCCCCTCCTTCAGTTGTTTGATACTTGAGGGCACCCAATCTGTCTGAATCAAAAATTCTTTCTAGCTCAATCATCCCCTTAGGAATAGTATTTTTCCTCAAATTCATTATCTCATGTATTTCAAACTAAGCTTGTTATGGTTCTCCCTCATCGATAACTTGTGCTTCAAAAACCCTTGAACTTGTCAGGAAATCAAGGATATGCTTATCATCTTCAAATACTTGGAAGTTTGTTATGTTGTCTGGAATAGATGGTACTAAATTCAATTCAACTATGAGCTTCTTAAAACAATCCATGGCTAATGGTTCCAAAGAACTTGCAAACTGAACCAATGAATTTACTACCAGATTGCACATTCAATTTATTCTTTTAATGTTGAAGTTATCAAAGCTTTTAATCAAATCCCAAACTCTGTTGCGATACCGACCCAATCTTTTATCATGACATGCATACTATTTTCAAACTTGTCCTACCACTATGTCTAATTCTACACGTACGTACAGGATCTTGGCACCTTTTTGGATGGTGAGGAGCAAAGCAATAACCAGTGATTCATACTCAGCCACATTATTTGTGCAACAAAACTGCAATCTATGTGGTGCGAGATAGGCTTCCCTTATTGGGCTAACAATTTCAACATTGAATCCACTTCCTTTCTTTGATTTCGACCCATCAAATGATAAAGTCCAGACTTGATCATTGAGTTGAGTACTGGAAGATTCACTCTTTGATTTCTTGACTTGTTTCTCATGTTAATCAAAAAATTTCTTCTCATCTTTTTTAACTTCTTTATATTGTGGTTCGAGGTCACTACTTGACTTGGATATTCCACATTGACAACTTCAAAGTTTCCTGCCAATGATACTTGTGGGACCATCTTTGAAACTTGTGCAACTATAGCTCTACACATTGTGCATGATATTTCAGAATGAAAAGCATTATGCATTTTGCACCAATTAGGAAGTAACAAATCTTGAATATAAGCATCTTTCCCCAACTCAACTTCTTGTTTAACACTTTTCAAGACAAAATTCCTGAAATTCTCAAACATTCCTTCAGTCATTAATGGTTTTGAATTATTATCAGTTGGTGCCTCTGCAAACTTGGGCATCATGTCTGGGCATCCTCCTTGGTTGTAACCTTGTAACATCAACATTTACCCAGTCTTAGGTGCAGAAGAGCCAAAACTTGTTTCCATGAACAGGATCTCATTATCTTCTCCATATTCAGTTATCAACAATCAGAGCCTTGGTGTGCTCTCTATCCCTATCTAATTTGGGATTCCTCTCCATGGGATCCACAAGTGTGAAAATTTAGTCGCTATGTATCCATTCAATTTCCTTGCCCATTATCTACTTAAAAGCATTCCATACCCTTTTGGAATGTCCATAAATGATATGTCAATACAGCTTTGTACTCATGGATCTGAAGCTAATTGTATATGAATATTATTTAGTTCTCCTACAACTGGAACTTCTATTTTATCTAACCGAGTCACCTTCTTATTTGTTTGCAATGTGACTAATCCCAATTTTCTACATATGTCAAGGGGAATTACATTACTTGATGCTCCAGAGTCAATTAGACAATTGTGAAACATTTTTCCAAAAATCTAGACTGACACAAGGAAAGGGGTAGACTCTTCTTTTCCCTAGTAGAAAACCATAGGTTTTTGTGCTCTAGGGTTGAATTCCTCATTGTTCACATTCTATCGGGTGTTGCTCCTACTTGTCATTTGTTATACAAGAGCAGTAGGATCTATGATTGTTTCTTCTCCTTGAAATGAAGGGTCATTCTATGAGAATCCTTTCTCAGAATAGTTTTGCACCATCCCAATGAAGCTTAAACTTTGTGAGACATCAAGTGCACTTGCTTTTACATCAACAACATTCATGTTTTGTGCAAAACTAGACTGATGATTGTTAGGGGGACCTCTAGGTGGGTATGAAGCATTCTGCAAGATGATCTTCGGAGGTACATCATTTATACTTCCCAACAATGCATCCCTTATCTCAAGAATTTTCATTAGTTCATACAGTGGTAGACTCACTTTTATCTTCTTGAATTCTTCTAGTATGCAAGAGCTTAGCCTCTTGAATTCCTCCCTAGGAGGATTTTCTTTCTGCCCTTTTTCTTGATTTTGCTTTTGTCCTCCATTTTGTATAGTAGAATGTTTCACAGGTTGCCCTTTCTGATTTTGCAAAGCATTGGTCACAATAGACTGACCTCTTTCTCCTTGCACATTACTAGGTTGTCAATACTCGGATGAATCCCTAAGACGACTTGGAGTATTACTGGCATTGGGATGTGGAGGAGTTGTAAAGTTATTTGGAGGTGTTGACATTGTCAATGGCTCATGAATTCTATAATTTCTCTAATAAGTCCTTAATGGAGCATTTCCAAATGTCTGTTGAAAAGCTTGAACTTCACTTACTCCCTCCACTAGGACACTATTGTAAAGTGGAGGGAAAATAAATTCATCCCTCTGTAGTGGCTCATTTGGGGAAATAGGTGGAGGTTGATTCTCTGGTGGAACTTGATATCGTGGCACCTCCAAAGGACCGTTTGCTGATGCGGGTGGGAATTTCTGATTAGTTTGTATAGGCATGTAATATTGAGAATTAGCAGGTGGAAACTTGACATCATCAAAGACTAACACCTGGTCATATCTGGGAGCGGGCACTAACTCATATCTTGTAGGTGGAGGATTTTCAGGTGCAGTAGTGTTTCTTACTTCTCCTTTGAATATATCAGCTGCTCTTTGAAACTCTTGGCATTGTAACCCAGAATGGTGATTAGTCTCATGTAGTCTACACCATCCAAACAATGCTACTTCTACTAGGAAAACTTTATCAGCAGGTCAGCTTTCAAAAGCTAGTGGATTGTCTAATGGTGAAGGAACTCTACCATTGTTTGGATTTGTATTCCATGATCTTTTATTTATCCTTGATTTTTATTTCGATACCCAGAATTATTTTCTTGATAACCTTGATTGTTGTTCTGGTATCCTTGATTGTTATCTTGATGATTCTCATGGTGAGCTGGAGGATTTCCTTGATACCCTCGATTATTTCCTTGATGCAACTAATAATTCCTTTGTGAGTTCTGCAATTGATTATTCTGATTTCTAAGGTAAGTAACCTCAGTAGACAACTTCTTAACTTTTTCTATTAAGTCTTTCATTTCATCTAGTTCTTCCTGAGTCCTTGTGGAAGTGGTCGTATTCTAAAGATAGACCGGTTGTGCAGCTGTTGTGTGAGATATCGGAGCTCCTAGATGTGACACTAGCTGATTAGAAGTAGCACTTGAATAGGATTGAAAGCAGGAGCATAGATCAACATCCCTTGATTCAATGTATTATCATTTCCAAAATAACTAGGTGCTCCAACAATGGTTGCTGGTGACTGTAAACTGATCTTCTCGGCCTTAGCATACACTTGGATTAAATTGGTAGGGGCCAAATGGGTCTTCTGGACAAACATGGAAGTGAAACAATCCAGGGCTGCATAGTAAATAGGCCTTGCAGCATCATCATTTATGTGGAAAGGATCACACAACCGCGAATAGGCCTTTTGAAATCTATTGTTGAAGGCACCAATAGGTTCACGCTCTTGTCTTCTTATCTCAATGAATTGCCTATACAACTCAGAAGAGGTGATAGGCAATTTGAACTTCCCTAAGAATGCCTCCTTCAACTATTTCCATGTTTAGATTGAATTTGTAGGTAAATTAATATACAAATAAAATGCTTCTTCCCCCAGTGAATATGGGAACAATTAGCATGCCATGTCTTCATCTTGAATATTTCTATTTTGTAGAGCATCTTCAAAAATCTTGGCATGTTCATCAATAGTGCGGTTGATGTCGTTCACAAAGAATTTAGAGCATAAATGCTCAAGATTCTTTAGTATATGATTGTAAGTAGAAAATGTTGCAAGAGGTGATGCATTCTATAGTCTCCATTGTTGTGCCATTGTTGGAACTTCTTGTTGGGTAGCTATAGGTGCAATGACTTGTATAGGTATTTGTACTATCAACTGTTTAATTTATGTACCTCCTTGTTGAAATCCTTGAGTGGTCCCTTGTGTCTAACATTGTTGAGGTGGAGTTTGAAATTGTCTCATAAGATCAGCTACGCTTGGTGAGTTCTAACTTGTAGATGCTTCTTTCTTGCCTCACCTAGGCTTTGGATCAACATTTAGTTCTTCTAGTTCTTTTGCTCCCAGATTGCATCTTAAGATTCTTCAGTGTACCTCATGCGAGAATGAATGAATGCGCTCCACTAAGTGAAATCTACCTTAATTCCTTCTTACAGGTGTTGGAGGTTGTTGATTCCTCTGAATGACCAATGCCCTTTGAATATCTGCTTCAATTCTTTGAGCCTTGTCTTCTTCTTCTAACACAAAGCTCACTCGCATATATTCAGCTACACTTCTCTTAACTCTCCAGGCAAGTGAGTTCAATCCTGCGATGATGTCTTCTTTGTCATCTCCAAATCCAAGATTTGGTTGTAAAACTACTTCGATGTCTCTATCTGGAAGCACCATATCAATTCATGACATGAAAAATTATGTCTTGCAGTCTGTGCCCTCCTTCTAGCACTAGTTTTTGTTGATGTGTATTTTATGACTCAAGAAACAGTATAACAAAATACCAAAATATTCTATCCTCTCTTGAACAAAGTATCATGTATGCTAAGATTGCAAAAGATCATATGATAACTCCAAGGTTCCTCAACTTGTGGATATGCTCGGTGTTGATGTGATTTTCTAATGATCACAAGGGGCCTTATGTTTTCAATCCTTTATGTCATGATGAATATGGGTACTTATCAAAAGATTTTCAATTAAGTACTATTTTTGGGGGTTTTCACCAAATATGTGGAAATGAAAAGGGTTTAGGGTTCAAAGATTCTAATCTATTCCTAAGGGTAATGATAGCCAAGGAAAGTATGCTGACGGAGAAGTTCCTTAATTACCAAGTCATGTTTTGCCAAGTCAAGCTACAACTACATGTGGACTAGTGCAATCTTCAAGGGATTGTACGAATGATTGAATTTAAGCACGTGGATAAGGGGTTCAAGCTAACTTTACACAATGCTTTAGAATCACTAAAACGTCAAAAGTATGAACCAAAGAAAGTCATCAAAACATCAACATATTCTCCAAAACATTCATTACACTTTATCTACCAAACTTAATCTAATTGAGAGAATAATGAAACCAAGAAAGCATTAAGACACATCAAATGTTCAACACACTTCAATGAAAATTCTATTGTCTCAATAGCTCATAAGAAACAATCTCAAAATTTTCTCTTTACAAATGAGAAGAAGAGGCTTTTATATACATCCTTGAAATCAACGAGTGGCCTGGATCCAAACAATAACCGATGGCCCAGATTTTTCCACCTCAGCCCTAATTAGGGTTAGGGCATAGAAGAGGGAATCTAAATTAATGCAAGGAAGAAACCACTACTGTAGGGGGTAATAAATGGCCACTATAAATGCATTCTCAAAAAGAGAGTGAGGTGTCATAAATGACCACTACATGAATGTCCACTATGCATTAAATGCATCTACCGATGACCTCTACATTTGAATTCCTGGAATCTACCCAATATGGCCTCCAACTCATCAATGCTGACACTCGGTGTTGATTCCTACCTAAATTCCAATGCCAACACTACTCGCTTTGACCTCTTCAAGCTATCCTCCCATTCTGGCAATAGATCCTGAGCTGTGTGCATGTTGTTTGAGAAGGTAGAGAGGTTCTCAAAATCATCCTTTGTGAAAGAGTTAAGCCTAAAGAACTCCCCCAATTTCTCATTCATGTTGTCTATTGTTATTTCCTCCTCGGCCAATCTTTGCAACCAAAGTGATGCAATGGTATTGGAGAGCTCCTGCCAGATATTCTCAACTACCCCCTTCAATCGAGCTAACTCCCTACTAAAATGTTCAAACATGTCTTTTGCGAGAAAAACTGCACAATGCCACCGAGAGAAATCATAGGCTCCTTCTCCGATGACCTTTTTTTCAACCAAGACCTACCTAGGGGTTTCCATCAGCTCCTGCAAGTCAGAGATTGCCTCATCCCCATAGATACGCTCATCTTCCCAAGTTTCCTCTATGCAAGGAATTCAGGAAAGGATGGCTAATGCCTTATCGTGAATTCATACTAACTCCTCGGTGTGGATGTAGGCCTCATCCTTGATCCCTTTAATCCAAGTCTTTGCACCCTATGCAACCCTCCTAATCTCATCAATGGCCTCAACTGACTTAGTTGGAACAAACGCTGGTGGAACAAAAGACGAGTCCTCTTCTCGAACTAGGAGAGGCAACCTATCAATGTATGCACATAAAGCCCTATTCTCTTCCTTCATGCTCTTATATTTTTCTTCCTACCTCCTCATCTTATCCTTAAAAGCTTGTGTTGAATCATCAAATTCCTCCATGACTTTTGCTCGAGAGGCCTGACCAAGATCTACCTTTGTTATGTGATACTCCTCAAGAGCAATTTGATCTTTGGTCTTATCGACTGTTGGAGTCGCTATCTACAAAATTCTAGATCTGAACTCTCCTCTGACGACCTTAGTAAATTTCTTGCCTTTTCCCTTTTCTCCTTATTAGTCAATTTGATCTAGAATCTCTTGTAACTCAACTGCAGGATCTACCTCCTTTTCTTGGCTTCTTTGAATCCTCTACTTGAGCCACTCTGGAACATTTGGATTCAAGTCCCTCTATACTACTAGCTCTTCTTGTCCTTACACTACCCTAGTATCAATCTCCTCAGCTCCAGAACTTTCTGCCATTGCTTCAGGAGCAAGTGCTTTTGTCTCAGGGATCTCCTCTTCTTCCACTGGGGCCTCTGCTTCTACCTCTGGATTTTAGTCCTCAATTATCTTCCTAAAGAAGACACCAAGACTCTCCTCTATTGTCACATCTTGTTCCCTACTTGTTCCTGGCATGAACCTCTCACTGGCATTAATGCTCAACCTATCTTGTATCAATCTTGTCATGTGTTGCTCTCCTTGTCATGTTCTTCTTTCACTTGATTCACCTACCTACTGGGTGAATGCTCCAATTTCCTACACACTAGGAGTCTGGCTAGCAGAAGATGGTGCATCCTTAGAACTCAATCTCTTCTACTATCATTCTTCAATATGAAGATCCAATCTCTTCTTTATATACATTTCTTGAGTTGCACCCTTCTCCTTTCTGTGTTTTGTACTCCCTGATGGGATGTCTCTTTCTTCTACTCTTCCTTCAGATGGTTTCCTTAGTCTCTCATTTTGCAACTATGGATGACCTATCAACTTGTAGGTCCAATCTTCTCTTGACATAGTCATCCTTTCAAGTTTTCATTCTACCCACCACCTTGTGAAGTCCACAACTGGCTTTGTCAATACATCAAGATCCATGATCTCTTTCCTCTACCAATCATAAGGATGAATGACCTTTTATTTATCTAGGTTAAAACCTCTTTGTAGCACATTTGCATCCTCTTCCATCTGATCAGGAACATGGACAATCTTACATGCCTTGATCAGGTCTAAGGGCAATCGGGAGCACATTCTCTTCCTGACCTTATTCTCATCAATTGCATTTGCCCAAAAATCCTTGAGGCGAGCCTTGTGTTGATGCCTCATCCCTGCCACTACTCTAATCTTATTATATGGGTCAAAAGTCAGCCTTCCTAGATAGAGTGGTAGATGAAAGAATTTTAGCTCATCAGATGACCTCTCAGCTGCTGGAAGACAAGGACACACTTCAACTCCATCACCTCCAACGGACAAGGGGAACTCCAGTCCTAGCTTCTTCTTCTTCTTTAGGACTTTGTTGTAAGCTGTCAACTGCGTGATGACTTCCAACAAGACCATTTTATCAGTAGGGTACCATGGAAGTTTGAATGGCTGCTTAGAGAATCCTTGCAATCTGATATAGGAGAAGGTGGAAAATTGAATGAACCATGCCCCAAATTCTTCCACTAGCCTCATTTCCTCTGAAGACAATCTCATATGCAATCCCTTCTGCAAGGTTCTCATGATGTGCATTGCAAATGCATTGTTAACCTGGGTATAGTCATCTATAGCATGTAGATGTAGTTGTGGGTAATAGTCATGTACCCTTAACCTTGGATTTCCACTTCTAAGGACTCCCTTGTACCTCAGTCCTTCATACCTTGTATTTCATGCCAGCATATATATTACATATGAGCTCATGAAGAATTTTTTTGTATGCTCTAGATTCTTCATCTGCTCATCGAGGTTGTCGCTAATCAACCCAGCCCAATTGATGTGATTGAACTCTTCTACTACCTATTGAACAAAGTACCACATCCATATCTCGAATAGGTAAGAGTGAGGTAATCCAAATATCTTGTTGAGCATCATTATTATATCACTATATTCATGGTGGAATTCCATCCACACAAGCTTCTTGGGCAACTTGGAGTAGTGGGTTTTATTCCTCCTCATGCATTTGTTGTTGATGATCTCATCACAGTGTTGAACTCCTGCCATGTAGACTCTATGTGCCTGCTCCTTTGTCTTCAAGATGAACCTCTGAGATGAAGGGATCCCAAATGCTTCAGTAATGGCTAGAGGAGAGAGATCTGCAATAATATTCCCGTTCGAGTCCTTGATTGTTTTGTCACTGGAATGATAATGTTTTGCACATTCCACGATCAACTCAACATGCTGAAAGGCAAGAGGGAATCCGGTTGCAGCTACAATTCCACTATTCACAATCTAGGTAGCTAGGTGTGTCGGGTGATGATCTTTGTAGTCAAACATCCTCCTCTAGAACTCACTCAAATCAAGGCATCCAAGATTCATGTCCTTCACATCAGTCCACTTCGAGACAATCTTGGATTCCGAGTAGAATTCTCTTTGTTCATTCTTGATCAATTGCCTTCTACTTACACTGGTTCCTCTGGGTTCAGCCATCTGTGATCAACTTACTGAAGAAAATTTTGAAAATCTCACAAATTTCTTCACACTTCCCTAGAAATAATCCTTCTCTCTTCTCAAGAATGTTCTCTTAATTTGTGTGAGAATGAAATGAGCAAAGCCTTCTCTTATAGGCTCTCAAAAACTCAAAAAGTTGCTTTAAACACTGTAGGCTAAAATTAGGTAGCTGCCCCATTTTAACACAAGTTTTCATTTTTGAAAAGATTCCTTGCCACTTGTCTGTGTTTTTCTCCCACTTTTTAGAATCTGCCAATTTAAGCACCTTATCTTCATGAGGAAGTTTTCCTATTCCTCAAAATTTTCCAATTTTTTGTTTTTATGATTTTTTGATTTTGGGAAGTTAATTAATTAAAGATTAATAAAATCAATTTTTAACCAATTTCAATTTTAATAGAAAAACAATATCCTCCTTTTAAAGTAATTTCCAATTTTGTGAACTTTTATTCTTTCATTGTTTTTTTTTTGTTTTATCAATTTTTTTGCGTTTTAATTAAATATTAATAAAAATCAATATTCCATTAAAAAAATTAAACAAAATCGATTTAATCCCAAGCTTTATTTCCAAATTTTGATTTTTCAAAGATTAATTAATTAAATATTAATAAAAAATTAATAATCAATCAATTTTAAATTTGAAACCCAAAACCAAAAAAAACTTATCATTTCTTTCTGAACTCGTGCTAAAAAAATCGATATTTCAAGTTTTTATATTTTAAATTCGTGCTAAGACTTCACTTGCGAGTTAGAGCGGGTGCTTCATTCCATGATCGACCTTGTTTTGTGCCCGAGATTGTATTTGAGCAGGATTTTGGGTGAGTAAAGGATTTTTCTTCATCCCACATTCCGTGAATGGCTAAGACATGCGCTCCCTGTTTGCTTTGGGCATATTTTGGAGTGAATCGCAGATTTATGCCTGCACAAGAGTTCGTTGACCATGTTGACTCGTGCTCCAAGGAGGCTGGGAGCGGTATTTAGAGTGAGTTAAGGATTTTATCCGCCTTAGCCATTCCGGGACTTCATGAAATTTGCGCTCCAAGAAATGCGGGAGCGGGATTCGTCATGTGTGAAGGATTTTGTCTTAAGCACACATTCCCCCACTTACCACATCTTTATGCACTCCGAAAAGTGCTCGGACGGGATTTTCCTTTGGTGGCGGATTGTGTCCTCAGCACACATTCTGTGATGTTCTTGAAAATGTGCCCAAGGGAAGGAAAATTCGGGATTTGGAGGTGGTCGTGGATTGTGCCTCAAGAAGATTCCTTTGTTCCTCATATTCTGCTACTCCATGATAATCAGGAGGCAAATCTTTTATCCGATACTGTTGCTGGCATAGCTTAAAACAAAATGGGCCAGGCTGGACTGCAAAGGGAAAGGGGGTCCCATCGCGGATGGGCGAGGTTTGACAACGTCACAACAGAAGGATTATTTTGAGCAAATCTATTAGCTATCTTGAATGCTGTATTTCTTTTAAGAACATTAGTTTTCTACAATCTAATATTGTTATTGCTTGTTGTTTCTGATTTAGACAGTGTATGTTTTTCTACATCAACCTTTTGGATCACATTTTGTGATGGATGATCTGGTTTTCTTCTTTCTGACCTTCCTATCATCCTGATGATAGATCACAGAATGTGATCTGAAATGTTGATGAAAAAAACATACACAATCGAAACTAAAAGCAACAAGCAATAACACTATATTTTTTTTCTTTTGTACAACTTTATTAAAAAAAGCATTTGAATAACACACTTTAACATGAAATATTTAAGATCGTATTGAAAGATTAATATTGAGCATAAGAAAGTTGACATGCTGCTCCAGCACTAGACCCCACTTTCTGAATCCTCAAGAGAGGGTGTTGGGTGATATCTAGTTTGGGTGTTTTCCAGTTGGTATCAAGTATTACTTCCTCATGGCCAGTTTTCACAAGAACTGACTGCCCAGGGAAGCAGAATGTGGACCTACCCAGAGACAACATGTTTTCAAAAGCTGGTGACTTCGAAACAACTAATCCTCCTTGAGTACGAGGAGTCCATGGACATACCAGAGAAGTTTGTGATTGAAGAGAGGAACCTACCCATCACAAGTCTATGGTTACTTGCCATATTATATGTCATTCCATGCGAACTAATGGCTGTGCGTGCAATACAGTCTATGCAGGAATCCATTTTATGGGCGCTTTCCATATTAATGGTTGAAGCTTCGAAACCAGATTGATTGTATAGAAAACCATCTTAGTCTCCATTTATTTTTCTTATCTTATATTTCATCTGCAGTTTGCTTTGAGAGGAAACAATAAATTAAAATTGAGAAGACAAAAATAGAAAACTATTTTTATTGATTGATAAACAACACATAACATTCCACCTTATTTATAGAGAGTTTTACACCAAGAGCACAAGAATAGGTAGACGTGGAGGCCAAGTGTGGAAGCATGAAGAAAGGTTCCTCCATATTATTAGTAATGAACAACAATTTAACAACAATAAGGAAAGAACTTGCAGTTTGGTTTCGGCTGCTGCAAACATGGAGAATGGACTTGGAGACTTTCGGAAATAAGTTCTCCTTATTAATTTCAACTAACTGTAAACATGGCTCTAAGAATGGAGGAGAAGAAATTAATTCGGTCAAATACGCTTTCTTTTCCTTCCTAAAGGAAGTGTGTTGTTCATGATGGCTCCCATATCATATAGGCCTCTGTCAAAGTTTGTAACAACATCTTGTGCTTTGTATCGAATGACAGCAATGTCATAGGCCTCAGCTGCCTCTTCCCGATTGGCTGTGATTTCAAAAAAAATTATTAGTCTTTTCCTCTGACCTGATTGTTGGATGTATTTGCATTGAGTTATAGTTCAATGTACTGTACAAGCATTTATTGCAAATATTATAATAAAAATTGAGAATGATGTGCTCACTGAATGTTCCCAGATACAATTGTTTGTCATCCATCCCAATCCCAGCCTGCCACCTTCCGTCACTATGATGTCTGCGCAGCCATAACATTAGGTCAATGTCGGCTTTTATATTAATCAGCTTTTCTCAGCGAAAGTTAAATTAATTTCATCTTTCACAATAATATAAGTTCATTGAACTAAATTATTAAATCCAAACAGTGGTACTCCACGGTACCCTGATCTACTCCTGAAAAATCCAGAGCTACGCCTGCAAAACTGACATTTGGTAAGAGTTCGATGGCAAAAAAAACATTTGAACCCAAAAAAACAATTCATATCAATATTGCATCATTAAAATTATTTGTCTACTTTCTAGAATATATAAACATACATTCCTGATGGCAAGAGGTAGAGGAGAAAGATGAATAAAACGAAACATTAAAAAATAGAACATTGTAAAAACCCACATACAGATAAAAGACAGATGCACCAAAAATAAAAAATTCCGTTCTATATTTTCAAAAACAAAAGTATACAATTATATGATACATAAGACAAAGTTGCAGTTCTCTTTTGTGTTCACAAACTACTATGAACAAAAGAAACCTCTGTACTTCTAATGTGTCTTGCTATTGCTACAGGAAAACAACCTACTTCTGCTCTATTTTTGTCATGCTACAGCAATAATAATCTAGACCTTTCTACCATTTTCCAACAAAGAAGGAAAACCAGAATCTATTAGTTACAATTGATATTACTTTTGGTATCCATAGTATTTATTAGATCTTAGGGAGACTACAAACAAAATATCTATATTTTTTAATCTAAAAGTATCTTGTGTGAAATGACTAAGAGGACAGGGCAAGGTGGAAGAGTGAATGATTATACAGCAGAAGGATAGGGAATTCTATGGTGAAATAAATAAGATAGTTCGAAATTAATTCCAACAATTCATGGTCATTATGAATGAACTGCAAAGATTATGTCTATACTGTAGAAAACATAAATTCAAAAACTCTAAAACCAATTCGTACCAATATCACAAACTGAAAAAATTATATTTCTAAGCTCTATAATTTATACTAAATTCAATTAAACATTATGGTAGGCTTCTATGAAGCTGTTTGTGACCTATTACAGATTTGTTCCAACAAAATAGTTATAATAGTGAATAACTATGATACGACCTTTCTCCAGATCTACTGCTATATACATATCTGCCTAACCATGTCTGTGCATAGATGGGAGGAAAATTAATTACTTCCTTATAAATTTAATAGATTCTTCCTCTGATATCTCCTGCATTTCTTTCAGCTCTTCCTCATAGCTCTCTATCTGCATTTGATATAGAAGGTAAACATAATTATATAAAAAGCATAAGTAGAGAAGAATAAGTTTAGCTACAGAAAGGCTCAATTATAGCACACCGTTGAGCATTCTATATCGGAAAGCCAAATGTTATACAATTTTAACATGTTAGGCATTTTATGAGTGAATGTAGAATGGTAATCAAAGGCATATTCTCAGAGAAAGTATAATATTACCAAGTAAAATATATTTGAAACTCCTAAATAATTATACCGAAAAGTTTGTTGGAGTTGAAGGACCCCAATACTTTAGAGCTGCCAGATCGTAAGCTCTGGCTGCTTTCCCCTCCTCATCAAATAGGCCTGCATTACATTAATGGGCAGTTCAATTACAGATCTGGAATTTCACAGAGAGTAAGAATTCAAATCATTTAATGCATTTGTAATACTCATTAAATGCATATACTCACCGAGATAAACTAGAGAATCCAGTCATTATCTAGGATTGTGGAATCACATTAAGACAATTAAAACACTCTAATTAGTATCAAGTAAGAATTAACCAAATTGATAAATATATGCTTTTAAGAAGGAACTATTTTATAATGTTCATGAAATCATAACCCACTTCAAAATATAATGGATAAAAATATAATGGATATTGTTTCGAATCATAACCCACTTCATAAAAGAAGCCCGTCAAAGAAATCTTTGCTTTAAAGCATTGGATCTATTGTAATAACATTCTAAACATACTTGATTTTAATATCTATTGGAACCAATCTAGGCCTGTAGGAAGAAAAGTGTTTAATTCATAGCTTATTAGGATAGAAATTCATATTACCAACCTTGTTCACCCTTACGAATACGACCATCTTCTTGGCAGTGGTTGTCCCACAGTTGGCCTTCATATTTCCTTGTCTATGTTTTCCTACACCAAGACCCACATATTATTACTTAAAACTAACATTTTCTTTTATTCCCACATAAAAATCTCTAAATTTGATTTCCTGTAAATGTAAACACAACTAGTAACTCCGCGGTAGGCAAAAGTTTTTTCATCAACCGAATCATTGGACATGTTTCTAAGATCTATCAAGTTTTCAATATTCGATTCTGCAAATGCGGGCCACAAAAAGGAGTTTAGTTTTAGATTCCTATTGATGTGTGTTTTATGACTCACCAAATAGTAGAACAAAATACCGAGATGTATTATCATCTCTTAAACAAAGTACCACGTATGCTAAGATTGTAAAAAAGATCATACGATAATTCCAAGGTTCCTCGACTCGTGGATATGCTCGCTATTGATGTGATTTGCTAATGATCACAAGGGGCCTTACGTTTTCAATTCTTTATGTCATGATGGATATAGATACTACCAAAAGATTTTTAATTAAGTACTATTTTTTGGGGTTTTCAACGGCTATGCAGAAATGAAAAGGGTTTAGGGTTCAGAGATCCTAATCTAATCCTAAGGGTAATGATAGCCAAGGAAAGTACGCTGATGGATGAGTTCCTTAATTTACCAAGTCTCAATTAGCCAAGTCAAGCTACAACTACACGTAGACCAGTGCAATCTTCAAGGGTTTGTACTGATGATTGAGTTTAAGCACATGGATAGGGGTTCAGGCTAACTTTGCACAATGCTTTAGAATCACTAAAACATCGAAAGTATGAACCAAAGAAACTCATCAAAACATCAACATATTCTCCAAAACATTCATTACACTTTATCTACTAGACTTAATCTAATTGAGAGAATAATGAAACCAAGCAAGCATTAAGACACATCAAATAATCACCACACTTCAATGAAAATTCTATTGTCTCAATAGCTTATAAGCAACAATCTCAGAATTCACTCCTTTACAAATGAGAACAAGAAGCCTTTATATAGGTCTTCAATACAACGAAAGACCCAAATGAAAACAATAACCAATGGCCCAGATTTTGCCACCTCGGCCCTAATTAGGGTTAGGGCATAGAAAAGGAATCTGAATTAATGCAAGGAAGAAACCACTACCATAGTGGGTAATAAGTGCCCACCATGCATGCTCTTTCAAGAAGAGAGTGAGGTGAAATGAATGCCCAATATGCATACCCACTATGCATTAAATGCACAATTTTCCTTGAATGGATTATTCTCGATACCCTTCCTTAAATGCATTGACTTTGACTTGAAGAATCTTTGACTAACCCATGAAGATGACTGAGTGCCATGTTAGCTTGCTGAGATTTGGGGAATATTTTTTAATTGCATAATTTTGTAACTAAGTTGCACTTTGATTACTTCCTCTGAAGATATCTTCCTTTGATCACTTCCTTCTATGTACTTGCTTGAGACTCCATCTTCTGGAAATGGATCGAACTCCTTCGTTGATGATTCTGCTAATCTAGATTTTCTTCGCATGGAAATTCCTTTGTCATGTTCTTGGACTTTGAGAAGGAATTTAAAGATGTGACAATCTTCCCTTTGTATATTTGCACTTGAATTATGATCTTTTAACCTTGGACGTCTTGAACTTGATCACTTGGATCATGGTGTCTTCAACACTACAACTGGAGTTCTGGAACTTGAATATCATCATTGATCATGTGGGACTGGAATCCTTCCTCCTGCAAAATAAAATAATCAACATAAGAATCACATAAAAAAAATCTTTCATATTTTCTCTTTGAAACTTCCCCCCTCTTAAAAGAAATAAAATCCTCTCTAACAATCTCATGCCCTTTTATCTGATTCTTCAAACTCTTCACAAATCGATCTCTCTCAAGAAAGACATTTTCTCTCTCCAAAAATTCTCCTTCTCTCTCTTCAAAACACCACACCTTCCTCTTCTCATGTTTTAAATTCACTTTGTCATGCTTTGGAAATTTTAAGATTTTTTGAATTTTTGACAATTCTTTAAAATTTCGTTGATTTGGAATTTCAATTTTTTGAATTTTCAAAGATATTGGAAAAAATTTTCTTTTTGATTTCATAATTTTTCAATTTCCATGAATCTCTTAAGCTCTTCAATGTTTTCCAAAATTTTCAATTTCCAAGAATTTAAGAATTTTCAAGATTTTACATTTTCAAAATCTTCCAAGATTTTCCATGCTTTGGAATTTTGCCTCGATTATCGATTTGTGACTTCCTTGGAAATGTATTTCATTCTTCACATCCTTCATGACCAGGTGGCTATTGCACTCCGAGCCCATTTTTTGAGGATTTTATGTTTTTGAAAACTCTAGGACTGAGTCCATTTAGCGCTCCTAGCGCATATTATGCTGAGTGAAGGAATTTTGTACTTTTGGATTTTCCTTGACCGTGCCGAAATTACGCTATGAGAATATTTTGCATTGAGTTGGGGATTTTTATTTTTTAAAATTTTTGGGACTGACTCCACATTGCGCTCTGGGCACATATTGGCATGAGTGGGGGACTTTTGTTTTCAAATATTCCCTAACTGCTTCTACTTTGTGCTCGAGCTGCATCTTGCGTGGAGTGAAGGACTTTCCATTTCCTCACATTCCTCCACCGGGCTCATTTTGTGCTTGGAGCGCACTTTGGCATGCGTGGAGGATTTTTTTTTTTTCAAACTCCATGACTAAGCATGAAGAAAGCTTTGGGTGCGTCTTGGAATGGGTTAAGGATTTTTTGCTTTGAACTATTCCTTAACTACCTTCCTATTGTGCTCTGGGAGCATATTGGCATGAGTGGAAGATTTTTGTTTCTGACCGCCTCTGCCTTTTTTTTGTGCCCTAAGCACACATTACGGGCTTGCATGGATTTCCTTCTAGGCTTCACGGAGAATATCTCTACATCCTTCATTACCCTGAATCATGACTTGCACTTGGGAACACTGCATTTGAGAGGCACAATGGTGATATCCTCTACTCTTGATTTCTCCTTATCGAGAGTGTTTTAATGGCTTTGTGACATGTTTATATTTTGGCAGAATCTGTTGTCATTTCCCTCAATGATGGACTCCATCCTAACGTGACTCACTACCCATAGACTTTCTTTTTTCTTTTAAATTTCCTTGGGTTGTGGGATGATTCTAGTTTGAGTATACTCACAGCCCGAGATTGAGTAGATTCTTTGTTGGAGTGATATTCCTCCTCTTGGGAGATAGAAACATGACTCATTTTGAGGCTGGCCTTAGGAGCTTACTGAGATGAAAAGGGGGACAAGCAGGAGAAGGGAGAATAGGGGTCCCATCACAAATGGGTGGTGTTGTGAAGGTCACAACATCTGGTGACTCCACGGGTGAAATGTTGAAAACATTTCAAGGATACAAATTTACTTGGAACCCAAATTCCTTTGTCAACAAACTTACGCTATCACTAAGATAGAAAACATAACTTGAAATGGGAGAAGAATCATATATTGGATCAAGACACTTTCATCCTTCAAGTACTTATGTGTGTGAAAATGCGTTAATTCCCAGTCAACAAGACCACTCAGAAACCCTAAGATTAGCCATGGCAAGCTATATATTCATCTTAACTTCAAAAGCATCCTAGACATTGCCCCGCTGCCAGTCAGGCATCCATAGCCCTGACGGAGTTATCATTTTAAAACCAACAAAGATTTCTCCACTTCCGACGAATTATACTTTTGAACACCTATGGAGATTTCCATGTACCCCCAAAAGCCAATTATTTCATCTTTTCTTCTATTTTCTCTTTTATCCTTTTCAATTGATATTGTATTCCTTTCTTTTCTTTTGGCTCATGAGAAATGAAGCTCACTATGGGTTTAGGAATTACAATGGCGTCGAAGCAAGATTTTAAAATTTTCACAAGCCATGACCTCTCCTAAAGAAACTAAGATGGACTCGGAGAAATAGTTAGGTGTGAAAAATATAGCAACCTGCGAGTTCAAGTGTCAAGATACAATGCATGATTAACCTCCCGAGTCAAGTCTGTGTTCCAACGTAATGATGAACATAATAAAGACAACCTTAGTTTCTAAGGATCTTCATAAACAGTTATCCAGGAAATGAGATAAACAAGACTTGGTGGAATCTTCAAATGAAGTATGAAATCACACAATGCCCCCCATGCAAATGGGAACACCCAACCCTCCAGGCCACCTGGCGAAAACCAAAACCAACCAAAACCACCTAAACAAACCAAGCTCAGGGGAAACAAAACCCTAAACTAACAACCCAAACTACATAAAGCCAAAATCCCACCAACGAGAAAGAAACAACAAGAAAGGAAATAGGGGATGAAAACCAAAATCCCCTCCAAACTAGAAGAAAACCAATGAAAGCAGGAAACCAAAATGAAAGAAAGGAAGGGAAAACCTAGACTAACTATGTACATGGTAGGCTTCTAGAGGGAAACCTAAGGGTAGAAATAATGCTTGAGGAATTGCCCATTAACGGGCAACGGGACTTCTTTTCCTATTAGAGTTCTCAGCTTGAATGCATTATCTCCTAATATCTCAAAAATTTGAAAAGGCCCCATCCATAGATTATCAAACTTGTCATGGTTGCCTCTCTTTTCATGGGCCTTATCCCAACAATGTACTAGATCAGAAATTCAAAAATCCTTAACTTTGGCCATTCTGTCGAACCATCTTTTTACCACAACTTGATGTTTTGCGAACTTTTCCAGTGCCTGATAACTTTTCTATTCCAAGAGAAGCAATTGTGTCAATTGTGTATGTGCTATGTCTTCACCTTCCATGTATTCCTGCATAAACTACAATGTTGGGATCCTCAACTGAATGGGAAAAATTGGATCTTGTCCATAAACCAAATGATAGGGAGATGTCCCTATAGAGCTCTTGATTCTTATTTTGTCTGCCCAAAGTGCAAATCTTAGCTGTGTATGCCAGTCCCTGGGATTTTTGTCCAACAACTTCTTGATAGCACTTAACAGATTCTTATTTGTGGACTCAACTAACCCATTCCCTTGTGGATAGTAATTTGATGAAAACTTCAGAGTGATCCCATAATCAAATGCCCAGTTTGAGAACTTAAGAGATTTAAATGCAGTACCATTATCACATACAAGAGCATGTGAACATCTGAATCTTGTGACAATATTTTCTTCAAGAAACTTGATGACAACCTTTGTCGTGCAATTCTTTAGTGCTTGAGCTTTAGACCAGTGAGTGCAATAATCAGTAGTAGCTAGGAAGTATTTGTGTTGTCCCGAAGAAGGTGGATTAATTGGACCAATAAAGTCTAACCCCCACTTCGCAAAAGGTCTTACTTCAATAACAGGTTGCAAAGGCATTGCAGGATTTCTCTCACACGTTGCAACTACTTGACAAGTGTGACAAGTTTTTACATGTTCATAGGCATCTTTAAACAATGTGGGCCAATAATACCCTACCCTTCAAATCTGGTGGGCCATAGAGAGGCTACTTCTGTGACTGGTCCCATACTTGCTATCAAAATGTTCTAGTATCTGCTTCACTTCTTCTTTTCTGGCACATCTCAAATAGACTCTGTCATGATTCTTTCAGTATAGAACCACCCCTTGAAGCATAAATTGTTGACTTTTCATTCTCAAGGCACACCTTTATATAGAATTTAGGTGTGTAGGAGACTTGTGATTCAAGAGGTAGTAAACAATGTCATCATACCATTCATCTAGGGATACTTCTTCCATCACATACACTTGTTGAACCAATCCAGGACCAATTGTTGCGATTGTTTTTGTCAGAGCTTTTCCTCGAACTAGCTTCATAGGTTGTATCTCCATGTCATATTCTTGAATGATAGACATCCATTTCCCTCTTCTTTCTCCCAATTCATTTTGCATCACTAGTGTCTTCACTGCCGCATCTGGGACAATTCCATAAACCTTGCTTCTCAAAATATAATGTCAAAATTTCTTGATTGCCTTCACCAAAGCATAGGCTTGCTTCTCTATGTTTGGGTATTTCAATTCTACATCCTTCAATGGTGAGCTCGTAAAGGGAATAGGATGCTCATCTTTCTCCTCTACCCTCTGAGTAAGGATAGATGCACAGGTATGCTCTGATGCAAATGAATAGATGTAGAATTGCCTAGTGTAATCTGGACTAATCAAAATAGGAGCATCCACAATTGCTTTCTTTATTTCCTCGAAGGCCCTTTTTGTTGCAGGTGTCCAATCTATCTTTGCACCCTTCTTCAACATGTTGTTTAGTGGCTTGACTATTTCCGCAAATCCTGATATGAACTTCCTTACGAAGTTGATTTTTTTGAAGAAAGACTTTAACTCTTTCTAACTAGCTGGCAGCCCCAACTTTGAAATTGCTTTGATGCACTCAAGATTGATTGAGATTCCATGCTCTGAAATCACATGTCCCAATAATTTTCCCTTGGTGACTACGAACATGCATTTCTTTGGGTTCAATGAAATTCCATATCTCCTACATCTCTGAAATATTCTCTTTAAATCAGTCATACGATCCTCTCTGCACGGAGAAAACATAGTGAGATCATCCATGTCTATAATAATCCATTTACCGACCAAATCCTTGAACGCATTGTCCATAGCTCTCTAAAAGGTGGCTTTGGCATTAATCAAACCAAAGGGCATTCTTCTATATGAAAATGTGCCCCACTTAGTGGTGAATATAGTTTTCAATATGTCCTCTTCTTCTACCATCACCTGGTTATATCTAGAATAACCATCTAAGAATGACATCATTTGGGATCCATTTACAACTTGTATCAGTTCATCTGGCGATGGTACTGGATAATTGTCCTTTTCTGAAGCCTTGTTAAGATTGTGAAAATCCACACACAATCTTATTTCTCTACTCATTTTTCTAACAGGAACCAAGTTAGCGACCCACGTTGAGTGTTTGACTGGAAAAATTATTTTGGAAGATTTCAACAATTTCTTCACTTCTTGATGGATTAGTGGCTCTAACAAGGGATTTATCAGTCTCTGCCTTTGCCAGAATGGTTTACTATTTGGCTCTAGTGGGATTGTTTGTGTGATGAGGGAGGTATCATAAGTCTTCAAATCTTCGTATCCCCATGCAATCACATCTGGGAATTCCCTCATAAGCTTTAGAATATCTTCCTTTTCCCAAGGAGTACAAACTTTACCAATAAAAACATTCTTGACATTCTCCTTAGTCCTTAAGTTCAGTTTTTCACATTCCCCTCCTTTAGTTGTTTGATACCTGAGGGCACTCAATCTATTTTAATCAAAAATTCTTTCTAGCTCAATCATCCCCTTAGGAATAGTATTTGACCTCAAATGCATTATCTTATCTATTTCAAACTGAGCTTGTTGTGGTTCTCCCTCATTGATGACTTGTGCTTCAAAGACCCTTAAACTTGTTAGGAAATCAAGGATATGCTTATCATCTTCAAATACTTGGAAGTTTTTTATGTTGTAGGGAACAGATGGCACCGAAGTGAATTCAACTATGAACTTCTTCACACAATCCATGGTTAATGGTTCTAAAGAACTTGCAGATTGAGCCAATGCATTTGCTACTGGATTGCATTTCTAATTTATTCTTTTAATGTTGAATGCATCAAAGCTTTCAATCAAGTTCCAAACTCTGTTGCGATAACGACCCAATCTTTTATCATGACATGCATACTATTTTCTAACTTGTCCTACCACTATATCTGAATCTCCACACACATATAGGATTTTGGCACCCTTTTGGATAGTGAGGAGCAAACCAATAACCAGTGATTCATGTTCAGCCACATTATTCATGCAAAGAAACTACAATCTATGTGCTGCAAGATAGGCTTCCCTTGTTGGGCTAACAAGTTCAACACTGGCTCCACTTCTTTTCTTTGATTTTGACCCATCAAATGATAAAGTCCAGACTTGATCATGGACTTGAGTACTAGAAGGTTCACCTTCTGATTTCTTGACTTGTTTCTCATGTTCTTCTTCAAAAAATTTCTTCTCATCTTTTTTAACTTCTTTATATTGTGGTTCTAAGGTTGCTACTTGACTTGGATATTCCTCATTGACAACTTCTTCAAAATTTCATGCCACTGATACTTGTGGGACCATCTTTGAAACTTGTGCAACTGTAGCTCTGCACATTGTGCATGATATTTCAGAATGAAAAGCATTAAGTATTCTACACCAATTAAGAAGCAACAAATTCTGAATATAAGCATCTTTCCCCAACTCAACTTCTTGTTTAACACTTTTCAAGAAAAAATTCTAGAAATTGTCAAACACTCCTTCTGTCATTGATGGTTCTGAATTATCATCAGTTTGCACCTCTGAAAACTAGGGCATCATGTCTGAGCATCCTCCTTGGTTGTAACCTTGCAACATCAAAATCTCCCTAGTTTTGGGTGCATAAGAGCCCATACTTGTTTCCATGAAGAGGATCTCATTATCTTCTCCATATTTGGTTATCAACAATTAGAGCCTTGGTGTGCTCTCAATCCTTATCCGATTTGGTAATCCTCTCCATGGGAGCCACATGTGTGAAAAATTAGTCGCTATGTATCCATTCAATTTCCTTGCCCATTCTCTACTTAAAAGCATTCCATACCCTTCTGGAATGTCCACAACTGATATGTCGATACAACTCTGAACTCATGGATTTGAAGCCAATTGCATATGAATATTATTTAGTTCTCCTATAACTAGAACTTCTATTTTATCTAATTGAGTCACCTTCTTATCTGTTTGTAATGGGACTAATCCCAATTTTCTACATATATCAAGGGGCATTACATTACTTGATGCTCTAGAGTCAATTACACAGTTGTGCAACATTTTTCCAAAAATCTGAACTGACACAAGGAAAGGGGCAGACTCTTCTTTTCCCTGGTAGAAAACCATGGACTTTTGTGCTCTAGGGTTGAATTCCTCATTATTCACATTCTGCCAAGTGTTTCTCTCATTCTAAATAGCACTTGTCACTTGTTCTATGAGAGCAGTAGGATCTCTGATTGTTTCTTCTCCTTGAAATGAAGGATCATTTCGTAAGATTCCTTCCTTAGAAAAGTTCTGCACCACCCCAATGAAGCTTGAACTTTGTGCATTTTCAACAACATTTGTATTTTGTGCAAAACTGGATTGAGGATTGCTAGGGGGACCTCTGGGTGGGTATGAGGTATTTTGCAAGATGATTTTTGGAGGTGCATCATTCAAACTCCCCAACAATGTGTCCCTTATCTCAGGAATTTGGATTAGTTCATAAAGTGGTAGACTCACTTTTATCTTCTTGAATTCTTCTAGTACACAAGAGCTCAGCCTCTTGAATTCCTCCCTAGGAGGATTTTCTTTCTACCCTTTTTCTTGATTTTGCTTTTGTCCTCCATTTTGTATAGTAGAATGTGTCACAGGTTGCCCTTTTTTATTTTGTAAAGCATTGGTCGCAACAGACTGACCTCTTTCTCCTTGCGCATTACTAGGCTGTCGATACTCAGATGAATCCTAGAGAGGACTTGGAGGATTACTGGCATTGGGATGTGGAGGAGTCAAAAAGTTGTTTGGAGGATTTGACATTGTCAATGGCTCATGATTTCTATAATTTCTTTGATAAGTCCTCAATGGAGCATTCCCAGATGTTTGTTGAAAATCTTGAACTTCACTTACTCCCTCCACTAGGACACTATTGTAAAGTGGAGGGAAAATAAATCCGTCCCTCTATAGTGGCTCATTTGGAGAAATAGGTGGAGGCTGATTCTCTGGTGGAACTTGATATCATGGTGCCTCCATGGGACCATTCACTGATGCTGGGGGGAATTTCTGATTAGTTTGTATAGGCATGTAATCTTGAGAATTAGGAGGTGGAAACTTGAAATCATCTAAGACCAATGCTTGGTCGTATCTGAGAGCAGGCACTATCTCATAGCCTATAGGTGGAGGATTTTCAGGTGCAGTAGTGTTTCTTATTTCTCCTTTCAATATATCAGTTGTTCTTTGAAACTCTTGGCATTGTAAATTAGAATGTTGATTAGTCTCATGCAGTCTACACCATCCAGACAATGCTACTTCTGCTAGAAAAATTTTGTCAGTAGGTCAACTTTCAGAAGCTGGTAGATTCTCCAATGGTGAGGGAACTCCACCATTGTTTGGATTTGTACTCCGTGATCTTTTATGGTACCCTTGATTATTATTTCGATACCCAGAACTATTTTCTTGATAACCTTGATTATTGTTCCGGTATCCTTGATTATTGTCTTGATGATTCTCATGGTGGGCTGGAGGATTACCTTGATACCCTCGGTTATTTCCTTGATGTGACTAATAATTTCTTTGAGAATTTTGCAATTGATTATTCTAGTTTTTGAGGTAAGTAACCTCGGTAGACAACTTCTTGACTTGTTATATTAAATCTTTCATTTCATCTCGTTCTTCTTGAGTCCTTGTGGAAGTGGTCATATTCTGAAGATATACTGGTTGTGCGAGTGCTGCGTGAGATATCAGAGCTCCTGGATGGGGCACAAGCTGATTAGAAGGAAGAAGAATGTGATTAAAAGCAGGAGCATAGGTCAAAATTCCTTGATTCAATGTATTAGCATTCCCAAAATAACTAGGTGCTCCAACAATAGTTGCTGGTGACTATAAACTGATCTTCTCGGCTTCAACATATGCTTGGATTAAATTGGCAGGGGCCGAATGGGTCTTTTGGACAAACATGGAAGTGAAACAATCCAAGGATGCATAGTAAATAGGCCTTGTGGCATCATCATTTATGTGGAAAGGATCATGCAACTATGAATAGGCCCTCTGAAATCTGTTGTTGAAGACACCAATAGGCTCACGCTCTTATCTTCTTATCTCAATGAATTGCCTATACAGTTCAGCAAGGGTGATAGGCAATTTGAGCTTCCCCAAGAATGCCTCCTTTAGCTCTTGCAATGTTTGGATTGAATTCATGGCTAAATTAATATACCAATAAAAGGCTTCTTCCCCCAGCGAATATGGGAACAATCAGCATGCCGCATCTTCATCTTGAATATTTCTATTCTCCAGAGCATCTTCAAAAATCTTCACATGCTCATCAGCAATGAGGTTGATGTCATTCACAAAGAACTTAGAGCATAAATGCTTAGGATTCTTTGGCATATGATTGCAAGCAGCAAATGTTGCAAGAGGTGATGCATTCTATGGTTGCCATTGTTGTGCCATTGCTGGAACTTGTTGTTGGGCAGCTGGAGGTACAATGGCTTGTATAGGCATTTATACTATCAATTGTTGAATTTGTGTAATTCCTTGTTGAAATCCTTGAATGTATCCTTGTGTTTGACATTGTTGAGGTGGAGTTTGAAATTGTCTTGTAAAATCAGCTACACTTGGTGAGTTCTGACTTGTAGATGCTTCTTCTTGCTTCACCTAGGCTTTGGATCAAAATTTAGTTCTTCTAGTTCTTTTGCTCTTGGAGTGGATCTTAAGATTCTTCAGTGTACCTCAAGCGAGAATGAATTAATGCGCTCCAGTATGTGAAATCTACTTTAAGTCCTTAAAGTTGCTAGAGGCTGTTGATTCCTTTGAATGACCAACGCTCTTTGAAAAACTGCTTCAATTATTTGAGCCTTTTCTTCTTCTTCTTCTAACACAAAACTCACTTGCATATATTCAGCTTCACTTCTCTTAACTTTCCAAGTGAGTGAGTTCAATCCTGCGATGATGTCTTCTTGGTCGTCTTCAAATCCAAGATTAGGCTGTAAGACAAGTAAGATGTCTCTATGCGGAAGCACCATATAAATTCATGACATGTAAAATCATGTCTTGCAGTATGTGCCCTCCTTCTAGCACCAGTTTCTATTGATGGCGTGATGATGGATGGTTTGCACGTCACCAATGCTTAGATTTTCTAACTTGCTCCAAAAATGAATTTCAATTCGCCCTCCTTCTAGCGCTAGTTTCTGTTGATGGCATGACGATGGAGGGTTTGCATACCACCAATGTGCTAACTTTCTAACTTGTTTCAAAAATGAATTTCAATAAGGCCCTCCTTCTAGCACCAGTTTTTGTTGATGTGTGTTTTATGACTCACCAAACAGTAGAAAAAAATATCGAGATATATTATCCTCTCTTGAACAAAGTACCAAGTATACTAAGATTGCAAAAAAGATCATACGATAACTCCAAGGTTCCTCAACTCGTGGATATGCTTGGTGTTGATGTGATTTGCTAATGATCACAAGGGGCCTTACGTTTTCAATTCTTTATGTCATGATGGATATAGGAACTACCAAAAGATTTTCAATTAAGTGCCATTTTTTGGGGTTTTCAACAAATATGTAGAAATGAAAAGGGTTTAGGGTTCAGAGATCCTAATCTAATCCTAAGGTTAATGATAGCCAAGGAAAGTATGCTGATGGACAAGTTCCTTAATTTATCAAGTCTCACTTCGCCAAGTCAAGCTACAACTACATGTAGACCGGTGCAATCTTCAAGAGTTTGTATGGATGATTGAGTTTAATCACATGGATAGGGGTTCAGGCTAACTTTGCATAATGCTTTAGAATCACTAAAACATCAAAAGTATGAACCAAAGAAACTCATCAAAATATCAACATATTTTTCAAAATATTCATTACACTTTATCTACCAGACTTAATCTAATTGAGAGAATAATGAAACCAAGCAAGCATTAAGACACATCAAATAATCACCACACTTCAATGAAAATTCTATTGTCTCAATAGCTCATAAGCAACAATCTTAGAATTCACTCCTTTACAAATGAGAACAAGAGGCCTTTATATAGGTCTTCAAAACAACGAAAGGCCCGGATGAAAATAATAACCGATGGCCCATATTTTGCCACCTCAGCCCTAATTAGGGTTAGGGCATAGAAGAGGAATTTGAACTAATGCAAGGAAGAAACCACTACCGTAGTGGGTAATAAGTGCCCACCATGCATGCTCTTTCAGGAAGAGAGTGGGGTGAAATGAATGCCCATTATGCATTAAATGCACAATTTTCCTTCAATGGATTATTCTTGATACCCTTCCTTAAATGCGTTGACTTTGACTTGAAGAATCTTTGACTAACCGATGAAGATGATTGAGTGCCATGTTAGCTTGCTGAGATTTGGGGAATATTTTTTAATTACATCATTTTGTAACTAAGTTGCACTTTGATTACTTCCTCTGAAGATATCTTCCTTTGATCACTTCCTTCTATGTACTTGCTTGAGACTTCATCTTCTGAAAATGGATCAAACTCCTTCATTGATGATTCTGCCAATCTGGATTTTCTTCACATGGAAATTCCTTCGTCATGTTCTTGGACTTTGAGAAGGAATTTCAAGACGTGACAATCTTCCCTTTGTATATTTGCACTTGAATTATGATCTTTGAACCTTGGACGTCTTGAACTTGATAACTTGGATCGTGGTGTCTTCAACACTGCAACTGGAGTTCTGGAACTTGAATGTCATCATTGATCATGCGGGACTCGAATCCTTCCTCCTGCAAAATAAAATAATCAACATAAGAATCACATAAAAAAAATATTTTGTATTTTCTCTTTGAAACTTCCCCCCTTTTAAAAAAAAAAATCCTCTCTAACAATCTCATGCCCTTTTATCTGATTCTTCAAACTCTTCACAAATTGATCTCTCTTTAGAAAGACATTTTCTCTCTTCAAAAATTCTCCTTCTCTCTCTTCAAAACTCCACACCTTCCTCTTCTCATGTTTTAAATTCACTTTGTCATGCTTTGGAAATTTTAAGATTTTTTGAATTTTTGACAATTCATTAAAATTTTGATGATTTGGAATTTCAATTTTTTGAATTTTCAAAAATATTGGAAAATTTTCTCTTTTTGATTTCACAATTTTCCAATTTTCATGAATCTCTCGAGCTCTTCAACATTTTCCAAAATTTTCAATTTCCAAGAGTTTAAGAATTTTCAAGATTTTAAATTTCTAAAATCTTCCAAGATTTTTCATGCTTTCAGAATTTAGCCTTGATGATCAATTTGTAACTTCCTTGAAAATGTATTTCATTCTTCTCATCCTCCATGACCAGGTGGCTATTGCGCTCCCAGCGCATTTTTTGAAGATTTTATCTTTTTGAAAACTCTAGGACTGGGTCCATTTAGCGCTCCGAGCGCATATTATGCTGAGTGAAGGAATTTTGTATTTTTGGATTTTCCTTGACCAGGCCGGAATTACGCCGTGAGCTTATTTTGCATTGAGTTGGGGATTTTTATTTTTCAAAAATTTCGGGACTGACTCCACATTGCGCTCCGGGCGCATATTGGCATGAGTGGAGGACTTTTGTTTTCAAATATTCCGTAACTGCTTCTACTTTGCGCTCGAGGCGCATCTTGCGTGGAGTGAAGGACTTTCCATTTCCTCACATTCCTCCACCAGGCTCATTTTGCGCCTGGAGCGCACTTTGGCATGCGTGGAGGATTTTTTTTTTTCAAACTCCATGACTAAGCATGAAGAAAGCTTTGGGCGCATCTTGGAATGGATTAAGGATTTTTTGCTTTGAACTGTTCCTTAACTACCTTCGTATTGCGCTCTGGGCGCATATTGGCGTGAGTGGAGGACTTTTGTTTCTGACCGCCTCTGCCTTTGTTTTGTGCCCTGAGCGCACATCAGGGGCTTGCGTGGATTTCCTTCTAGGCTTCACAGAGAATATCTCTACATCTTTCATTAACCCGAATCGTGACTTGCGCTTGGGAACACTGCATTTGAGAGGCACAATGGTGATATCCTCTACTCCTGATTTCTCCTTATCGAGAGTGCTCTAATGGCTTTGTGACATGTTTATAATTTGGCAGAATCTGTTGTCATTTCCCTCAATGATGGACTCCACCCTAACGTGACTCACTACCCACAGACTTTCTTTTTTCTTTTAAATTTCCTCGGGCTGTGGGATGATTCTAGATTGAGTATACGCACAGGGAGATTGAGTAGATTCTTCGCTGGAGTGATATTCCTCCTCCTTGGAGATAGAAACATGACTCATTTTGAGGCTGGCCTTAGGAGCTTACTGAGACGAAAAGGGGGACAAGCGGGAGAAGGGAGAACAGGGGTCCCATCGCAGATGGGCGGTGTTGTGAAGGTCACAACAATTCCATAGCTTAATGACTGTTAACGATAAATAAAAATAATAATAAATAGAATACTGAGATTCAAATTAAAATATATATTCCATTTCCATTGTCATCATCATCACTAAAGAAAGCCTAATGTACAATCATAACACGGTGAAACAAATACAGTCCAGGGAGTAAAAAAAAATGGAACACACAAATCAGACCGCAATAGAAAGAACAATCCAACGAATAGGAAAGATCCAATGAAATCCATAGTAAATCTATGGATTTTAGAGGAAAAAAGGTAAAGATTGTACAAATCAGTAGCTGATGGAATCTCATATCTAATATTAAGACTACAACAAGCCCATTTCCCCATTTCTTATATATCATGTAGCACCCAAAATAACAAGAAAATGTATTCATTGACAAATTTCATCCTTCCAAAGCCTACAAAAGAAAATAATAGCTGAATCTATCTGAAATATTATTACATAATACATACGATAAACCAAAAATAAAATAACATGAATATACAGATTAAAGACGAAGCATCTTCAAAATAGATATTACACTGCAACTCTTCGTATAAAACAATATATTGAAGATTGAGCATTTAATACCTTCAAAATTGTAATATTTCGCTGAAACTCTTCAGCAAAAGAAAATAAAACCCTAAAGATGCAGGAAAATCAACCCTTTTAGAAAAACTTTCTTCTCCGTCACTTCATGCACCACCTGAATACAATGCTTTCTTGTAAATCTACGTAGTGCAGCGTTGCATATAAATATCAGTATAATCCGCAAATTACTGCGGATGCATCAATGTGACACGTCATTCGAAGGTGGGAAGAGGCTCCCTGTGTAAAAGCCAGCGTGTGGATTGCATACTTTCAACGTATTGTATAATAGAAAAATAAAAAATAAAAAAATTTATAAACTAATAATTTTATTATTTTTTAAAACAAAAAATTTCCTAGTGTAATATCAAACTAATGAATAAATGGATTGTTAGATACACAAAAATTAATTCATCTAAATCTGATGAGTTGTTAGTTTGCAAGATAAAAAAACTAAAATTTGAGGTTATCTGATTGCTATACCTAGAAAGAATCAACCCCACTCAGATTTAGCATAACAAACCTTCTTAAAATGTGTATAACATATTTTTCCACATCATTACAAAAAAAGTATTTCCTATGATACACAATGTTTATTTTAATGCAATAGTTTACATTAAAAGAAGTTATAATACTAATTATGATACACAATGCTTTTCCCATACACTGGTTTACATCACAAGATATTATACTAGAATCAAAACATATACATATAAGGTTATGATGCCAACAAAATATATTAGAATATTCCTAAGCAAACAAATTTGTTTGAATGTAATAACTGATTTTCTATTCTAATTTTAATTTTATATTATATTTTTCTTATTTATGTAGCTTATTAGAATTTTTATATAAATTTAAATTATAAATATAGTATAAAATTATATTAACATATAAATTATACTTCATTAGTATTATGGTCATTGTAGTCTAGATTATAATTTCTATTATAAATGTAATCATTAGAATTGTTTAGAATTGTTCAAATATCTATTTTAATATAAAATTTCATTTGACTATAGATTATATTTTTCTTTTTTGTAAATTTTAAATTTAAGAAGATTTGGATTTGTCATAAAAAATTAATCTATTTTATATATTAATAATGTGAAATAAATAATGTCTAATTAATGATAGAATTTTTTTACAATTTAGAATAGTGTAAATGTTACCAGTCCATCATAATTAGTTTGTAGCTTCTCGATGTGTAAAACTTTTTTCCATCAATACCTTAGATAACCCTCAAAATCTAGAAGACACAAACTAATTATGCTTATGGATTCAAATTGAGTACAACTTTTTTCCATCATCATTTTAGAGAATACTCTATGATTAATGAAAAAAAAACTTTTTTCTATCAATACCTTGGATCACACTCAAAACCTAGAAGACACAAAAGAATTATGCTTATGGATTCATATTGCGTACAACTTTTTTCAATCATCATTTTAGAGAATACTCTATGATTAATGAAAAGAAAATACAGAAATATGATGATGGCTCAACTGAAAATTAAAATAATTTAATAAAAATAGTATAAAAGTAATTAATTTTCTCACTTTTTAAAATTTTTTAAACAAAAATTACATTATCTCTTATTATATTTCATATATAAATAACTTCCATTTTAAAGCATCCTATTATGTGAAAACATTTTATTGAAACTCCAATTTTATTGGACTGCATACTAATATTGAAACATTGTAGAACTCTAACTTCTAAAAAATAGATTTATGAGATGATGGTTTTTATTAGACTAGTTTACTTAGTGGCTAACATTTTTTAAAGTTAACATAAATTTATATTTCATTTAGATTAAAAAGTTAGGTAAAAAGAGAGTGGTTATGAATTATATGATAATCAAATGAATATTAGTTGTAACATCCTCCTTTCTCCAAATACTTCTAGAGAATTAGTTAGATAGCATGTATTTATTCTTAAGAAATAATAATGTTGAAACTATCAAAATTATTGACTATCTACCTATTTATGTGTCATTGATGATTAGGATTGTAATACTTAAAAATGCTTATGATAGAACGAACATACACAAGTAATTCATATATCTTAAATTATATTTTTATTAATTCTAATTTTTTATTTTTATTACTCATTGTTTATTATTAAAAAATTCTTTAATATTAATTTATAATTACTTTTCTATTATCTTATTAGAATTAATATATAATTAATATTTTAAATTTTATTTAATAGTCCATGATAAAAAGGTAATGTTCTCATTCAAAATGAATTGTTATTCTATTTCATATATAATTTATATATTATATATTAAGAAATGAAATAACTAAATAATATTTTGCATTTGATGTATTAAGTCATTTTGTTCAACCCATATACTAAAAGTGATTAAATTCTTCTCATGTGTTAAAATTATAGATTTTATATTTTTAAATTATTTTATTTAAAATATTTATAATTGCTAATTATACTGCTTTGGGAGCTCTACATTTTCTTGGCAATTTCATGGCATAGCATGATTTGACTAGTTTCTGGTGTTCATTGTACTTTCCTTTCTCCTATGGTGGTCGCACTGCTTCCTTATGCCAAGTGTGCTCTTTCCTTAGTCTGCATTTATTTCTCATGTTTGAGCCTTGCCCTTTGGCAAAGGTCGTACCTATGGCCTCACATCCCACTAGGGCTCCCTTCAAGTTAGATCCTAACCTTTTTCCTAAACCTAACCCTTCGGCCTTGAAACTGAAGTCATTTTTTGAAGCCGTCTTTGCATTTAGCATTAGCGCTAGGGCTAGGTTTCAAATAAACAATGGAGCAGCTAAACCCGGTAAGGTTTCTGGGAATGTCTTGCAACCTTTCTCCATTTTAACAAATGCGGATATGGCCAATGAAATCATTAAGGAAAAGAATAGATTAAAGGACTTTGATATTTTTTTAGCTATTGTTGATATTGAAAAATGCCCTCCTCACAAGTTTCTTGACAACTGGTTTCATAATTACTAGAATTTGAAATTAGGTTACCATATTTCTTTTTGCAGATAGATTCAAACTAGTTTATTTATTATTTTCTTTAATAGTTTGAAAGCTCAGCAAGTTGTTCTTAAGAAACAATTTTGGATGGTAGGTACTTCTTCCTTCCATGCCCTAGCCTGGACCTCGAAAGCCATTCATGAGGAAATTCTTGCACTTTTGGCCCTTCACTGGATCATTGTCAAAAATATTCTGCCCTTCCTTTGACGTTTCCTTCCTCATCTTCTTGAACCCCTGGGGAAACTCATAAGAATGGATGATACTACCAGATTAGTGCCTCACATGACTGCTAGAGCCTTGATTGTGCTTCAACCTGGCATGGAAATTCCTGCTACCTTGGATATTAACCTTAGTGATGAGTTCTTCTCTTGTCTTGTTGAAGTTTTGGGAGGGCTCAATGTCTGCTTCCTTTGCAAAAATGAAGGTCATCTTAGAAAAGACTACCCTATTCTCTCGCAGAAGCTTCCCCCTACATCTTCTCCTCCCGCTCCCTCCACTGGCCCTGCCCCTCTTCCCAAAGCTCCTCCCTCTTCTCCTTGACCTTTGATAGAAAGCTTTGCTACTCCTACTACTTCTCATGCCATTATTTTATCCTCCCAACCGCTATTCTCTTCTCAGTCTAACCCTCCCTTGGCACCTTTGGACAATCTTGATGGCTTTCAAACTATGGCTAAGAAAAAGAAAAGAAGGAAAAATGTTCCTCCTCCCTACAATTCTAAGCCTAGGGTTCCTCCCTTGACAGCTCTGTTAGCCATTATGCCGGCTCTAAAATCCTCTTCCTACCCATCGAAAATCAAACCTGCTTGTAATAAAATTGATAAAAACTTAACTCTCAGCTTCCCCCTGAAAGTCTTCAAAGAAATTGATGATGATTTTACTCTTGAAGTTATACCTGCCACTTCTTCCAAGTAATAGCCAGCCATCCCCGCGTCCCTCATCCCCTCGCCACCTCTCATTGAAATCCCTCCATCTAATATTGAAGACATGGAAGTTTTGATGCAATCTAGTTCTAATAATGAAGGGTTTCATGAGAAGTCTACCTTTCCTCAGTAAAAAAAAAGAGGTCAACCTCTAGGGTCCAAAAATAAAAACATTAGTAGAAAGAACAGTTGGTCTTCCTCTGCTAATCTAGATAATGATGGGTCTATGGACTCTAAGTGTTCTACTCTTTCAAATGGTTCCCCATTAATTGTGTTTCCTAGAATATTAGGGGCCTTGAATCCCCGAATAGGAAGCATGTTGTTAAGCATTTTTTAGATTTTATTAAGCATATGGATTGTCTTATGATGCAAGAGTTAAAAGACACTGATTTTGTTCTTGAAAGAAATTTGAATTTTATCTAGAAGGATGCGATTAAGCTTCATTCCAATCATAGTAGAGGCAAAGGGGGTGTGGGCCTTCTTATTAGTCCTAATTGGGATCCCTACATTATAGACAAAGGGGTGTCTCCTTGAAATAGAGTTGTTTGGGTGACTTTTTCTTGTAACTCCCTTTCTTTTTCTCTCTACTCCATCTATGCCTCCAATGATTACAAAGAGCGGATGAATCTCTGGGAATAGCTCTCCTCCCTTCCCAATATCCCCTGGATCTTTGGGGGTGACTTTAATATGATAGAAGATCAGGAAGACAAAGCTGGGGGTCTCCCTTTCATTTGGAAGGACCAGGAAAAACTCCATTGGAATAGAATGAGATGTTCTAAGCTCCTTTTTGACCTGCTTACTAGTAATTTCAATGATCACAAGGGCCTTTGGCACACTTGGTGCAACTTTCAACATAACCCTTCCAAAATTTATGCCAGACTTGATAGATTTTATGCTAATAAAAACTCCTTTTCTTTCCTCCTTGATGACCTTGGGAATATGGTCATGGTTACACCCACTTTGCTTTCTGACCATCACCCCATTTTAGTCTGTATTAGATTTAATAATTCCCCCACTATCCAGAAGGCTGCTAATTTGAGATTTATCCTTAACAACTCTCTCCTTCTTGATGAAGATGTTCTTGCTACCATTCAGATTATCAAAATTATTAGCCATAAAACTCTCATGTCTCTCTCTCTCTCCCATTGATCTATGGAATCAAAACATCTCTGCCTAGTATAACTTACTTAAAACCATTGGTCAAAAGAAAGCTAAGGATTACAGATACTTTGAAAAAATTATCTTTGCTAAACTTCACCGTGCTGAAACTAATGTTCAAACTGATTCGCAAAACTTCACTCTTCGCTCTCAAGTTGATCATGCTCGGAACAATCTCAGACAACACCAATAAGTTAAAATTAAAGGAGCCAAGATCAGATCTCCATCTCATTGGATCCAAAATGGTGACAGGGGTTCAAAATTTTTCTTTAATCTGCTTAAACAAAAACAAGCTAATGAATCTATTGATAGAATCCTTTTGGACAACAAAGAGGTCACTAAGGAAAATTGTATAAAAGAAGCTTTTGTTAACTTTTATAGTAAACTCTTTACTTCTGAGGACTTTGTGGAAGCTAAGACTCTCAGACAAAACTATAAAAACCTTATCCCCAGTAGAATATCTAGGCAAGATGGTGATTTACTTAATAGAAATATCTCGACAGATGAAATTGAGAAGGCTATTAAATCCATGAAGTATGACAAGGCCCCTGGCCCTGATGGTCTGTCTAGTGAATTCTATAAAGCTAACTTGGATTGGATTTACAAGGACCTTTATGACTTATACTTTGATGCCTATGACAAAGGTACCCTGGGGTACCTCATTAATAGAGGCATTATCAAACTTATCCCTAATGATGGAGACAAATCCCTCCTAAAGAATTGGAGGCCAATTACCCTTCTTAATGTCTCCTATAAAATCCTTGCCAGGTTTTTGGCCTTGAGACTTGAATCTAATTACTAGTTGGGAAGCCATGAGTTGGTCCAAGAATTCCAATAAGAACTCTGCTATGTTGCTCCTTGATTTTGAGAAGGCTTATGACCGTATTGAATGTGATTTCATCATTATGATGTTAGAAGTGTTTGGATTCACCCCCTTTTCTATAATTTTGTCAAGATCCTTCTTAGAGATGCAATGGCTCAGATGGAGGTCAATGGATCCCTCTCTGTACCTTTTCCTCTTGGGAGATCCATTTGACAAGGCTATCCCATCTCTAAACCTTTTCCTCTTGGGAGATCCATTCGACAAGGCTGTCCCATGGCCCCTGCCCTATTTGTCATTGCCTCTGATGCCTTATCCTACATCCTGAAGGATAATTCCCTCTCCCCTGCCATCAAAGGTATATCTCTCCCCAACAATACTGATCTTATTAACTGCCAATTTTCTGATGATACCTCCTTATTTTTTGAAGTCAATGATTCTAACTTTGATGCTTTTGAAACTAAGTTCAACACCTTCTACTCCATTTCTGGTTCCTGTATCTCTCAAACTAAGTCTATTTGCCTCAAATGGTTTGATCAACCCCCTTCCTGGTTTAATAAATCTGGTTTTCTTTGGGGAGGGCCTCCAAAAATTGTGCGATACCTGGGTATCCCCTTTTCCACTGAACCCTCCCTAAAGGACATGTGACTCTGGATAAAGGATAAGATCTTTAAAAAAATTAATAAGTGGCATAACAGATCCCTCTCGCTTGCTGCTAGAGTCTAGGTTTGTCAAAAAATTCTATCCTCCTATAGTGTGTAACATTCCTCTGCTTAGATGTTTAATAATTATCAAGTTCTTGAGATTCAGAAGGCCATCAGGAATTTTCTTTGGTCTGATGGTAAAGGTAACACAAAGCATCATGTTGTCAAATGGGACTGGTGCCACACTGACAAGCTCCTTGGGGGTCTGGGCCTAAAAGATCTTAAAACTCAAGGGACTGCCTTAGCCTCCAAATGGATCTTTCACTCTTTGGAAGGTGATGAACCCTGGAAGGTCCTTATTAGATGCAATATTGAAAGATGGATACCTAGAAAGGCTAGAACTTGGAAAAGAATCCCTTTTTTGATATCATTGAGGGTGAATTTCTTATTCTTGTTCAAGGATCCTCGGTCTTTAAAACTATTTGGAAAGCTTGGGAACATGTTAAGACATTCATTCCTAATAGAGCCTTCTTTGATAATAAACACCTCTATTGTGAAAGATCTATTTGGTGGAATTTGCACCTTGTTTGAAAACCTCTTGCTCTCTCCCAAGGATGCTCTCCCAAGTTTTGGAATAATTTGGGTATTTCTCAACTCATATGTCTCTTTGAGGATGATAGGCTTATTAGCTAGGAGGACATCAGCTCCAAGTTGAATATCCCTCCTTCTCAAAAGAAAACTTATAACATGATTGTCAAAGCTTGCAAAGATCTACCTAATAATTGTCATTTTGACTCTCATAGATTTCTGAAAATGAAATGGCCAGATGGTACCATTGTGGAAAAATTAAAAGCTAAAAACATCTACAAAATCATTGCAGCCAATAATGATATTACTGGTCATATTAACATACTCTAGTATTCTAATCTTGATAATAATTTATGGAAAAAACATCTTGATAGACTTTGGAAGGCTTCTATTGAAACTAAAATTAAATGTTTCAGATGGTTGTTGCTTCTTGACAGACTGCCTATTAGAAAAGATCATGATGTTGTCTGCAGATTTTTTGGGCTTAAGGAAACTAGTAGACATATTTTTCTTGACTACTCTTTTGCCAAAAGTATTTGTCATATGAACTTGGTATTAATTATCCTATGTTTGTTAATATCTTTGAAATTGTCACTGGTTATATTGATGGTTGTAAAAATGATATGAATATCTTCTGGAACATGTTATCCTCTAACATTCTTTGGTAGATCTGGAAATGCAGGAATGAAGAAAGGTATCAAGACTCCCCCAGATCCCTTACTGAGTTTTTTTGAAAACTCACATATTTAAAAATCTCCTTGCATGTTAACGTGAACATGGTGTTGGATAAAAAGAAACTTAGAAGATTCCTTCAAGCCGAGCATGCTACCATGTTCGTTTATGAGCTTAAGGATGGATATGACTGGAGAACCCACATAGACAACTTCGCCAACTTTGAAGAAATGCTGAAAAAACTTACCAAGGAAGTCAACCATAACAAGAATTCTACCGATCAACAAATCTCCATGCTATCTCAAATTTAGGACAAGAAAAATATTGTCTGGATGGAGGGCCCTGGGGGTTGGACCACCTAGGTTGATGATAACAATGATATTCTTCCTTAATATGTTCCTCTTTCTGCTCTATAATTAACTCTCCGTGAACTTGTGTGGTTGAGACTGGGCCTCTCCCAATGTACTCTTGTTGATTTTTTATTTTGATATCCTTATAGTTAATTCAAAAATATTTATAATTATCTATTTATTAAAGATTACTTATATATTAAAATTATAAATTATTATTTTATTGTATTATATTTTAAAATAGTAATTTTTTTTTTTTCTCCTATTAATATTCATATTCGCATTCCCCTTATTTTAAAGCACCTTAAGATGCCCTTATTTTCTAACTTTGTTTTTTTTACATATTCTATATCAAAGATATAATTACAATAGGTATTTGCTTTCATTTTTTCTATTAATTATTAGAGAAATAGATCATTAGAGAAATCTTGGTCCTTAGAAAGTACAACCACACCCACATGCAAGAGAAAATCACACACCAACCAAAATTATGAGTGTGTTGTTCTCAAACCTACACCTATTGCTAAACCTGACTAGTCATCAATTCAGCTAAAATCTCACGAAACCATTCCATTTACAAGAAGCCATCGAAGATTAAAACCAAAAACATAAGTAGAGAAATAAATCCAAATTATCAATAGAAGAAACTTCATCCTTCATCCTACCAATGGAGTTGCCAAGTATACTTTTGATTGATTAAGAGGGGTATGATTCTATGTTAGACCAAAAGGACCATTAACAAATATGGAACCAAATAAGTCTCATATACATTTGTATTTACTTTTTCTTAGCAAATAGCTTGAAATTTTATATTAAAGTTACTGATCTAGGTCTAGGGCTTCTTTGAAACATCATTTTGTTGGACTCTATGGAGAAAAAAGAGTTAAGGGTGATTTGAAGTCTATTTGTGGAACAATGCTTCCAAACAAGAATGTCATCCTCATAATTATAAACCAAGTCAATTTTATGAGCTTTGTGTTTGAAACAAGGAGCATATATAAACATACTTCAAATTTATATTCATCAACAAAAGATAATACTTATTTTAGATTTTCTAGATTCATCTTATATAGTGAAAAAACATTACATTCTACTAATTATAACAATGTTACACTTAAAATTTTCTTTATAACTCAACAAAGCTTCTCTTTGGACACTGTAGATATAAAACATGATTATACAATATATAGTTCAAAGGTGAACCCACAATAGTGGATTACACTTTTTTGCCTGAATGGACACTATACTCTAAATTTTGAATAAAAATTTTAGATTCGAATGCATATTGTCGTTAAACCGTTAACAATCAAAAGATGGAGTAAATTAGAGTCTTTTAGGATTTTCTATCTAGATTCTATATATATATATATATATATATATATATATATATATATATATATATATATATATATATATATATAATTTTTGAATTGATTTGATTGGTTTTTGCTTTCTCCCACAAAAATTGGTATGTTGCTAAAAACGTCATTTTCAAAGAGTTACATTGTTTTCGTAGAGCATAACCTTTTTTCTAAAATAGATATCAATGTGATTCTTTCAAATTTAGTTTTTTAATATCCATATGGAGGGCATGCAATTGGTTTTGTGACATTATCATGATTATTTCATATTTTATTAACGTTTGAAGTTGACTAAGCCATAATTTTGACATACCTTGACTACATAGCTTATAACTTTTTATGTATTTGTCCAATTTTATTTTTATTTTTTTTGATAGAAAGATAACTTCAATACCTAAGGCATAGATATTTTTTATAAATTTTTTTTCTCTCATTTACTATTTTTCCATAAGCATCGAACATAGAGGTGGAGATACAGTGAAATATCTATGTTTACTAAAACTAAAAGTACAAAGTCATAATAAACTTAATATATATTAACATTATAATAATTGGAAAAAAATTTCTCAATAGTACCTTACTACATAGATAGGTTTATCGAATGGATTCATTTGATCTACCAAAAGATAAAGTCAAAGTGATTTTTTATTAGCATTTTAATAGGTATGAAGGAGACTCCATTGTAGGTATGAATGAGGAGTATATATGTTATATCAATGATTTTTTTTTATCTAAGAGGCTTTGAGCTAACCATTTCTAATTAATTCCTTCAAATTGAACCTCTCAAGGCTTAAATAATCATATTTTATTAAAAATGTGTCATTTTAGCAAAAATCAGCATGTCTAAAAAAGTGTAACCCACTATTGTATTATTGGATTATTTTCTTTAATTCTATAGATATATTTGTGCATATAGAGGATATAGACATGACTCTACCATTAGTGTAGTTAGGATTGAAATCTGTACAACTCACTCTTATTCACTACAAATTTGGATTGCATCTTTAAACTATTTCACTGATGTTTCTAAAGTCTTCAAATTCTAAAATTTGAACCTATAAAATCTCTTGATGCTCAAACCATGAGCTCTATCACACTTGATCGACACTCCAATATAAGTTCTGGTATGATGCAAATATTTTTGGAACCACATTTTAGAGAGTCACACTACTAATGCTTAGAGATCAATTTTAAATTTCATCTACTAACCTTTACACACAAACATAATGTTGTGATATTCAACCATTTTTTAAAATTTATGGACAAGTTCCATTTTCTTTTAATCTTCTTATCTCTTTGTTTTATTTTAAACATACTTTAAATATGCTCTTCTACAAAAATTTTAGTCTCCGTCAATATAAACATAGGTACCCTCCTCAAACTTCTTGCATTCTATAGAGCCAACATTGAGATGAATGATAAAGGAAAAACAAAACATACTATGACACCCATTCCTGAGGATGTTTTGAGATTAGCTCTCCCTCTCATCTTTCAATCAGCATAAAGTCATGATGTATATCATAGATGCTAACAACCGCATTGAAATTCCTTCCTATATAAATTTGTCATGGTTAGTTAGCTTTGTGGTAGTTTTTGACTATCTCATTTTAGCTTCCGCTAAACATAGGCTTTGATTTCTTGACTGCAACCATTGAGGACTCCTTCTACGTAGTTGTTGTTGGACAATAAAATAAAAACAATCTATCTCCTCAAATCTAATTCTCAAACTTCTATTTTGTAGTCTTTTTGAGATCTTGCAAGGCCACCCAAGTGAAGATGCCAACCTTTGGCATACATAGTCTATTCTAGCATAATTGGATGGGCAAACAGGTTTCTTTCTTAATAACTAGATGTTGTTTTATAACCAATCCCTCACATTATACCAGCCTGATTTTGATCCATTCTAAATATACATCTCCTCCATGTTTAAATGAAATAAATATATCCTTTAATTTGTAGTCTTTTACTATCCATCGATTGAATATTAAGATCTTCAAATATTTTCCTTTCTCATTTGCAATCTTCGTTATTATCTAATAATATAATGTATTTTCTTATATGAATTCCTCATTTGTCTTAATGGATTTGGATTATGTTGTATGATTCCATTATAGGGTATCCTCCCCATGATTCATTCTAGAAAAATGTTTTTTTCCCATCCTTTAAGTTCTTTGATATATGATTGAGTATAATATCACTAGATTTAGCAATAAAGTTTCGAATATGCGATCCCTTGGGAAAATATTTGACCCTCAATACCTCTTTACCATATAAGTTTATGAGGTATTCACTTCTAATGATCCTAACCCATTTGAGGTGCCATTCCTTATGTAGTTTCTAGAATAGCTTTGCCCCTAGTGCTATGTTCTACCATAGCTAGTTTTCAACGATTGTTCTTCCATGATCAAATGGATTGTAAATATTCTCCCATACAATTAGTGAAAACTTATTTTTTTGTCTATGTGCCTTGCTAGAATAATTTTCTCAACTTCTTCATCAGATGCATGTAGACTACACTTGGCAATGAAATGCATGACACAATAAAAATGGGAATAGATGATGGAGATAATTTCAACATTCTAATTCTACATGCCCATGATAACCACTTTTATTTCCATTTCTATGTTCCCCTATATATCTTTTCATCTATTGGTATCTAGGTTTAAGAAGATCTCAGGTATTTATCTACTAGTATCCCTAAGTAAGTGTATGAAAGCTTGCGTTCCTTAAAACCTAGGAAAGTCAAGATTTGGTTTTGGACTCTTGTTTTGACATGAAAGGAAAAAATATGTGACTTCTCTTTATTGACTACTTACCCCAAATTCTTAACATGTTTTGATAGCATCATTTTCAATTGTAAGGCCTCCCCTCTACAACCTTTCCCAAAAAGTATTGTATCATCTGCAAACTGTTGATGTGTTATTGGCTCACCTCCACCCCTCTAATAGTATGAGATATTTGAAGGCTACATAGCTTTGTACCAAGATCTTCAACCATGATGATGAAAATGAAGGGTAGAAGTGGGTCCCCTTATCAAATTTCTATTGAAATTTCAAAAAAACTATACAAATTCCCATTGATTAGAATAGAGAATTTTGGGGTAGAAATGCAATAAAATATAACATTTTCCATGATTTGTAAAACAAAAATCCTTCCATGCATTTAGATAAAATGATCTAGTCTAATATATCATAATAATTTTTTATATCTAGTTTTATGATCATACTTTGAGTTCTTGTTTTTTTGAATAGAATGTATTTTTTGTTGGGAAATTATCACCCCATCAAAGATGGATCTTCTAGGGATAAAATCTTGTTTTTTCTTCTCCTATACTTTTTGGAAATATCTTTTTCAATAGATTTGCAAGAGTCTTTGATAACACCTTATATATATGATATTACAGAGTGATATTGGTCTAAACTCATCTAGATGTGCAATGCTTTATCTTTCTTAGGAATTATTTAAAATAATGAAAGTGTTGTTAATTTCTCTCAAAAATATTCCATATGATCTTGCTACTTCTAATGCATCAATCACATCCGTTCCCAAAATTGGCTAGCACTTCTGAAAAAAATTTACTGGGAATCCATCTGGGCTTGGTTCCTTGTATGTATGGAGCTGATTCAGTGCTTTATACATATCTTTTTCTCTCATATTTTTGCCATCAACATTTGATTTTCTTCCTTTGATACCAGTCTAGGGATATCTTTCAACATCTCTTGTTGGGCTGCATGATGTGAGCCTTCATAATTGTTAAGAAGATTTGAATAGAATTTAATTATCTCTTTTTGGATCTCAGCTTGATCCTCTAAGGTTCTCCCATTACCATCATTGATTTTTTGAAATCTACTACTAGTTCACCTTTTCTTTGTACAATTATAAAATAACTTTGTGTTCTTATCCCATTGTTCTATCCACACCTCTCTTGATTTCTTCCTCCAAAAAATATCTTCTTTATGCAAAATCTCTTCATAATCCCTTACAAGTTTCTTTTCATTACAAAACATATATGGGTCTATGCCTTGTTAGCTGACCTATTCATTAAGGTCTTTAATGTTCTTCTCTATTGTGCTTTTTGATCAAAAATATTTTTAGAGGGACCTTTGTTCCTACATAGAAAGTTATTTTTAATTTTCTTCAATTTGGACATGAAGAAAAAAATATTAGACCCTTCAACATGAAATTCATTCCATCAATGTTTGATTAATTTCTAGAGCCCCTCATCTTTAATTCACAAATTCTCAAATGTAAATGATCATAAAAACAATATTTTTCCTCCCAATTTCCAATTGAATAAGATAGTGATCTGATCCTGATGTTGGAGAAATGAATGCTTCAAAATCAAACGAGAAGGTAGTTAAATATCCTTTTTGAAAAAGCGTACCTAATTTTTCAACTATGTTGTGGAACCCCATTCTCATGTTCTTCCATGTGAAGGTTCCATTCTCCATCTTAATTTCTCATAGGTTTTGTTTAATCACCCAATTATTTAAAACTGTCTGAGGTTGAGACTCTCCTTGAAACCCCCGCTTTTCTCTAAAAGATGAACAATAAAATTAAAGCCTCCTCTAATAATGAATTTTTTTTCTACCTAGCTCCTAAATCTATTGTTGATCTCTTCTCATACTTCCAATTTATTCTTTTTGGGAATTAGGCCATAACATTTAAAATAGAGAAATTCGAAGTAGAATTTAGACATTTTATTATTCCACCAATCTAGTTGATTCTTTCTTCTAGTTTATTAAAATCAAATCTTCTTGGATTTCACAATATTTTCAATGCACCCAAGGATCTAATAAGCCAGTTCAAACTCTATTTCCCATCTTCCTATTGATCTATTAAATTTTACCATTTTATCAACACTCATTTTTGTTTCCTACATCATGACTATATCGTCTTTGCAATAGAAAATAGAAAATCTATTCAAATATTTCTTGTTATGAGCATTTAAACCCCAAACATTTCATGATATGACCTTCATTTCATGTTGGGAAGGAACTTCCCTTTCCCTACTGTTGTGAGTTTTTTTCACGCCATAGCCCCATTGAAAATGGGGACGCTCTCTTTTTCTACTTTAGCAGTAGGTGTTTTGGTAGTTCTCCCAGGTTGTTGATGTTAAAGGAGAGTTTGAAGTGGCCTGCAAAAATTGGAGATGATTCGAGAGGTTGAGCAGTGAGAATTTTAGGTGCAAAGAGGTTAGATTCTAATTGCAAAATGATAAAATTTGTGATTTTGGCTAAGTTTGTATTTTGGTTTTCCAATGAGATGAATTTTTTCTTGCAAATCCAAATTAAAGATGATTTTGGTTTTCTAATGAGATGATTTTTTTAAATTTTTTGGCAAAATTTTGCAAATTTTTAAAAAAGTGGAATTGGGGAATTTAATTGAGTAACTTTGACTAAACAATTTTTGAAAATTCTAAAGTCTAAGTGTCAAAATTATAATTTTAATGTTCACTTTTCATAAGTTGGTAGGCGTGCTCTTGCATCATGGAAAAGTTTTAATAACTTGATGGAATTTCAACATGGAGTTTGTAAGGGAAAATTGTAAGATTAATGTGAAAAAATAATTCTCTTAGCCAAGTGGAGTTATTATTTTTTGAGAAAAAATATTTTGGGTTAAGGAAAATTACAATTTGCTAGGAATGAGGCAAATTGATTTCAAGTTGGCAAGCAAGTCTTTGCAACTTGGCAAGTGTGATTGTGCAAGTTAGAGGGGTTGGCTTGGTAGGTTGGTGTAAGTTTGTGCAAGATGTGAGGTAAGCTATTACAAGATGACAAGAGGGATCTTACAAGTTGGAGAAGGTGTTCTTACAAACATTCATAAGCTCCTTTACCAATTTTATGAGGTGGATTAAACAAAACTTTCATTTTGAACATGCCACCTTGCAAGTTTGATTTGAATAAAGAGCCTATTGGTAAAAAAAAATTGATATAAAATTGAGTCCGTTATCGTGCTTGAAAGTTGAAATTAATTTGGTGGCCCTTTTGTGTGCTAAATTAGATGTGTTTTAAGGCTTAATTGGTGTGAAATTCAAGGCAAGTTATTTGGTCCACAATTGGGAGAGTTTAAAACTTAATTAGGGGCCTACATGATCTTTTTTTCAAATTTTAATTTTGGGGCCTATGTCAATTTCAGATTTGGCTAATTTAAATCCATAATTTTGTTAAAATCAATGTAATTTTGGGGTCCATGTTTGTAAGTTTCAATTGAGAGAGATTTTAAAATTTAAGGAAATTTAATTATTATAATTTTGGCCCAAATTTCAATCGATCCAATTTAATCAAGGGCTGTAATTAATTAAGTTGAATTTAATCCAAGAGGATGTGATTTGATTTTATTTCTTTTTCCCCCAAGCAAGTCATCCATTTTGGGCAATTAGATGGGTATTTAAAGAGGTATTTGGGCAACACTTTTGTGTTTTCAGGAGAAAATTTTATGATTATAAATTCTGGAAATGCATTTCCAGCCATGAGTGATTTTGTTTTGAGAATTTTGTTGGCCATTTTCATGCAATTTTCTCAAGTTAAAAGGCTTCTAGAGGTGGCGAATTGGTCTTGGGGATTAAAGACATCATCTTGGTATTCATTTGCACCTACCTTTTGAGAAATTCTCATCTTCTTTGTGCCTAGAAAATCAGAGATTTAAGTAAATCTGAATTTGGAGTTGGTGCATTGCAATCTTGACATCATTTATCTAGCTCCTAGGGCATCACGTTACATCCATTGAACATGTTTTCTATCTAGATCATGTAGATAAGTTCATGTTTTTGGGATTCAAAAAGTTAGTTGAATCAAATGCAATGATAATCCTAACTCAATTAGCTTGATCAAATGTTATTTTCAAAGTTTTACTACAAATAATTTATCAAATGAAATGGAGTGACTTGTTTCTTTGCCTTTTTTTAGGTTGGTAGGGGAATTATTACAAATTGGTGAAGGCCCTCTCACAGCTTGGTAGGGTTGATAGGAAGGAGGATGAAAGGTTCAAGTTCAAGTTTGTCAAGTGGCAAGGGAGATCACACCAAGATCAAGGCGAGATCAAGGGAAAGTTCAGGATTCAAGTGGATAAAGGATTCACCATTTCAAGATCAAGAAATCAAATGTACAAGTACATGAAAGCAAGTTCAAGACATGGCAAGGAAGAGGAAATTCCTAAGGACTCAAGTTGGTAGGGGTACTTTTGCTAGTTGGCGGGCATGCTCCTGGAGGATGGTAGGGGTGTTCATGGAAAGAGGTGGACAAGGTTGAGAATCTTAAGGATATCTTCCCTTCATAAAAAGATCAAATAATAGGATAAGGATGATGGGGTGATAGTTGGTTGTCTCCTCCAATGAAAATATTCCTCTTTCAAGTATTTGCAATAATATCATGCCATGTTCCCTATGTCCTCATTGGTTGAAAAAAATATTGTGATTTTCTTATTGGACGACAAGTTTTGTTCTCTCATGTAATTGGTTATAATTATGGAAACCCTAATTAGGGTTTATGGGATCTAATCTATGGCTTTGATTTTAAATTTTTTTCCTTTTAATCTAGGCCACTTGTTGTACTTGAGCCTCTATATAAAGCCATGCGCTTTCATTTGTAAAAGGAGTTATAGATTGGATAATTGTTGATAAAATACTATCAAAATTGTTCTCTATTTATTGTTGTGGCTTGCATTGTGGATATACATGATCATTTGGTGTATTTGCATGGTTCCTTACATCTCTCAATTTAAAAAAGATTTTATTTCAAAGTTTTTTAACTAAGAGTAAAAATAGATAGATTGTGTGGTGATATTGGTGGATGTTTGATTGGTTGACTCTATAAAACTAGGCCACTAGCTGCTTGTAGATGTCTTGTAGATGTAAGGGTGCCTTGTGTGGTAATCTAGTACTTGCACCAACAATGCTCAAGTTTAATTGGCATTGGATCCTTGATTTGTACTCCAACTTGGGTTGAGGGGAAGGTGTTGATATGAAAACCATTTGAGATCCTTTCAAGCTTTGCACAAGGTGGAGTTAAAGTCACTAGCAAGACTCCATTTAGTAGGATTCCTAGTCCATCCATTAGTCCTCCCATCCATATTTAGAAGTAGAAGTAGTCTAGATAGTAGGAGTTGAAGAGAAAAGTTGGAAGTGATATAAATCATAATTATATTTTTATTGCCCATTGTGAAGCCAAATCTTTAAAAGTGCAAGTAAGTTGGCATCCTTGAATAAATAACATAAGCACGCCTAAGTGATTAACCAAAAAATGATATCATTTTAATTGAGTTAGATATCCATAGGTGTAAGGAACCTTGGAATCATTCCATGATCTTCATCGCAAAGCTTAGCATGGGAGATGATTTTATTCAAGAGAGGGTTTAATGCTCTATATTTCTCAAAGCATTGAGTGTTTAGTCCTGTATGTTGTGTAAGTGGAGAAAAACTTGCATCAAACCTACATGCATATAAAATATTATTTTGGTTTTATGTGATTTCTCTACTTCTTCAAATCTTAAGAAAGCTAAATATTTTCATCCTTTTCCTTTCCTATTTTTATCCCTGCAATCTAGAGACTTCTTGTTTTAAGTTGATCTTTCAATTCTTAAGATAAAGTTTAAAAATTATGACTTACTTAGAAGTTGGCATGGTTTCTCCAATTATTCTAGTTGATCATCTCCTTTCTGGTTATAGACTAATAGTTCCTGATCTAAGGAACTAAAATAAAAAATCCTTCAAAGTCATCAATCCTTTCATCCTCCTCTAAGTAGTCTATGTCCAAAAGTTTGTCTACAAAAGAAAGCTTACTCTTCTCTATACCAATTATCATTTTCTAATAATGTATCACACTCCTCTATTCCAAATAGATCATACACTTCTTTGAGTCTAGGTGAAAGACCCCATGTTGACCCTACAATTTTCCACATTCTTATCTCCTTATGTTTTCCTTTGAGGGGGAAAGATTGAGATATTGAGTCATTCAATTTCTCCACCAGTCTTTTTGAATTTCTAGTTCCTATATTGAGGTTCAATGTATTTCTCAAAATGAGATGTGAGGTTTGACCCATTTCCAATTCCAATTTGTCTTCCATGCACATACTCCTTATTTGCTTTGGTGTTTTTTTCAATAGTTTCTCTTGCAGCTTTTATTTTGTCATGATATGGCTCATCATCTTCTCTCCTTTGAGGATCTCCCCCAAGCCTTATAGTGAGTATCATTTGATACCTTTGTATTAGATTTTCTTCTAACTTTTCTCATTATGTCAATAAGTCTTTCATGTAAAATATCATCACAATCCTGCCTTAATTATAATTTAGTAATGTCCTGAAGCTTCTTTTCTTGGATTCCTAATATAGATTGACTGTTAAATTGAGCATCCTCTCTTGGATTGATAAATATCATTTTCTTAACCTCTTTATTCCTTACCTTCTTTGAGAGTATTTCCTCTTCATTTTTTATGATGCTATATTAGATGTTTTATTTTCAACCACCCTTTCCTCATTTTTCACTAATGATTAAATCCAAAATATCCTTCTTTCCTCTTCCCTAGAGATATTCTTAGCATGGTCTAATTATTCTTCCAATCTTGGATTTTCTGCCAAAACCTAATTTTCTATCTCTGTTATAATATTTTCTTGGACTTCTTCTAGCCATTGTTGAATTAACATCTCCATTTCTCACAGAATAATGTTGGATGACTTTTTTTGGTTTGAACCATCTAACAAAAAGTGGAGATTCTAAATAGCTATGCCTTTAGATTTAACCAAATTTCCTTCTTCTTGTGTTAAATAACTAATAATACTTTTGTGAGCACCTAATTTTCCTTCATCCTTAGAGATTTGCCAGATATTGGGTAGATTGACCTTACTCTCTTTCCAAACCTCTCTCGTGCAGATAGATAGCTTCAAAGGCATTCCCACTTTGCATTTCTCTAATTCTCCAACAAAATTCTTGCTACAAGGGTCTTCTCCCAAACTAATTACCATCCTCCCCATCTAGAAGGATGACTAGGTTTGTTTCCCTTAGAGAGCATACATAGTCCATCTCTAAATAATCATGCAAAATTTTTTGAATCCACACCCCAAACTTTGACATAATTTTAGTGGATCTTGGGGTTCTTTTCCAGTATTCATAAAAATACAAATTTTAGGGCAATGTGTCCATAGCTAGGGCCGATTTTTAAAAAAATCCCAATTTATTTCTAGAAATTTGCATCCCTATTTTCTAGCGGTAAATTATCTAGGTTGATCCACATTGGCATAAATTTTATACTATGGGCTTTTCTATCAAGTTAGGGCTTCAATATTGCATGTGAAGACCAACCTTTTTGTAAAATCATTTAAAAACAAATATTATCTCTATTTTCTGGAATTGAAAATTATTGTACAAAAACCTAGTGAGGAATCTATTAATTCTATTTGGAGTCTAGATCTCATATGTCTAGTTATAGAAATCCTGAGAAGATAAGTTAAAATTCCCGAACTTACAAATGATGATGATGATCTACTGTTGGAATCGTCTCATCCTTTCTTTGACTGTCTCCTCTAAAAAGGTAATGGATGTCTCTAGCATAGCTAAAGATATCTTCCCCATTGATTGGATTTTTTGAGAATCTTAGGTCTACCCTTTGTTTTTCTATTTTCTCTTAGATCTTTTCCTTTGACCCCTAGTTCTCTGCTTGCTCTAGTCTCTTCTGTATTTCTCTAGAATATGGACTTGTCTTTATCTCTTTCCAATTCCATATGAAATCTTCTTTTTGTTTTCAATTTGATATAGATTTATGTTCTGAAAATCTTTTCATCGACCTATTGTTGTGGAAGGCCTTCCATCTGCTATTTTGGGTCTGAAAATTACTCTTTTTAGATTGATTCCTAGCCGAATTTCAAAGTTGTCTTTGTCTCCAACCCTTTTTCTAAACCACCCTCTCCCTAGGGTTTGTCACCTGAGACTGTTTTCTTTGTCTCCACAATTTGCCTTTGAAGGATAGGCTTGAGGTGTTCTTTAATGTGGGAAAAAGAAGCAAAATCTCTCATTATGCCCATCACGTCTATGATGGAGGAAGAAAGAAAACAAACATACAAAGCAGCAGATAAATAAATTGATAAACAGAACAGAACAGAGCAGAAAGACTCAAATAGCTTTAAAAGAGAACTTTATATTAATGCCTAGTTTACAGATTTTACAGAGCTATCGATGCTCTTAGAACAGTATATTTTCTACATAAAAATAGAGTATGTTTTCTTCTTATAGAATAAAGAGATCTTTTTTCCTTTTCAAAAAACATACAACCTCTAGGAAACATCTAGAAATGCCCAAAATATATCCGATTAGATGTAATGTCAGAGAGAAAGGAATAAAATAAAACTATATTAATGTTGTCGCTGGGTGGTTGCAGTTGAAAAATGGTCTGGTCGCATAATCACATGAGTAAGAAAATAGCCTTGAGATCATGCAACAAGGTAAAAAGGAAAGGCCCAGGGAAGATGAGTGGTCGCATGAAGAGTAGCCGGTTAGGTGGGGAAGGTATATGGAGGACAGGGAAGATTAGTAGATGCCCAGTTGGCAACCACATACGCCAACACACCCCCTTAATCTTCACTATTATGTATGTCTGCAATACCAATTTCTTCGTGAAGATGTTCAAAAATATTTTTTGCCAGTGGTTTTGTGAAAATGTCAGCAAGTTGTTCATCAAACCTGCAAAACTCAAGATGAATGTCACCATTGTTTACCAATTCTCTTATAAAATGATATCTAGTATCAATATGTTTACTCCGTTTATGAAATAAATGAATTTTAGATAAGGCAAATGCTGAATTGTTATCACAGTAAATTTTTGTAGATTCTTCTTGATGATGCCCCAAATCTGAAAGTACTCTCCTCAACCAAACTGCTTGACAAGATGCTAATGTGGTTGCTACATATTCTGCTTCAGCTGATGAGAGAGTAACAATTGGTTGTTTCTTTGATGCCCAAGAGATAGCATCGGAACCAAGATGAAAAATATATCTGGAAGTGTTTTTTCTATCATCCATGCTACCTTCCCAATCACTATCTGTATATCCAATCAGCTTGTAATAATCTAAAAAAGTATACAAAATTCCAAAATTCTTTGTTCCAGCTATGTATCTCAAGATTCTTTTTCCAGCTTTCCAATGCGACTCCTTTGGTTTCTCCATGAATCTAGAAATAAGACTAACACCAAACATGATATTCAGTCTTGTGGAGGTTAGATACATGAGACTGCCCACTAATCTTTTAAATAAAGTTGCATCTACACTTGAACCTTAATCATCCTTACTAAGCTTCAAACCCAATGCAACTAGTGTAGGGGCTGGATTCACATTTTTCATCTTAAATCTCTTCAAAAAATCATTAGCATACTTGCTTTGACATATGAAAATACCTTGATCATTTTGACTTACCTCCATACCAAGAAAGTATCTCATGAGACCCAAATCAGTCATATCAAAAAAAAATTTCATGGCTGCCTTGAATGAGCTAATTGACATATTGCCTATGAATATCAAATCATCTACATACAAACAAACTATCAAAATTTTTCCTTCAACATTCACTTTGACATACAAAGTAGGTTCATTACCACACTTGTTAAAGCCATTGTTCACAAAATAAGAATCTATCCTGCTGTACCAAGCTCTAGGAGCTTGTTTCAAACTATATAATGCCTTTTTCAATCTGCATACTTTATGTTCTTGTCCCAAAACTTCATAATCAAGTGGCTGATTTACATACACTTCTTCTTCCAAAATGTCATTTAAGAATGCTGATTTGACATCCATTTGATAAACTTTCCATTTGTTTTGAGTTGCTATAGATAGGACCATTCCTATTGTATCCAATCTTGCCACGAGTGCAAATGTTTCATTAAAGTCTATACCTGACTTTTGTGTAAAACCTTTTGCCACTAGTCTTGCCTTGTGCTTTGCTACTTTTCCATCAACATTATACTTTGTCTTATAAATCCATTTAACTCCAATCACATCCTTGCCTTTAGGAAGTTCTACTAGATCCCAAGTTTCATTCTTTTCTATTAAATGAATCTCTTTATCCATGGCTGCAATCCATTTATCTTTTTTTATAGCTTCTTCAAAATAGATTGGATCAGCTTGTGTTAAAAATGTAAAATCACAACAAAAATTGACATTTTCAGCTTCTTGCGTTTCATCATAAATCTCTCTAAGACTTCTTGTCTTCTTTGATGTGTTCATGGACCTAGACCTTAAAGATGCAAGTGTTGGATTAGAAGACTCGTTGTTGTTATTACTTGTTGGAGTAGTGAGATTTGGAGTGCTAGGAGCTTTTGATGGGGTTGTAGGAGCATTTGCTTGTGTAGGAGGATTTGCAACCTGAATTTCATCTTCTTCATTCTCTTGTAGAACACTAGGTGTACTTGTATTTATTTTATCTATGCTTCCATCCTATGCCTCTTCTTCAACAAATTCAACATCATGACTTATTATCAGCTTCTTTGTAATGAGATCGTATAGCTAATATGCCTTTGAATGTTCACTATATCTCACAAATATACATTTCTCTCCTTTGTCATCTAATTTTCTTCTCAACTCTTGAGGTATCAATGAGTATGTCACACATCCAAAAACTCTCAAATGTGATATGTTATGCTTCCTTTTGCTCCAAGCTTCTTCTAGTGTTTTATTTATCACTGTTTTTGTTGGATACCTATTCAAAATATATACCGAACATGCAACTGCTTCAGCCCAATATTCATTTGGTAAGTGTTTTGCATTGATCATACTACATGCCATTTTCATAATTGTTCTATTCTTTCTCTCTGCTACTCCATTTTGTTGAGGGGTATACCTTGCTGTAAATTGTTTATTTATGCCATTTTCTTTGCAAAATTTTTAAAAATCAGTTGAGACATACTCTCCACCTTGATCAGTTCTCAATGTTTTGATAGAATAACCTCTTTCTTTTTCAACTTTTGCCTTGAACTCTTTAAAAATAGCAAATGTATCAGATTTGTACTTCAAAAAATAAACTCATACTTTTCTGTTGAAATCATCAATAAATGTTCTGAAATAAAATTTTCCACTCGTGGAGGGTGTTTGCATAGGCCCACAAATGTCTGAATGCACTATCTCAATTGGTTATTTTGCTCTATATGACTCCCCAACTAGAAATGATTTCCTATGTTGCTTTGCCAATATGCAACTCTCACATGTTGTCTTAAGTGGCTCTATTTGTGGCAACCCATATATCATTTTCTTCTTGTTTAACAGTTGCAATCTTTTGAAGTTTAAATGCCCAAGCCTTAAATGCCATAACCAAGATTCATTTTTGTATGAGGTTTTAAAAGCTATTTCAGCAACCTTTTGTAATCCTTGTGACTCTATCATTAATTCATTTTAAATTTTTAATGGAAACATCCTATTCTTTGTCATTTCAACTCTTGCAATCAGCCTATTGCTTAGTTTCTTGTCTAGGATCACACATTCACCATTCTCAAAGTATATTCTATATCTTTTTTGTACCAATTGCCCAATACTTATAAGGTTGTGTTGTAATCCAGGAACATAGTATACATCTGAAATATGCTTCTCTTCACCTTGTTTTGTTTTAATGTTAATTGACCCTTTGCCCATAACTAAAACTCTTTGATCATTTCGCAATTTTACTTTTGATTTTATTGAATCATCTATTGTTACAAACATCATCTTCTTACAACCCATGTGGTTACTACACCCACTATCTAAAAACCATAGTTCTTTGGAACTTTCTTGTGCTACATTACATGCTATCAATATTATCTTGTTCTCTATTGTTTGACCGATTTTCATTTGTAAAATGTGTCTTTTGCTTATTCAAATCATATTGTTTTTTCCTACATTCTGATGCATAATGCCCAAATTTGCTACAATAATGACATTGGATATTGGATTTGTCATACCTTTCTCCTTGATGATGACTTTGAGAGTGACTGCTCCCCCTTCCTCTTGTTGATGTAGAATGGGCAGGTGGACTTGATGGTGGTCTTCTACTTTTAAATTGTGTGTTTTCTCTTCCTCCCCTTGATGAAAAATGTCCTCTGCCTCGACTGTTATTTGATCTCCCTCTTGTTCTGCCAAAAAAGAGCTGAGTCTTGAATGCATTCTCCACTGATGATGACCCTGATCGATTTAATCTTTGCTCATGCACTAAGAGTGACCCCATTAATTCATCTACTGATAATTGAGAAAGATCTTTGGCCTCTTGAATGGCTATTACTACAGCATCAAATTTAGCAGGCAGACTTCTAAGTATTTTTTCCACAATCTTTTGATCTTCAATAGTGTCTCCATAGGTCCTTAACTGATTTACTATTGACATTGCATGAGTGAAGAATATGTCTATTGAATTTGAGTCTTTCATTTGTAAATTTTTAAAATCCCTTCTAAGTATTTGCAATTTTGTCATTATTACCTTGCCTGTGCCTTGGTATGTTGTTTGCAAACTATCCCATGCTTGTTTTGATCTTGTGGCAGCTGCAACCTTTGGAAAGATTGATTCTTCCATTGCTTGTTGAATGAAAAATAGTGCCTTAGCATCTTTTTTCTTATTTTCCTTCAACAAATCCTTATCAGCTTGTGAAAGAGCTTGATATGTCTGCTGGTCTGCTGGTTCAGGAAACCCATTTTCAACTAAATCCCAAACATCCTGAGAACGAAAAAGAGTTTTCATTTTGATGCTGCAATAATCATAATTTTTGCCATTAAAGGTTGGAATTTGAGGCTGAGAAATACTTCCACTGGTTCCTGCCATGATTTACCAGTAACACTTTCTCTCTTGTAAAAAAAAACTACAAACCTTTTTTTTTTTTGCTCACATACAACTATATCTCCTCCTCAAATCTTCAACTTTTCTCTGATTTGCTCTTCACCCACAATGAAATCTGTCAAAGAAACAATACCCAGATCCTTTTTAAGCTCCTCAACCTCCAGCAGAAGTCTTCTCTTCAATAACCTGCTCTGATACCAATTTGATGGAGGAAGAAAGAAAACAAATATACAAAGCTGCAGATAAATAAATTGATAAACAGAACAGAACAAAGCAGAAAGACTCAAATAGCTTTAAAAGAGAATTTTATATTAATGCCCAGTTTATAGATTTTACAGAGCTGCCGATGCTCTTAGAACAGTATATTTTCTACATAAAAATAGAGTATGTTTTCTTCTTACAGAATAGAATAAAACTATATTAAATGCTGCAGCTGGGTGGTTGCGGTTGAAAAATGGTCTGGTCTGATGATCGCATGAGTAAGAAAACAGCCTTGAGATCATGCCACAAGGTAAAAAGGAAAGTCCCGGGGAAGATGAGTGGTCGCATGAAGAGCAGTCGGTTAGGTGGGGAAGGTATACGGAGGACAAGGAAGATTAGTAGATGCCCAGCTGGAAACCACATACGCCAACAGTCTATTCATTCTCTGTTGGGATTGTTTCTGAACTATTCTATCTGGACGCTTCTGCAATCCCATCTGCCATGGCACCCTCGACCTCCACCTCTTCCGTCCATGATTATCAGTGGTTAACTACAACAAAATTTCCAAATCTTCACAACAATATCAGCGAAAGGGCTGACCTCACAATCATCCCAATCAAGATCCTATATTGCTTTTAATACTCTTTATTACAAAGAATTATTTCGCTTCATTGATCATGGTGTGCATGTCTTGTAAAGAAGAGTTTTAGTAGAGGAAGAAATATACGAGGGGGGCATCATTTTATTTACCACCAAAGTTAGGTTTTTCCTACTACCTTTTCAGCTCCAGTCAAGGCATTACACAGAAGACTTTTTATCAGACGTTGTCGTTACAATTTCGCCAATAAAGGCATATGCAAGGTATGGAGACACAGGAAAGCACATAAATTGTTTGATAGACTGTCCCTCAAAAGAAATGATATCTCATAGCTGCAATAAGTGAAGGGTATAAAGAAAATAAATTTGGTAAGAGGTTTTTAGAAAGTTCAAGCAAATACAATTGACAAGCGTATTTCAAAAGTTTTTACCAGCATCCTACGTTCTTGTGCCGAGGTGACAATTTTTTAAAAAGGTTTAAAAACATCCATCACATGAGTGATTTTTATCGCAACTGCTAAACTGTGGGAGCACAAGACAAAGGGAAAATCGTGAACTGGGGCAACGTCTCTATGGGCAGCAGGAAACAATGGACATTCATTTAATTCATAAACTTTGGTGACTAACAGTTTTGGCATGGTTACGTAGCAGTTACTTATGAGCATGTTGAGGCCATCTCCAACAGAGCCCTCACAATAGTAGAATGATCTCGGCTCCTTATAAATAGATCTAATGTTGTAAAGAAGAGTCTAAGTAGAGGAAGAAATATAAGAGGATAGCATGTTGATATTGGTGTAAAGTTCTTAAACGAGCTGCTTAGTTGGAATACTTTTCTTTTTTTGATTCATTATTTAGTTCATAGTGTTTGTAAGCTTAAATTTTATTTGGGCCTTGATTTTTTTCTTTTCTGCCGGTCTTAAAAATTCTAGAAGAAGTTGTAGACTTCGGTGGATCAATTACCTGAGGTCCGGCCTGCAATGAGGAAATTCCCGCTACCAAGAACAAAAGATTATCATTGATGCAGATGACTTCATGGCTATATAGAGTTTGATTCCACATTTTGTCTTCAGGTCCACAGAGCTATTAGAGGGGTCTGAAAAAGGTAGTAATACTGAATGTAAGAGCTATAAGCTGTAAGATACTGTGTATTTAGCTGTAATGATGGAAAGAGTTCAAGCTTAGCTATAATGTTTTATTCAGTTTAATATACAAATTTTTATGTCTATTTCTATTTCTGCTCTCTGTTTCATGTGTCTTTTTCTGCTGCTCCATGTATTCTTCATCTGGTATGAGATATATAGGGTTAGAAGAAGGTTATAGACTTCGCAGATTGTATCCCTAAACATAATAAATGTGTTTTTTTCTAGTTATTTTCTTAATAATTTTGTTTTAATTGGATTTCACAGATTAGCGTGACTTGGACAAACGTGCAAATCCGTCAGTCCCTGATATAGAAAAATAGGATATGCTTTCTTGGCCCTATATTAAGGCTAATCCAAACTACTCGGTTTAATATAAATGAGGAAAAAAAACAAGGAAGGCAACCTACATCAAATGGGATTCTCTAACTAGTGTGCCTAATAGCTTTTGCTCCCATTACAAGGACCGCCCATCAGTGAAGGAGATTGATTCTATCCATATCAATTTCTTGAAGATCAAGTGGGTAGTGAAGATTTTTTGTGGGTTATTATCTGGTTGATTTTGTTGGACGAGAGATTGCATAGACGAGAAACATTTTTTAATGGTCACAAAAGAAGAGTTTGTAAAGGAGAAAAGAAGATTTTGTAAAGGAGATGAGGAGATCTAAATATATCATACGCTTAAGTATGATATTGCCTTAGCTATTAACGCTATTGTCAGTCTTGAATTTTGCCCAGTAGATTGTATGGATGCAGTAGATTGTATGGATGTAGTAAGGTTGAGGAGGCCCATGATTGTAGGTGAGTACTATGGTTGAGAAAGTGATGTATTTAAATAATTTAATTAGATTAATTACTTAAGTGCTTTCTAATATCTTATGAATTAACAAGCTCATATGACCATGAACAGATTGGAGTTAATAGAAATCTTTTTGAATCTTTGGTAGGACTTCCTTCAAAGACTTTCTTTAATACTGAGTTTCGTTTCCACTTACAGAAAATCAAAATATAAAAATTATGTAAAGTAATTGAGTTTTCAATTTTATTTTTTATTTTTAAAGTTTCTTCTTTGAAATAATCATCTATTAAGATGTCTAAGCTTTTATATTTTAGAACAGCATAGCCTCTTCAAATGGTTGAAATGATAATATTTAGAAATGATAGATTAAAATGAAATTCACAATTATCTAGTCTAGAAATAATATGTTTTAAAATTAGTTTCTTAAAGATTATTTTGCTTTGGCTCTTTATCTAAAACTAGAATAGTAGTTTATGATTAGCTACAAGACCAAAGTTATTACTTTTCCAAAAACTAGCCAGAGTAATTTGACTGTTTATTGTCACCTTTGAATTTTGAATAATGATTGGATTCCTCAGTATATGTTGCTAAAAAATAGTTTATTTACTTGTAACATATGTATTATGGTGTTTAAATTTACAAGTGCCTTTGGATTTCAGGTAGATGTGTAATTGAACTATTACTGATAACTATAAGATGCTAAGATAAAAGAAGAGAATGCAGCCAGCCATAGCTTATGATCTCGCGGGTCAGTATATGTTAGAACTGTTGGAATAATCTGAATTTTGTGGATGTAGTAGAAGTAGTTGGGAGAAGATCTTAAAATAGTTATGTATTTTTTATTGAAGGAAATCAAGTTTTGAAAGGATTTGAAAAAATTTTATAAACAAAAATATTTAATAAATTATAGAAAAGACACTAAAAAGTAGGTAGGAAAATGCTAACGGAAAGTAAACCAAACATGAATAATCAAATTTTGCATCACTTCAAATTCTTCAACAGTTTTACATTTTTTGAATGACGTTAACATTAATCCTTAAAATTTCATTAACAATGTTGTCTTGGGCCCTTTCCTTTATCCTTGCTACAGAGTCTTGAAAAAAAGACTAGGAATACCCATACCTATGTCACAGTGCATCATGATATCGTTTTCCATTTTTCTCCTCACACTCCCTTCAAGAGAATCCAAATTACCTATTGAGAGATTATGAATAGTTACAACCAAGCTGTGTTGTTTTTTATTGTTGTTCAACTAACTCCCACATCATGCAAATTAATGTGTACATTATTAAAAGAATCTTCCAAATCCTTAAATCTCTCTTCATGAGCCTCCCTTATAACCTTGACATCTTTAGCTACATTTTGAACTAGGGAGAGCATTTTATCAACATTCTCTACAAAAATAGTATTGGTCACATTGCTGTGTCTTTGCTCTCATTTATGAAGAGGAATTAACCCTTTCTTTCAAGAAATACACCTTTGAAACCAACCCCATTAAAGAACAGATTGACCATTAATAACATATTTAACATTTTTTTCCCATCTATTGTTTCCATTATAGAGGAACCCTTTTCATTAGGAGTTTCTTTTACATTCTCAACTACGATGTCAATATAGAAGTCCATACCTGAGAGGTCTATAGACGAGGGTTAAAATCCAAGGTCCTGGTTATCTTCTTTGTTAACATCCTCCAAGATAATTTTCGTGATGAAGGAAAAAGGACTTTTTGTCACCACTGACTTAGTGGGACAAAAGAAGGATTTTCACTTCCATTTAGTGGACAATTTTGAAGTCTCCCCCAACTTTCTTGTGCAGTTGATATTAGAGAGGCTGACATATACCCACCACAGGGAAAAATCAAATCATCCATACTAAAGCCATGAGGCCAATCTGAGGCCGAATTAACCTTCTTAGGGTGTTTTCTTTTTGTCCAGATGCACACATGCATCCTCATCTGAAGGAGCATCTTTAGGGTCTATTGAAAAATCAGAAAAATGGAAATGGATTTTATGTGTCAAATGGATGCCCTATTTTGGAAGGGGATTCCTTTTTAGCCATAGCCTTCACATGTTTCATAATGAGAAGGATAAGGTCCTCGTCTAATTAGTTTTGTGTTAAAGAAACTAGTGGTCAAAATATTAGAATAATTTATAATCTCTATAAACAAATCTATAATTTTGTATAGCTATTATAATTAGATCTAACAGTATTGTGCATATATTGCATAATATTTCTACTCTACCTATAGTTCCAAATTTCATAAAACTAACTTTGTTTACCCTTCCAGTTCCTAGTGTCTTTGGTATCTCCCAGAAATGAACTTCATATCTCCCTTTCCATCTATGCCTACATTGAGTCCCGCATAATTTTACCTAATATTAGCTCTTTATTTCGAATATATATGAAAAATAGATATGGATGAACATACTTAGTACCTCCACGGTCGACTGAACTGCAATGAAAAAGAGTGAAGGACAGGAGTTTGAAATCCATCAAGCTCTTCTCGTAATATTTTGCAAATGGATATGAATTGAACATTATAATCCATATTTTAGTGACAGACAATAAGTTCGAAACATAAAAATTGTAAATATTATACAGAGATTATATCTTCTGTTTCCATCACTGTTATCATTATTATATTTATATTAAAACATAAGAAAACAAAATCAAAATATATGAAAATCATTAGATCTTATGATTTGTAGAAAAAGGTTATGAACAGATCAATTAAATAAATTCTTTTGTTATCTATGTTTAGGCAATCTTGAAGTATGATGGTTCCAGTTCTAATACCATAAGGTAGTTTAATCAGATCTAAATAATCGGTATTATTGTTTAACGATTATCATCTATTGCAATATGACTATTATCATGAAACAATATGTCAACATATTTTGATATAGTGACATAGTTCAATGTGGCAAAAACCCTTTTATGGTATTACTTGTAAGAGTGTTTTTAAACAAAATAAAAATATAATCTTTTATGTAAGGATCACAAGGGAGAAATCTTAAATGCAGAAATCAGGCATAATTTCTCACCTATATTAATTAAAAAGGGATAAAAGTTTATTGAAACATAAAGAGGTACAAAACAATCAAGAGTTCAATAGAGAGTTCTATTACGGAAAAATATGAGATAAATCAGGAGGCAATTGCCCCCTATCAACAATACTCCAATCTTGGTTGTGCATTGAAGTCCATTTAGCCAAACAGTTAGCAACACCATTCCATTCCCAAGAGATGTGTGTGATTCCTCACCTATATCTCATAATACAAATTATATTGAAAATGAATATAAATGATATTTTAAAAATCTAGTAAAGAAAAATTAAGATCGAGATAAATAAATAATACATATGAAATATAATTTAACATTAGTATGTGAAAATAAGAAAACTGCAAACAATGTAAAAAGGGATGGAAAAAGTATAAGACAAACTGATAATGAACAAGATGGGTTTTAACATATTGAGATATAGGCAAAAGGTTTACTAAAATTATCAGTATAAATATAATTTTATATACAATAAAGTTGATAGATTATGTAAATCAGAACATTCTTAGACGGATCTAAAGTGAAATCTATATGAAATAATATTTAGTAAATTGTTTTTATTTAAGATTTAATATTTAGAATCTTTTAAACTAATATTGTTTCATTAGAACTCACAAAAAAATGTTCAACATAAGTACCTTTCAAAATAGCAATATTTCAATTCAATAAAATGATAGAACAATATTTAAAAGCCTATTTTTTAAGTTTTGCAAATTTACTACCTTTCAAAGCAATAATGTTTTATTGCAACTCCTCAGAAAAAAAACATTCAACTTTAGTACCTTTCAAAGCAATCATCCTCTGTTGCAACTCTTCAAAAAAAAAGCCCTATCAGATCTGGGCTAAAACCTTATTAGAAATATATGCTTAGAGTTCTCTAAATATCCATTCAAAACAATAGACATGTAATGTCTTGTTTAGGGCAGATTGAAGGTATATAAATCTAGATGCACAATTTTCTAAATCATGTTATATTATCAAGAATGTGCATAATAATGACACGTATCAATATTGATTTAGATAAAGTAAAATAGAATTGGTAGATGAATTTAGGGTAAATTGGAGGTCTACAATGCTTTCATTGTAATTGGTGAGATGTATATGAATCATGATGCACAATCCTTAAAATATTGTTATATTATGGGGAATGTATTTTAATAATGCCATGTCATTGGTTTAGGCAAAATACAACATGTAAATGACTTTAAGATAGAATGGAGGTATACAATGCCTTTTCTTTGTTATATATTATGGAAAATATGTTTAATAATGACATAATATTGATCTAGGTAAAGTATAAAGTATAGATGGTTTTAGGGTAGATTGGAGGTATACATGTCTTCCTTATAATAGTAGAGACGTACATAAATCTAGAAATTTAATTCTCAAAGTCATGTTATATTATGTGGAACACATATAATAATGACAATTTTTGTAGGTTAAATATATTGTTTAGATGATTTTTTAAAGATATTATTTTTCATACAAAATTTACCTACAAAATTTATAAAATATATTAGTCAAACTCAATTTTACAACAATACATTATAATAACCTTGCTTAGGGGGGAGGAGTGAAGAGACCATAAGGGCACTTGCCTCTTGGCTTATGCTAGACCGCTAAATAACTGCACGGTCAATCAAGCAGAGGGAATGACTCTTCTATGGGGGATCAAATTTGCAATCCAATTGAATATTAGTTTGCTAGAAATCGAGGGGGATTCCAAAGTGGTGGTGGAGGCTATCAAAAGGGGAGCTAATGTGTGATGGGGGGCTAACTCCATTATGATAGAGATATGTGAGCTTCTCAACAACTTCTAGTGCTAGACCATAGGCCACACGTACAAAGAGGGCAAACTTAGTGGCTGAATTGATGGCAGCCATTGGCCTAAAGCAAACCAAACTTAACAGTTGGAGGGGGGTCAGCGAACTTCCCATGCTGACTTAGAAAATCATCAAAGGGGAAATGAATATTAACAATGATATTTAAAATGGGCCATGCTGTCATATTTATTATGAATCCTACCTTGATCACATGCTGGCGTAATCGGGTGATTTTTGTGATTATGAATGGGAATACCCAAAACCCCATAAAGAATAATAATTACCTTTTATGCGTGTGGAGAAATAGCTATCTGAATCATCAGGTTACTTGGCGAACAAGGACATTAAGTGCAGCCCTAGCATTATTGCTAATAATGGCACTTGGAGAGCCCGTCTCTCAAAATCTCGCCCAAGGCCAGCCTTTTGGGTATAACCTTTCATTGAAATAGCCAAACCAAAACAACTGGTTTCATATTATCTGTCAGGAAGCTCGGCTCTCTGGCTTTCTAGGTGTTCTAGCATAGGTGATGCATAGTATAGACATCAGAGGTAATACCCTTCACATTGAACCAGACAAAATTGATGAGGCCATCACCGCAGACCCTTTGGTGACCCACTATTGCAGAGAGAGTGGCATTTGGGGATTTATGGAGCGCATGAAAGGTGGGCACGATGAGCGGATATCCAAACAATTCATCTCTTCCTAGAATAATAGGAATGCTTGTGTTGGTGGCATCCACTTCTAGCTCAATGAGGAGGGCATTGCCAAGGTGACAGGTCTCTCAATGGAAGGGAGGAAGTACAAAAAAACCAGTCAGACACCTAACCCTACCAGTCTTAACCAATTCATCAAGGAGGGAGAGAATCCTGTCAAGAAGCAAGGGGGTTTCAGCCGTGAGGAGCTTTCAGAGTTCTCGCCCAAGTTGTGCCTGGTTGTGATGAAGTATTTCACTCTTGAAGGTAAGTTCACGGTGTTCTACTACTACCACTTACCTTTTCTGAATCACATTAGAAACAAAGACTTAATTTCCATTCTTTTCTATCTCCTGCATTCCATAGAAAGTAATATTTTAGATATTAAGGAGAACCCTGATAAATCAATCCATATTCTCCATCAGGGCCTCCTTCTCTGCCTTTACCACTTCCACAAAGCTATTTTCCCTCTACCCCCACCCCCACCCCCCAATTATCTAGGAAGTGGCCCAAGAGGCCTCCCCATCCAAAGATGATAACCCCACTCATTCCACCTCCCATTCTATCTAGGTTATTCAGGAGTCTGATCTTGCTCCTAAAGAGGGTAGAAACTGCTAAAAATGTGTCAAAAATCCTTTCAATAGGAAGGAAGAGTAGGAGGAGTCTCATGTCTCTGAATCCTTTGAGACTAAAGACCAGAAGGAGTCTGACAGTACTCTTGAGTTTGAATGGAAGCCTAGAAAATGGAATATGGTGGAGAGTCAGGTCAAGATGGAGGTCGGCTTAGGTGGCTTGGGTCCCCAAAGGTCTAACAGGATTGGGAAGGAGCAATGTAAAACTAGAATGCTTAAAGCAGTCTCTAGAGAGCAGTCCCTGTCTGAAAAGGATTCTCACTCCACTGAGTCCATGAATGACTCCTCTGATGATCACATGAGTCCTAGTAGAACTAGTACCACTCCCCCTCCCAACCCCTAGCAAACCATGGAGACTCCCCACCCTACCCCACCCCAGACCTTATCCCATGATCACCAGAACAATCTCCCCACTAGTGAGCACATTCCTGAGGTTTTGGTTGGCAAGGATAGGTTGAAAGGCACCCTCAAGATGAGGTTTTCTGAGGTGGACAAAGAGATTACTGACATTAAGTAGGTCTTGCAGGAGCTGAAGCACCAATGTATGATGACTAACAGATTTGCACTAAAGGTCATGCATGCTTCAGCTATGACCCTCTGCACTGTGCTAGAAAAATTGGCAGGCCGCAATTTGGAAGTGAATGAGGACAATAAGGATCTCTTCATGTTCCTGCAGGAGGAGTGGGCCAAGACCTTGATGTCCAAACATCTGGGCGGGAAGAGCTAGCTCTCGTGCTCGTGAATTTTTTTGTTTTTGTCTGGGCATGGCCCTCAGTTCTCATGTTTTGTTGGTTTTAAGGTTATTTTACCTAGTCCTTGGTATAGCCCTGCATGGCTTATTTCTGTTATTTTAATTGCTACTTTTTGCTACAAATAATCTAGTTTATTTTTTTGGAAAAGTACTCTGGTTTATGTTTTTGATAGAGGCAGATTAGATGTTTTTCTACTGTTAAACTTCTGTACAACGCTCTTGACTAGGGCCATTAATATGTTGTTAATGTGCCTCTAGTCCCCTTGTTACTAGGCCAGCACCCTCTTGCTGCTTTTTATCTATCAAAAACAATACATTATAATCTATTACTAAAAATGTAATCAAACATTTATATCTATATGTATGTTACATACATACATCAATATATAAAAATAATAAATATTAAAATGAAAATTAGAAGATATAATGAAGAAATTTTCATTAACAAATATTGATTGACTTTTAAAAAATTTTCTTTTAATGTCACATGGAGCTTTCGAAAACTTTGAACAATCCTTTGAAATCTCATATTTAGTTATATTTTTATTGTGTATTTAATTGTTACTATTTTAGTTACAGTATTTTCAACTAACCCCTACAAATTCAATCTAAGCCCTGTATTTTTAATTAAGCCCAAGTTTATCTTGTCATTACAAATGTTTTCTTTCCTTTTTGGAATGAGCATCAAACCATTTAAAAAAGAATAGGAAGAGAATGAGGTCAGGAAGAGAATGTGCTCCCGATTGCCCTTGGACCTGATCAGGGCATGTAAGATTTTCCATGTTCCTAATTAGATAGAAGAGGAACGTGGACAAAGAGGTTTTAACCCAGATAAAAAAAAAGGTCATTCATCCTTATGATTGGCAAAGGAAAGAGATCGTGGATCTTGATGTATTGACGAAGCCAGTTGTGGACTTCACAAGGTGGTGGGTAGAATGAAAACTTGAAAGGATGACTATGTCAAGAGAAGATTGGACCTACAAGTTGATAGGTCATCCATAGCTACGAGATGAGAGACCAAGGTAGCCATCTGGAGGAAGAGTAGAAGAAACAGACATCCCATCAGGGAGTATAGAACACATAAAGGAGAAGGGTGCAGCTCAATAAATGCATATAAAGAGGAGATTGGATCTTCATGTTGAAGAACCATAGCAAAAGAGATTGAGGTCTAAGGATGCACCATCTTCTCCTAGCCAGATTCCCAGTGTGCAGGAAATTGGAGCATTCACCCAGCAGGTAGGAGAAGAAAGTGAAAGAAGAACACAACAAGGAGAGCAATGCATGACTAGACTAATACAAGATAGGTTGAGCATTAATGCCAGTGAGAGTTTCATGCCAGGAACATGCAAGGAACAAGATGTAACAATAGAGGAGATTCTTGGTGTCTTCTTTAGGAAGATAACTGAGGAAGAAATTTGTAAGGTAGAAGTAGAGGCCCCAGTGGAAGAAGAGGAGATCCCTGCGATAGAAGAAGTTTCTCTTGAAGTAATGGTAGAAAATCCTGGAGCTGAGGAGATTGATACTAGGGTAGTGCAAGGATAAGAAGAGCTAGTAGTATAGAGGGACCCAAATCCAAATGTTCCAGAGTGGCTCAAGCAGACGATTCAGAGAAGCCAGGAAAAGGAGGTAGACCCTGCAGTTGAGTTACAAGAGATTATGGATCAAATTGACCGATCAGGAGAAAAGGGAAAAGCCAAGAAATTTACTAAGGTCGTGAGAGGAGAGTCCAGATCTAGAATTTTGCAAATAGCGACTCCAGCAGTCGACAAAACCAAAGATCAAATTGCTACGGAGGAGTATCACATAACAGAGGTAGATCTTGGTTAGGCCTCTCGAGTACAAGTCATGGAGGAATTTGATGATTCAACACAAGCTGTTAAGGATAAGATGAGGAGGCTGGAAGAAAAATATCAAAGATCAAGGAAGAGAATAGGGCTTTATGCGCATACATTGATAGGTTGCCTCACCCAGTTCGAGAAGAGGACCCATCTTTTGTTCCACCAACGACTGTTCCAACCAAGTCAGTTGAGGCCATCAATGAAATTAGGAGGATTGCGCAAGGTGCAAAGACTTGGATTAAAGGGATCGAAGATGAGGCCTACATCCACACTAAGGAGTTAGTATGAATTCATGATAAGGCCTTGGTCATCCTTTCCTGAATTTGTTGCATAGAGGAGACTTGGCAAGATGAGCATATCTATGAGGATGAGGCAATCTCTGACTTGCATGAGCTAATGGAAACCCCTAGGTAGGTCTTGGTTGACAACAAGGTCATTGGAGAAGGAGCGTATGATTTCTCTCGGTGGTATTGTGTAGTTCTTCTGGCAAAAGACATGTTTGAACATTTTAGTAGGGAGTCAGCTCGATTGAAGGGGGTAGTTGAGAATATCCGATAGGAGCTCTCCAATACCATTACATCACTATGGTTGCAAAGGTTGGCCGAGGAGGAAATAACAATAGACAACATGAAGGAGAAATTGGAGGAGTTCTTTAGGCTTAAGTCTTTCACAAAGGATGATTTTGAGAACCTCTCTGCCTTCTCAAACAACATGCACACAGCTCAGGATCTATTGCCAGAATGGGAGGATATCTTGAAGAGGTCAGAGTGACCAGTGTTGGTGTTGGAATTCAGGCAAGAATAAGCACCAAGTGTCAGCATTGATGAGTTGGAGGCCATATTGGGTAGATTTTAGGAATTCAAATGCAGAGGTCAATGGTAGATGCATTTAATGCATAGTGGACATTCATGTAGTGGTCATTTATGACACCTCACTCTCTTCTTGAGCATGCATGCATAGTGGGCATTTATTACCCCCTACAATAGTGGTTTCTTCCTTGCATTAATTTAGATTCCCTCTTCTATGCCTTGACCATAATTAGGGTTGAGGTGGCAAAATCTGGGCCATCGATTATTGTTTTGATCCAGGCCACTCATTGATTTCACAGACCTATATAATGGCCTCTTCTTCTCATTTGTAAAGAGTGAATTTTGAGATTGTTTCTTATGAGCTATTGAGACAATAGAATTTTCATTGAAGTGTGGTGAACATTTGATGTGTCTTAATGATTGCTTGGTTTCATTATTCTCTCAATTAGATTAAGTTTGGTAGATAAAGTGTAATGAATGTTTTGGAGAATATGTTGATGTTTTGATGAGTTTCTTTGGTTCATACTTTTGATGTTTTAGTGATTCTAAAGTGTTGTGCAAAGTTAGCCTAAACCCCTTATCCACGTGCTTAAATTCAATCATTCGTACAAACCCTTGAAGATTGCACGAGTCCACGTGTAGTTGTAGCTTGACTTGGCGAAGTGTGACTTGGTAATTAAGGAACTCATCCATCAACATACTTTCCTTGGCTATCATTACCCTGAGGAATAGATTAGAATCTCTGAACCCTAAACCCTTTTCATTTCCACATATCTGGTGAAAACCCCCAAAAATAGTACTTAATTGAAAATCTTTTGATAAGTACCCATATTCATTATGACATAAAGGATTGAAAATGTAAGGCCCGTTGTGATCATCAGCAAATCACATCAACACCGAGCATATCTACAAGTCGAGGAACCTTGGAGTTATCGTATGATCTTTTGCAATCTTAGCATATGCGATACTTTGTTCAAGAGAGGATAGGATATTTTGGTATTTTGTTCTACTGTTTGGTGAGTCATAAAACACACATCAACACCTTCCTACTGCCTACTATTGAAAGAGACTAAAAAGACCCAAACCTTATCTTTTGAACAGCCAATATTAAACCATTCAAGATAACTAATAGATCTGCTCAAAATAATCCTCCCTACAGCCTACTATTGAAAAATAGAGACTAAAAAGACCCAAACCTTATCTTTTGAATAGCCAATATTAAACTATACAGAGCTTACTCCTGAAAGAACATAGTAGAAACCATGAAGTGTAGTGCTGTCAGCAAGGACAAAAAGAGAGCATACCAAGGTTGCCAATGCAGTGAAGGGAGAAAGGGAATAGAAAAGAAGGGTAAAAACAGAAAAGTGTCAAGAGGGAGAAAGGGAACAAAAAGGAACGGGAAAAACATAAAACTGTTAAGAGGGAGAAAGGGACCAGAAAGGAAGGGGAAAGACAGAAAACTTTAAGAGAACAAGAAGCTACTCTTTTGCGTCTTAAATAAGGTCAAAATCCACCTACCAAGAATTTGAAATGATTTGTGAATGTGAGTGTTACAACTTCTCTTGTGACACCTTCAGAATCTCTTTTATCATGCTGCTCATATTTTGTAGTTTCATTTTTCAAAATCTTAGTATCTTCAAATAGAATTATGCCTATCCCGCTGTAGAGACTATAATGTGCTGTTTAAATTTGTTTTATGACACTGAACTTATTTTATCATGATTTTCACATTTTGAAGACCCAGATCTAAGTGAGATTACATCTAATCTTCAAAAATATTTCTCTCAATTTAGTATTGCTTAGAGTGCACTGTTTAAAGTTGTCTTAGGACAAATCAGAAACATATTTCATCATGCTTTTTACATTTTGAAGATCTGGGTCTGATCTTTTGCAACATGTCTATTTTTGAAAAACCTAAATAGTAAAAGTTTTTCAAACCATTCTTTTGATGGTTTCTTTTATCTTCTGAGATTTTGTTTTTAGAAATATATTTAGTATAAAAGAAGTTTTCTTTCCATTTTAAAACTTTTAGTGAGTGAATAGTTGTGAACAGATATAATAGTATACAAGCTTTTTTTCAATCAATACATTTTTGTAATGTCTACAATAAGTGGTTCAGAATTATGATTTAGAACAGATTTGACAGTGTAGAATTATTTTTTTAAGGAATACATGTTTCATATTTATTTGAGTTTATTAGTTTAAAAAAATAATTGGCAAAAGTATTTTGTATTATGTTATTGGAAGAAAACGTGTTTAAGGTTTATATTTTATTTTTAAATATGAAAATTTAATTATAAATAATAATACATATATAGACTATGTTAGAGTACATAAGATTATGTCTTACTGTACTTGTTTTCAATTAGTGTAATACCATTTGTTCATTTTTTTAGTGTTATAGGACCTTCTTTTGAGAACTGTCATGAATATTTCTAAAAAGATAAAACTTTTCAGCCTCATGCATTATTTTTAACATCCACATATTTTTATTTTATTTTGGTTTGGAAATAGTAAGCATATCAAGATTATTAATATCTAAACTATTGTGAATCACTTATGCATATCTTCAATATTCATATTTTTCATTAAATTACAATCTAAATACCATATACATTTACAATTAACTTCTAAAACTAACATTTCAATTTATCAAATCAACTTTTTGATTAAATTTAAATTTGTTATATATAATTTTTTAATTATTTTAATTAACCTATAATTATATAAAAGAAAATTTACTCTCCACAACCATTCAATTGACTTTCCACCAATATAAAAAATCTATGAATACCTCAACATTCAAAACTTTTTAAAAATTTCAAATAAATATATTTATAAATATAAATATCTATTTAGCTAGAGTGTATTAGGTATACTTATCCCTCTTGTGACTTTTTAAATTATAAATGAGAAGTAGAACTATCTATAACTATAATATTCTATTCTCCATTAAAACAAAAATAATTTATAAAATCATATCTTACTTTTTCAATATTTATCAAATTATTACATTTCTTAATTTATTATAAATAAATTCTTTATCAATATCTTACAAATCTTATTACTAAAATAATTATAGTTTTAACTTAGGCTCTAAATTTGTTTAGGCTCTAAATTGGTGATTTAGCTATAAAAATTCTATTGTAGCTACTAATTTTTAATTTCCTATTTTATATAGATTATTTGACTACCAAAAACTAATTCATGGCTAATATTAAAAAAATAACACTATTGCAATTTCAAAAATAAAATAAGTTTTTATACTACTCACATTGGAAAACCAATGCCTGAGATTTAATTTCAATCGACAACTAAGATAAATCAGACTCCAACAACCCTAACTAATTATTTATTAGGTGTCTCTAAAAGAGTCACTTAATTAAATAAACATTTATTTTTACACAAACAAAATTTTCAGAAAAAAAAGCTACCCAAACTAACACTCCCTCATAGTGAGGACCCAAATTATCTCTGAAGAAGATGAATTTATCCTTCCCCAATGCCTTTTCCAAAATGTCTCCTACTTATTTCTCTGTAGGTAAGTACTATAGCTAAACAATTCCCCATTGTACACAATATATGATGAAGCAATATTTGATATCTATATGCTTAGACCTACTATGAAACACTGGATTCTCAGATAACCTAATGCAACTCTATTTGTCACAATGTATCATTGTAGTCTCGTCCCTCTAACCAAACAAGGCCACTAGAAACTTCTAAAGCCATATAGCCTCACTCACCACCATGCTAGCTACTATATACTCTCTTTCTATAAAAATCAAAGCTGCAAACTCTTCTTTCTGTTGTCTATTGTATTGCCTACCCAATCTGTGTTAGTATAGCCTATCAACTTGATTCCTTGACCTAGAGCATATATAATCCCATACTCAATTGTACCATGCAAATAATGTACCACTTGCATTTCCATTATCCAATGCACTCTCTTTCACTCAACCATGAACTCACTAAGTGAATTTATTGAGAAAGCTATATCTAGCATGGTGTTGGGGTAAACATACAAACTTTTATGTGTTGCAGTAGAGGACAACCAATTTGTTTCGGCCAAAAGTGGTTTCAATCAGACACCTTTCAACCGAATATGGGTGGCGTGCACGTGGTGCCACATGACACCAGGTAGCGTCAACATAGCGGCAATGTTTTATCTGAAACCAATTCAGTCGAATAGGTTTTAGACGAAACAGGTTTCAACCAAAACTATCAAAAGCTATATATTCCTAGAAAATCATTAAGTGGGTCATTGGCACTTTAGAGGCTTCTAGGGTTTGTGAAATGATTTGGATACCTTTGACCAGACCTGGAAGGTTTTTTTTTAATTAATTTTAAATTTTTTAATGTGTTTTCAAGTATTTAGATTGACATATGTACATATTCATTTATTTTATAAATTTTAGGATTTAATTTCTAGTTATGTTGAATTGTTAAAATTAATTAACACGCTTTGTAATGTAATTATTTTTTAAATGACATATAGTTAACTTAGTAAACCCAGTTCATCTAATTAACCTTAATTCATACATAGTTAACTTATTAAAACTTAGTTAACCTCAGTTAACATAGTTACCATTAGTTAACCATACTTGAAATCTAGTTGACCTAGTTAGTTGTAGTTAATCTAGTTAACTGTAGTTAGCTTAGTCAAATTTAGTTAACCTAGTTAGCCTTAGCTAGCTTATTCAAATTTATTTAACCTAGTTAACCATACTTCAAACCTAGTCAAAATTACTTTTAACCCTAGTTAACAATATTTTAAACCTAGTTAACCTAGTTAAACTTAGATAACCTAGTTAACCATACTTGAAAAAACATAGTTAACCTAGTCAACCTAGTTAACCTAGTAAAACTTAGTTAACCTAATCAACTATACAAAAAACCTAGTTAACCATAATTCAAACATAGTTAATGAATAACTAACCATGTATTTATTTTGTATTCATGTGAGTTGTATAAATGTTGTTTGTGTATACACACATGTATAAATATACTTAAATTATAAATATAATTCATAACTTTTATCATATTTAGATTAAATCTAATAATTAAAATTTTTTAATGTAAAATACAATAAACACTTGTTCATTTGAAACATTAAAAAATTAATCCCATAAAATGTTACATAAAAATATAACTATACATAGTTCCTAGTTAACCATACTTCAAACCTAGTTAACCTTAGTTTTAACCTAGTTAACGTTAGTTAACCTAGTCATTTACTTAGTTAACCTAGTTAAGTTCCATGTACTTCAAACCTAGTTGACCCAGTCTTGAATACAATAACCATACTTCAAATATCATTCATTTTTTTAGTGTTTCTTAAATATATGTATAAATTATTCATATATAGTTTTTACAAAGTAGATGATCATAATGTACATGTGCTTTAAATTCTAGATTTTTTTGTAAAACATTGTACATATATGTATGCATATGCACATATGATGCAAGGAGAGTCACGAAAAAGATAGGGCCAAAGGCACACCTAACCATCGAGCCACCTTGCAAAGTAAAACATAGTGGAAAAAACAACACAGAGAACAACACCAAGGAGAGAAGGAATACAAGAACTTTTATTAATTCATCCAATTACAACATACGTGCCCAACTGTGAGGCCTTCTGGGTTACAGCCCTCAATATTTTTAAAAATCCAGACCTTTCTATCTTTTAAGTCCCCCAAATATCACTCTCCAAGAACTACTTCCCCACTACTCTTAACCTAAACCTAGACATCCTTATTTATACTTGCCAAAATGGCTTACAGAAGATCCTAGATCATTACAAAAAAGAAGGCCAACCACAAAATAGTCTGGTACACATCCCAAGACTAGATCCAAACATTAAATTTGCAAATAACATGCTCACTCAACACAAGAAGAATGCTCATCTAACACTGAACAACTTGACACATACAAGAACACTCAATCAACACTGGAGAACTTGGCACATAGGAACACTCGAAAAAGAATGCAACTCGGTAATGAATACAACTTGACAATGACTGTAACTCGGCAATGACAGGTAGAATGAACAAAATGAGCAGGAAAGCAAGACCGCCCAAGATGCTCCTGCATCAGACAACTGGGGTTTTAAGAAATGATTCTCCTGAACCGTTGAGATGTCACAACCTGAAGTGAATTCAACTCAGATTGGGAAATCCATGAAGCATCTTCTACTGGTCTATTCTTCCACTTCACCAAATATTCATAGTAATCCTTTCCTCTTGTGCTTTTACCAATTCTCTAATCCAATATATGTTCAACCTCTACAATCTTCTTCTTAGGATAATTATTAGGTACAACAAATTCATCCTCTAACTCATGATACTTATGAAAATCAATAATATTGAATATAGGAGATATATCCATGTCATCAAGTAACTCAACTTTATAAGCATTACCACTTTCAATCTTCCTCAAAATTCTACAAGGTCCAAACTTCTTCATTTTCAACTTACTGTATGTCCCAATAAGAAATCTTTCATTCTTCAAATGAACCATTACCTTATCACCAATTCCAAAAAAATGATGTCTCCTAGATTTATCACCATTTTCCTTATACTTCTGATTACTTTGTTCCAACTTCAACTTCACTTCCTCATGTAAAAACTTCATAAAATCAACAAAAAATTCTCCTTCAGCACTTCTCTTTTCTTCACCAACAATATCCCTCAAATATGATACTCCCCTAGGCTGTATTCTAGTAACAATATCAAAGGGTGTTTTCCTTGTACTCCTATTCACATGATTATTATATGCAAACTCAGGTTGTGCTAATACGATATCCTAATTACTCAACTTATCTCCAACTAAACATCTTAACCAATTACCCAAGCTTCTATTCACAACCTTTGTTTGTCCATATGTCTATGGATGGAATGTAGAACTAAACCTCAACTTAGTATCCATCTTCTTCTATAAAGTCCTCCAAAAATAACCAACAAACTTGCTATCTTAGTCAAAAATTAATACTTCTAGGTAATCCATGCAATCTAAAAATCTCCTTAAAGAAAATCTCAGCAACATGCACTGCATCTAATGTCTTCTTACATGGTTTGAAATTTTCCATCTTAGAAAATCTCTCCACAACAATAAATATGGAATCATACTCTCTTGCTATCTTAGGTGATCCAAGAACAAAATCCATACTGATGTCACTTGACCAAGGTTTCTCAAGAACAAAAATAGGTGTATACAATCCAGTATTCTGACTTACTCCTTTTGTAACTTGACAAATTCCACAGCTCCTTAAAAACTTCTGAACATCCTTATACATATGTGGCCAATAATAATTTTGCTTAATCAAACTCAATATCTTATCAATTCCAAAATGTCTAGCCAATCCACCACAATGCTTTTCCTTAATCAAATTAATTCTCATAGAATTTCTTGGTATCCAAAAATAAATTCCTTTAAACAACATACCTTCTTTAATGAAATACTCCTGAAACTTACTCGGTTGTTCTTACAGATTTGACACTCTGCACTCTCTCCATGCCTCAGAAAAATTAGGGTCAGTGTCATACAACTCCTTCATCTCATCAATTCCAAGAACTACAACCTTCATCTTGGTCAACAAAGAACGTCTTCTTCTCAGTGCATCTGCAACTCAGTTAGTAATTCCACTCTTATGCTTGATTACAAATGTGAAACTTTGTAAATATTCAACCCACTTCATATGTCTCTAATTCAACTTATGTTGACTTCTCAAATACTACAAATCTTTATGATTAGTATACAATAAAAACTCACTCAGTATCAAATAATATCTCCACTTCTTCAAAGCTTGAACAATATCATAAAAATCTTGATCATACACAGAATACTTATTTTTAGTATCATTCAACTTCTCACTAAAGAAAGCAATAGGTTTACCTTCTTGACTCAACAAAACTCCTATTGCACTACCACTTGCATCAAATTCAACATTGAAATACCTTATTGAAATTAGGCAAAGCTAGCATAGGCAACTCAACAACCTTTTGTTTCAAAGTCTCAAAATTCTTATTAGCTTCATGTGTCTACTTGAAATAATTTTTATCTCCTCCCATAGTCTTAGTCATAGCATTACAAACATAACTAAAATTCTTAATCATCTTTCTATAAAAACTAGCCAAACTATGAAATGATCTTACCTCACCCACATTGTGAGGTGTGGGCCACTCCAAAATTGCTTTAACCTTCTCATGATCCATTTGAAAACCATCACCTAAAATTACAAATCCCAAATACACAATCTCTTCTTGCATAAAGGAACACTTCAAATTAATTAGTAACTTCTCCTCTTTCAATCTTTGCAACACTTATCTAATATGCTCAAGGTGTTCTTCCTTAGTTCTACTAAATATTAGAATATCATCCAAATAAACAGTCACAAACTTACCCAAAAACATCTTGAGAACTTCATTCATCAACCTCATGAAATTACTAGGTGCATTAGTCAAACCAAGAGCCATAATCAACCACTCATACAAACCATCTTTTGTCTTGAAAGAAGTCTTCCTGTCATCACCTTATGTGATTCGGATCTAATGATAACTAGTCTTTAAATCAATCTTGGTAAAATACTTTGCTCCACTCAAAAAATCCATTATGTCATCCATCCTCAGCATAGAAAACCTATACTTCACTATTAGCTCTAGAATCAGTACACATTCTCCATTGTCCATTCTTCTTAGGTGCCAACACAATAGGTACAACACATGGACTCAATCTTTCTTTGGTTAAACCTTTTTGCAACAACTCATGCACTTTCCTATTAAGTTATTCATTCTCAGTAGGTGCTAATCTATATGGTATTTTATTCAGAAAACTAGCTCTAGGAATCAAATCCATATAATGACTTATACTTCTTACTGGTAGTAAACCATCAAGAATATTCTCTACAACAATCTCCTTGTATCCATTCAGCAAGTTTTCAATTTCTACTGGCACTCGGTCATTACTGTCTTTTGTTCCTCAACCATTACTAATATCTCTGCCACTGGGCCATTACTACCACAACTCAGTCTCTTAGGAATTATAGAAAAATAGACTTGATTCTTCTTTGTATCTTTCTGAATTTGTTTTCCATTAACCATGCAAATTTTCATAGTAGTACAGTATATCTCATTTGGAACCTCAATCAAAGGCAACAATATTTTCTTTCTCCCATTCACCCAAAGAGTATATTGATTCAATCTACCATCATGCATAACATATGTATCATACTGCCAAGGTCTACCCAATAGAATGTGACAACAATCCATAGGCATAATATCACACAAAACTTCATCAAAGTAACTTCCAATTTTGAATTTCACAATACACTATTCACTTACCAACAATTAATGCTCATCCTTGATCCATAAAATATGATAAGGTTTTGGGTGTCTCAACCTTTGCAATTTCAATTTTGTAACCATCTCCTTAGATGCCAAATTCTATGATCTGCCACTATCAACAATCACTTTGCCACATTTTCCTACCATCTTACATCTGGACTTGAAAAGAATTCTCCTCAGGATAGGTTCTTCATCAACTCTTTTATTGCACAAAGTTCTCCTTACCATCAGATTTTCTCCATCCTCAGGCCTACTTGATGAGCCCTCAAGATCCTCTTTTACCATAGCATTTCTATGACCTTGTTCATTTCTATCATGATGTCTACACTCAAAACATCTATGCCCTTCTTTACCATAAGATCTACCTCTTCCTCTCTGTCTTTGTTCATGCATCTTTGTTAAGATCTCTTCAACTTTCAAGGCATATTGATATGTTTCTTCCACACTATTCAATTTCAAAAAAATTATTTAATCTTGAATTCTAGATCTCAATCTATTCAGGAACCTTGCAACTTTCTCAACCTCATCATCTACATGTCCATATATGATGTCTAATCTATAGAATTCCTCAATGTATTCCTTCATAGTTATGTCCCTTTGTCTTAGATTTTGTATCTTCAAAAAATGAGCTAACTTGGTAATCAATAGGGAGGAACTTCTTCTTTACCTTATTCACCATTTTCAACCAAGTTCTGATCTTTTCCTTTCCTCTTCTTTGTCTATCATTTTGCAAATTCTCCCACCATAGTGAGGCATGACCTTTCAACCTAGTGACAACAATTTTCACTTTCCTAATATTAGGAGTGCTTTCAAACTCAAAGAACTTCTCCATATTCAAGATCCAATCCAATACAACATTGGTATCCAACTTTCCATCATAAGGAATAACTTCACAAACATGATTTCTTTCCTCATCTTGATCTTCCTTAGGTTCTGGATTAGGGTTTGGTGCTTCTGCTAGTTCATCGTCACTCACATCATCAAGATGCATTTCTCTCCTCTGGGTTATCTCCAAAGCATCTAATCTAGCTGAAATTTGTCTCAACATGTCCATTATGCCATTATCAGCATTTCATCTACCTCGAACCATTTTGACAAATCAGTTCCTACAAGATCGTAACCCTCTACAAGCTATAGGTCAAATCCACAGATATTCCACCGTACAACCAAATCCAATTTAGGGTTCTACATGATCCAATCTCCACAAGGATGAACCTCAATCTATGATACCACCTGATGCAAGGAGAGTCATGAAATTTCTAGGGCCAAAGGAACACCTAACCATCTAGCCACCTCGTAAAGTAAAACATAGCAGAAACAACAACATAGAGAACAACACCAAGGAGAGAAGGAACACAAGAACTTTTATTGATTCATCTAATTACAACATACACATCCGAATGTGAGGCCTTCTAGGTTACAACCCTCAAGATTTTTGAAAATCCTGACCTTTCTATCTTCTAAGTTCCCCAAATATCACTCTCCAAGAATTACCTCCTGACTACTCTTAACCTAAACCTAGACATCCTTATTTATACTTGTGAAAATAGCTTACAAAATATCCTAGATCATTACAATAAAGAAGGCTAACCACAAAATTGTTAGGTGCACATCCCAAGACAAGATCCAAACATTAAATTCTCTACCTAAATTAAATACACAAGTTGACTACAACTAGAAACAAATCTCAAATAAACTCAGTCAAAGAAGAACTGCATATTAGAAAATAACAGGCTCACTTAGCACAAGAAGAATGCTCAGCCAACAATGAATAACTTAGCACATACAAGAACACTCAGCCAACACTTGACAGGTCAGCACATAGGAACGCTCGGCAGAGACTGCAACTTGACAATGACTGCAACTCGGCAATGACTGGCACAATGAACAAAATGAGCAGGAAAGCAAGGCCACCCAAGATGCTCCTCCATGAAGATATATATATATATATATATATATATATATATATATATATATATATATATATATATATATATATATATATATATATATATATATATATATATATATATATATATATATATATATATATATATATATATATATATATATATATATATATATATATATATATATATATATATACATAACCTTCACATATAATTTATTTATCATACATGTCATCTCGTATTGGGGTAGCATTTGCATCATTAGGAGAGGCTATTGTTCAAGGGGGTGGTCGTGTTCTCTCTACACATAGATCTACCTCTTCTTGGGAGGAGAGAGAGTAGTTATTTTCTGATACTATTGCTAGATTAACTCACTCAATCGAGGTTTTTGATCATACCATTGGGACATCCACCACCCTCCCTAATATGGATAGGGTGAATAGTATTAGAGAGGAGTTGGTTTGTATGATTTAGATATTTGAATCATACAACCCCTATGATAGCATCAACATTGATACTTTCTACATTTCTCTATCTCGTAGCATTACTAGCACTATGAAGTACATATAGATTGACTTTGAGGTCTCCACCACTATGGTGAATGCTATATTTCCACATTACACAAATAGGGCTCAAGTTAGAGGTTATATGGTTACTAGGTTCAAAAATGACCTTGGTGCACCATTTATATATCTTCGCTAGTTGGCTTCTCATCATAGGTGGCCCCAAAAGGATGAGCTTCCATTATATTTATGAAAATAATTGTTTTCATAATTCCATTTGTATTATGAGGTAGATTATGTAGATTTTATAGGTTATGCTAGGTAGGAGAGGGGGAATTTATCAGTTAGATTTAGGCCATTCGATGCCCTTACGCCCACTAATAAGTGGGAAAATGTGGGTCCAAACATTTTGGTCATGCCAAAAGGTTTGGAAATGATAGTTGTAGGAGAGAGGGTACCATATGACACCAAGAGGGATGTTTATTCTAGTCTCACAAGTATCGCGACATAGATTCATAAGATTTCATCTTACCATTGTGGGAGATATATGTTACATTTTGTATCATCTTAAAATGGAAGCACTTCCATGTTAAGAGTGTTTAGCACTTCGAGTGAGTGGTTTGGGGTCTTGTCAAGCACCTTGATTAGGTCTTTTCTTAAATCTGGCTTTCTCCCCCCGTTATACTTCTCTTTCCACCTAATTTCACCTTATTTATGTATTTCCTAGCATTATGGACTGAGGTTTTTGACCTCAAGGTCAAAGTCGACCTTGAGGGTCAAAGTTGACCTCAACTCTGACCTAGGTTAGGGTTGACCTCAAATCTAACCTAGGGCAGACTCTACCTCATCTTTGACCCAGGGTTCAAATTTCAAGGTCCCATGATTTTTGGGTGTCGAGTTTCAGAGATATTTATTTTCCCACTTCCGGGTCAGCCATTTCTGGTTTCGAAATGGTAAATCCTTATATTGCATTTAATATGGGCCCATTTCTAGGGGTTAAGGTTAATTGAGATTTAATTCTCCAAGGGAGTGAATCTGACTGACGGCCCAAAATTTGAAGCGAACTATTTTGTATCTCCATGGGAGTGTTGAAGAAGGACATTCAGCTTTTCTAATAATTAATACACTGTCTGGAGGCCCAGGCATAATGTTCAAGAATTTGTTTCCACTATCTAGCCTGAATCACCAAAGAATACCCAAAGAGGAAGGTGTCATCCACAAATTGCTCTAGCACAACCTAATGAAGAGTGGAAGTAGGTTTGACACCTTTTATTCTCCCAGTGGAGGATAGCATAGTTAGATTCATGTTGAGGACTTCAGCCACCATTATAAATAGGTAGGCAGAGAGATGATCTCCCTGCTTGAGCCCCTTTTTAGGTTTAAAGAAATTACCAGGGGTGCCATTGACAAAGATAAAGAAGCTGATAGTTTGAGTACATTCTTGAATAATGTGGACAACCTTCTCATTAAATCCCATTCTAACAAGGATTTTTAGCAAGAATGACCAATTAACTTTATCATAAGCTTTAGAGATATCAAGTTTGAAGGCCATACCTAGAAAATTTCTCCTGTCCATAGAGTGGATGATTTCATGAGTAGATATGGCCACATCAAGGATTTGTCTTCCTGGAACAAAGCCTTTTTGAGTAGTGTTGATAATCTTATCCAGTACAGGCTTCATTCTATTGACCAAGATCTTAGTGAGAATCTTGTAGAACCTATTGCAAAGGACAACGGGCTTGAAATCTAGCATAGAGGTGTGATTGTCATTCTTAGGGACTAGCACAATATATGTTTTATTATCTTTTCTTAAGAGTCACCCCATTTTGAAGAAATCTCTAGCAGCATGGGTAACATCGAGTCCCACAATATCCTAGTATTCCTGAAAGAAGGTTGGGGGTAAACCATCAAGTCCCAGGGCTTTGTAGGCTCTCATAGAAAAAACTGTAGTCTTGACCTCCTCATCAGACACATATTTCATGAGCTGGTCATTATCATTGTGAGTTATAGCACTTTGGATGTGGTCCAGGAGTTGATTTTGGGTGTTAACCGAGCACATTTGCACCTCATTTAAGTACAATCCCTTAAAATAGTTTGTCGCTACCTAAATGATTTTGTCATTCTCCATAACTTCATTCCCTCCCTCATCCCTAATAGCATTTATGGTGTTTCTTCTTTTGTGATTTTTGGCAGACCTATGGAAGAAGGCCACATTTCTATCCCCTTCAGCAAGCCATTGTATTTTGGATTGTTGCTTCCAGTAGATTTCCTCTTTTTTTAGATTTTTCTACCATTTGTGTCAAGTCGATTCCTCTTCCATTTGTATCTAGGGTGAGGAGCTTCCTATAGCCAATTGGGCTTGGAGAGACTCTAAGGTTTCAATTAGCTCCTTTTCCTCTTTGTGGAAATCACCAAAATTATGTTTACTCCAGCCCTTGACCTCTCTTCTGATAATTTCCAGTTTCTGGGAAATCCTAAACATGGCAGTAAATTTGATGTTAGTGGCCAACCAGGATTTCACTTGATCTCTAAAGGAGGGGTAAGAGCACCACATAATTTTGAATTTGAAAGGGGTCAGGCCAAACCTAGGGGAGTCATGCCAGTAAGGAAGGAGGGGGTTATGATCAGAAGTTGTTTTTGGGAGGGAGGACTAGGTGGTGGTCAAGCAGAGGTCCCACAAAGAAGTGGCAAGGAAATGGTCAAGCCTCACCTATAGGAGATGGGATCCTTTCCTATTTTTGGTCCAAGTGAAGGGTTTTCCTTTCAGATCAATGTCTAGAAGGCCGGTGAAGGAGATAAAATCTTCCAGGTCCCTCATTCTATCAAAGTAATCCATTAATCCACTGCATTTCTTTGAGGGCTAGAGAGGGGTGTTGAAGTCACCAGCCAACAAGTAATTAGTAGAAGTGTCTTGGTCTATCCAAAGAGACAGGTCATTCCAAATGGAAGCCCTACCAGACAGAGTATTTGGGGCATAAATATTGAATAGGAGCCACTCGAGCCCATTCTTCCTAGAAGTAATAGCAAGGAAGTTCAAAGAGGAGGCAAGTTGATGGCCAATGATAGTATGAGGGTTCCAGGGTGTAGAAATGCCCTTAGAAGCCCTAGTAGCTTCAGAGTAAAGAAATGCAGCTCCCGACCAGAGATTGGAAGCTAGGGTGGCAAAATTACTGGCAGACATCTTAACTTCTTGGATGAGTAGAATATCCAACTTATGATAAAAAATGTCATTTTATGTATCATATAATGTATACTTTATGTTATGTATCATATAATTGTATACTTTTGTTTTTGAAAATATAAAACTAAATTTATTTTTTTGGTGCATCTGTCTTTTATCTCTATTATGGGTTTTTTTGATGTTTTGTTTTATTCATCTTTCTCCTCTGCCTCTTGTCATTAGGAATGTCTAAGAATGTACTATGTTTATAAATTTTAGAAATTAGACAACTAATTTTAATGATCCAATATTCATATAAATTGTGTTTTTGGGATTCAAATGTTTCTTTTTCCATTGATGTCTTACCAAATGTTAGTTTTGAACAAGTAGCATTGTTTTTTGCATGATTAGATTAGGCTACTATGAAGTATCACAGTTTATATTTAGTAATCTAGTTCGATGAACTTATATCAATGTGAAAGATGAAATTAATTTGATTTTCACTGACAAAATTTGATTAATATAAAATCCTTCATTGACCTAATGTATCTAGGAATATTCAGTGTGCACATTGTTCTTAATTTGTAGTATAATATTTTGAATAAATGCTTGTGCAGTACAATCAACTATAACTCAATGCAAATGCATCCAACAATCAAATAAGAGAAAAATGCTAATGATTATTTTTTGAAATCACAACTAATTAGGAAGAGGCACCTTAGGCCTATGACATTGCTTTCTTTAGATACAAAGGTCAAGAATGGGAGCCATCATGAATATAACACTTCCCTTAAGAAGGAAAAGGAATCGTATTAGACCAAATTAATTCATTGTCCTCCATTCTTAGGGCCATGTTTACAGTTAGTTGAAATTAATAAGGAGAACTTATTTCTGACATCTCCAAGTCTATTCTCCATGTTTGCAGCAATAGAAACCAAACAAAAAGTTTTATCCTTATTATTATTAAATTGTTGTTCATGCCTAATAATATGGAGGAACCTTTCTTCATGCTTCCATACTTAGCCTCCACGTCTTCTTATTCTTCTGCTCTTGGTGTAAGACTATCTATAAATAAGGTGGAATGTTATCTCTTGTTTATCAATCAATAAAAAATAATTTGGTTTTTGAGTGCATAACAAGATTTTTTGACATAATGATTGTGCTTGTATTGTCACAATGAATCACAACTAGTTCTTCAAAGCTTATTTCAATATCCTTAAGCATCTTTTTCATCTAAATAACTTGTCAATAGTTTAAAGGAGTTGCTACATTATTTTATTTAGTAGTATATGGAGTTGTTAATATGATTTAGAACAACAGATAGGGGGGCTGAATTAGTTTTTCTCAGGTCTAGATGTATAAAAAAAAATTTCAAACTCTTAAACAAATCAGATCTAACATCCAACAGCTACTTAGTCATTATTGATTTCATAACAAAAACATATAATAGTGCAGTCCATTATCCAATAGTATCTAACTTGAAAAACACATAAATGTTCAAACCAAAACATTCACAGAAGTAATGACACTAGGATTTATAGTGGAAACCCAATTTGGGAAATCCACTTTGTAACATGTTACTATTATTTTGACTCTTCTGAAGTGAGCTCTATGAAAAGCCAAACCTATCAAAGGTTACAAACACACTGTCAGGTGTGACCCGGTTAAAGGATTTAAACCACTCTATTAAAAGTGCACCTTGTTATAGGACTTACATACATTCCATTAGAATGCAACCTTGTTCAAAGGATTTATACAAATGACTATTACAAAAACCTCTATTAAAAGGATTTTGACTGATACAATGGTTAGAAAGTAACAGTAGTATTGATATAAAAAACATAAAACTCACTTTGCAAATATCAGATCTAATTTCGTACACATATGCTAGCTTACTAACTATGATTCATTTCGATCTCCATCACTGATCTACTCAAAAATCCCTTCAAGAAATCACAACACTTCTCCTTCAGCCTTCTCTACTTATATAGTTAATAACAACAACAAAATCTCCTTTGCATCATACTGTAACACCCATACCTTCAACCTCATACTTATGTTTTCTTAATACTTCCTCATTTAGGTCGATACAAATTTTTTTGCTTAATCTCCTCCGTAGATCTTAGGGTTAGGTTAGATTCATCGAATCCTTCCAACTTTTTGTTCTTCATCTATCCTTCTAGAAATATCTCAAATCTCTTAATAGATTTACAATAAAATGTTTTACAATACATTATATGCTTTCGTACACTCAATAAATAAAGTCAACACATTTTACATAATCCAAGAATTCAATTATGTCAGCTGGGAATTTGAATTCTTCCTCAAATGTAAATTACTAACACTTGGTCAATACAGTGTTCAACTCCTCAGTCTTCATTAGAAAGCTCAGTCACCTCAAAAATAGTTTCCTCGGCTAATATTGTCTTCCTCGGCAATTAACTGATGTTCGGTCAACACTAAATTTACTCGGCATATACTAGCTTGATCAACACTAACATCACTTGGCTTAAACTAGATTTCTTCACTTTTTCTCATTTAAGCCTACCAATTTAGTCTTCCTTCTCACTTAGATAAACAATACATTATCTTATCATTATGCCACATAGTCAAGTACACATTGACGTATCAAGATAACTCAACCTTTCCTTAGGTTCTATTGTTACCAACCTTTCCTGCAACCTTCACAACAATCATATAGATATAGTACTTTCTTACATAGCAATATTCTTACAAGTTAAGGTTTGACATCAATGACAATACAACAATTGCTTCAATTATAGTTTCCAACAATCTCCCTCTTTGGCATTGATGGCAACACCATATAAATATCACATGAATCACCAACCAATCCAAAACTTATATATCCATCAGAAATTTTTATAATATCCTTAGCTTCATTCTCATACAGAATCAATTAGCCATGCTTGTATGATCATCCACTAAATCTTTCCCTCTTACTTGATCTTCCATGAAATCTCACCATGTGTATTCATCTATGATTATCTCCCTCTTTGACAAAAATGTCAAAGCAACAACTAAAACATACATCCTTTAGATGTAGATATCATCTTTTCAGTTCAGTAATAGTATTTCTCCCTTTGTCATCTTTCTTATGACTGATTCTTGGCTTTGTTGTACTTTTCACAACTATAGACCGCTCCTAATGTGTGACTTGTCTCTGCATCAATTTTTCAGATACACTTTACAACACATTTGATGCAGTGCTCCTAGCTTGACTAGGCAGCCTTAGTTAGGGAAAGAACCCCTAATTTTCATCTTAGGTATTCATGAGCTTCTGTAGGTAAAGCTTTAGTGAATATGTCTACTAGTTGTTCCTTTGTATTCACATATTCCATTCAGACCTCTTTATCTTATACTAGTTCCCTCCAGTAATGATATTTGATGGAAATGTGTTTGGTCTTTGTGTGCATCACTAGATTCTTAGAGATGTTGATAACACTTGTGTTGTCACAGAAGATGACAATTGGTTCAGTGATCTCTTCTTTCATTCCTACCAACAATTTCTTTATCCATACCAAATTTGAATAGTTCACTACTACAGCCACATACTCGGCTTCAGTAGGAGATTGGGAAATGCAATTTTATTTCTTTCTTGTCCAGGAGACTAATCTCTATCCAAGAAAGAAAGCTCCACCAGTAGTACTCTTTCTATCATCCACATTTCCTGCCCAATCAGCATCAATATACACTCTCAGTTCAAATCTTTCATGTTTCTTTTAGTACAGTCCATAGTCAGAAGTCCCTTTCAAATATCTCATTATCATTTTGACAACCATCATGTGAGTTTCCTTAGGATTGGTAGAGAATCTTGCCACAATCCCAACAGCTAAAGCAATATTTGGTCTTCTGTGCACAACATACTGTAGCTTTCCAATCATAGATCTATACAAAGTTTGGTTTACTTCTGCAGCATCATCATTTTTAGATAACTTTTGTTTAGTAGCCATGGGAGTATGTACTGGCCTTGAATCTTCCACACCAAAGGTTTTTAGTATCTCATGAACATATTTAGACTAGGTGATTAAAATTCCTTTCTCCATCTGATATACTTGTAAACCAACAAAAAATTCGATCTCCCCAAACATACTAATTTCAAATTTAGTTTGCATTTCATTAGAAAATTTCTTACACAAGGAATCTTGTCCATGAAATATAATATCATCTACAAAAATCTTAGGCAACAAGATTCCTTTACCTTCTTCTTCTTTCATGTACAGATTGCTTGTGTCATTTGTCCTTGAAAATCCAATCTATATCTGGTAGTTGTGCAGTATCTTATACCATGCTCTAGGAGCTTGTTTAAGTCCATACAGTGCTTTATTCAGTTTGCAAACCATTAAATTTTGTTTGGATTAAAAAAACCTTATGGCTGTTTAATGTACACTTCTTTTAATATACCATTTAAAAATGTAGACTTAACATCTATTTGGTATACCTTGAAATCTTTGTAGGTAGCATATACAAGTAAGGTTCTTACTCCTTCCAATCTAGCTATAGGGGAAAATGTCTCCCCATAATCTATTCCTTCTTCTTGTGCATAGCCTTTGCATGCCAGCCTAGCTTTGTTTCTTGTGATTTGACCACGCTCATTCAGCTTGTTCTAGAACACCCACTTTGTTCCAATGACATTTTTATTTTCTGGTCTTGTCACCAGAGTCCAAGTATCATTCTTCTCTATCAGGTCTATCTCCTCATTCATTTCTTGTATCCTATCTTCATTTTCTAATGCCTCCCTTGTTGTCTTAGGCTCGAATTCACATAGTAAACACGTTGGATGTCTTGTCTTGCTTCTGGTCAAAACTCTAGTTTCTTTGTTTCCAATGATCTATTCAAGCTTGTGATGTCTCCTTACATATTGTGCTAAAATAAGTTCTTCTCTCCTTTCATCTTTCTCTTTAGGTTCACCAACAAGATTGTGAGATTCAACTTCTGGATGCTTGGCAACCTCTTCCTAATACTTAGCAGCTTCCTCTTGTCACTCAACACATTCTTCTACTCTCTCAGCATTTTTTTCCTAATGCTCGACATTGCTTACTTGAGACTCGACATCAGGTGCAAGTTTGTCACTTGCCTCTCCTTCCTCTATATACACAAAAGATCTGTAATCTTCTGGTTCTCTTTTGCTGTCAGCTTCATTTTTCTCTGCATACTCATCAACTTTGACATTCACACTTTCCACAATTTTGTTAGTGTTAGAGTTCAAACACTTGTAAGCTTTACTTTTTGTGGAATATCCTAGGAATATGCCCTCATCACTTTTAGCATCAAATTTTCCACTCCTATTGTCCTTTAATATGTAGTATTTGCTTCCAAAAATTCTAAAATACTTTACATTAGGTGCATACCCATGCCATAGCTCATAAGGTGTCAGATTTGTACCTTTTTTTATCTATACTTGGTTAAGAGTATAAATAGTTGTACTTACAACTTCTTTCTAGTACTTTTGTACAACATTCTTTTCAATCATTAATGTCCTTACACAATCTATGATAGATTTGTTCCTTCTCTCTGCTATACCATTCTGTGGAGGTGTTCTGGGTGTAGACATCTCTCTTCTAATTCCTCTATCATTGAAAAATAGATTGAACTCATTGGATATGAATTCTCCACCTCGGTCAGATCTCAAACACTTTAGGTTCGTACCTGTCTCCTTTTCAACCTTAGCCAAATACCACTTAAAAAATTGAAAAGCATCAGATTTTTCTTTTAAGAACATTACAATCATCATTCTAGTGTAATCATCAACAAAAAGAATAAAATATCTAGCACCACAATAGCTTTGTACACCCATAGGTCCACGAAGGTTAGTATGAACCAAATCTAAAGCATTCTCAGAAGTAAAAGTCTTGCTCTTGAAACTAGACTTTGTCATCTTACCCAACTAACATTGTTTGCACATTACATTCTTAGGTTTCTTCAATCTACGCAGTCCTCTCACTTTCTTCTTTTTACTAATTTCTACCAGATTATCAAAGTTAACATGACATGGCCACTTATGCCATAACCATATATCATCAAGTTGTGCAATCATACATGTCTCTTTAGATAGGTCTAGATAGAAAAAATTGCCTCTTGTCTATTCCCCACTTCCAATTAGTTCACCAGTGGCATCAAATATTTTGGCCTTCCTGTGATGAAATTGCACTCGGTAGCTAGTGCTATTAAGTTGTGCAACACTCAGTAGATTATAGTTAAGACCTTCTACCCAATATGCATTTTCATAGGTAATCTTATCAGTCATCTTAATCAATCCTTTACCTCTAATAGGACATGGTGCATCATTTCCAAATTTTACACTTCTACCTTTATAATGATCTAAGGTATCAAACTTACTCTTGTCACTAGTCATGTTATGTGAACAACCACTGTCAATAATCTATTTATCATTTTTTTCACATAAGATATCAATATAGTTTTCTCATCCTCATCAGAATCATCTTTCATTGCAACATAGACAACCTCAATTTCAAAATCATCACTATCAGTGTCAGTCTTTTCTTCAGCAATATAGCAGGATTTCTTACCTTTTCCTTTCTAGTCCTTGTACCTTTGGTAACCTCTATCTTCTCTTTTGTCTTTATGCTTGTTGTCTCTTTCTTCATCCTTATCATGCCTGTCAGGACATCTAGCAGCTATATGACCAACTTTATTACATGAAAAACATATAATAGGGAGTTTACCTTTATACTTTCCTTTTCCCCTTTTCAGTCTTCTAGCCATAAGAGCTTCTAGATCCCCAAGTTCTTCATCAGATGTGTCACTTTCACTCTCACTGATGCATCTTTCTTTCTCTTTCTTTGACTTACTCAGAACCATTTGTGACTTAAAAGAAGATTCAACATTAGCAACAATGAAGTTATCATAGTTAGAAAGCTCAAAAGTAGTAAGCTTACCAACCAAACTTTCCAAAGTAAGAGCATTGTTAGGGTTACATCTAGATTCTTGAATTGCTAAAATTTTGATAGCATAAATAGGATGCATATTTCTCAATACTTTTCCAATTACAATTTCATCATCAATAGTTCTATTTTCTCCTCTAATAGCATTTACAACTTCTTTTATTCTACCATAATATTGTGCAATATTCTCACCTTCTTGCATTCTCATTTCATTAAATTTACCTCTTAGGCTCTATGCTTTTGCTCTCAATACATTTATGTCACCATCATAGATGTTTGCAAGAGTGTCCCACATTTGCTTTGCATTAGTGCAGTCTTTGATGTCTTCAAATTTTGGATAACTTAGGGCAAAAGCAATTTCCAACATTGCTAGGTTGTGCTCTTGTTTGGCTCTCATCTCCTTGATAGTCAGAGGTACAACAAGTGTCACATAATCATGCTCAACATAATACTTTGCAAAATCACCAATACCAGCCAAATGCAACTTCATCAAACTTTACCATGCAAGGATGTTCTCCTTATTTAGCTTTGGTACCTCCTTGTTATACATCTTGATCATTTTCTTTAAGTACATTTAAACTTGTTCTCTATAATCACCAACAGCTCTGATACCAATTGTTAATATGATTTAGAACAACAAAGAGTGGGGTGAATCAATTTTTCTCTGGTCTAGATGTATAAAACAAACTTTCAAACTCTTCAACAAATCAAATCTAACATCCAATAGCTACTCGATCATTACTGATTTCATAACAGAAATATATAATAGTGTAGTCCACTATCCAATAGTATCTAACTTGCAAAACACATAAATGTTCAAACCAAAACATTCACACAAGTAATGACACTAGGATTTATACTGGAAACCCAATTTGGGAAAAACCACTTTGTAACATGTTGCTATTATTTTAAATCCAACCTTGTCAAAGGTTACAAACACACTATCAGGTGTGACCCAGTTAAAGGATTTAAACCACTCTGTTAAAAGTGCACCTTGTTATAGGACTTACATACATTCCATTAGAATGCAACCTTGTTAAAAGGATTTATACAAATGACTGTTAGGTCAACCTTTGTTAAAAGGATTTTGACTGATACAATGGTTAGAAAGTAACAATAGTATTCATCTAAAAAACATACAACTCACTTTGCAAATATCAGATCCAATTCTGTACACATATGTTGGCTTACTGACTATGATTCATTTCCATCTCCATCACTGATCTTCTTGGAAATCCCTTCAAGCAATCACAACACTTCTCCTCTAGCCTTCTCTGCTTATACAGTCAATAACAACAACAACATCTCTTTTGCATCACACTGCAATACCCATACCTTCAACCTCATACTTAGGTTTCCTTAATACATCCTCATTTAGGTTGATACAAGTTTTTCCACTTAATCTCCTCCATAAATCTTAGGGTTAGGTCAGATTCATCGAATCCTTCCAACTTTATGTTCTTTGTCAATCCTTCTAGAAATATCTCAAATCTCTTTATAGATTTACAATAAAATGTTTTATAGTGTATTAAATGCCTTCATACAATCAATAAATAAATTCAACACATTTTACATAATCCAAGAATTCAACTATGTCAGTTGGGAATCTGAATTCTTCCTCAAATGTAAATTACTGACGCTCAGTCAATACATTGTTCAACTCCTTGGTATTCATTAGAAAGCTTGGTCACCTCAAAAACTATTTCCTCAGCTAATATTGTCTTCCTCGGTAATTAATTGATGTTCGGTCAACACTAAATTTACTCGACATATACTAGCTCAGTTGACACTAACATCACTCCGCTTAAACTAGATTTCTTCACTTTTTCTCAGTTAAGCCTACCAGTTTAGTCTTCTTTCTCACTTAGATAAACAATACATTATCTTATCATTGTGCCACATAGTCAAGTACCCAGGTATGTGCAAGATCATGAGGGGCCAAACTATGCCCTTAAGTGGCAAAGAAAAATAAAAAAATCAGGGTTAGTCCACTTGACGTGAAAATTTCAACTAGCTATGAATCTAATATTAAAAAGTTGTATGAATAGAATCTATAGAAAATTGAATGCAGTTTTTAAAATGCTAGGTCTTTTTTGAGAAAAAGTTAGTATGATTTGTGAAAAGTATAGATTTCAATGCAGCAGTACAAAAATTTTAAGAAAAAAATAAGAAGTAGGTGTATGTCTGACCACCTTAATCATAATCAAATGATAATATTTTATTATAAGATTTTATATATAAGTAGTAGACTCATTCTCAGATGTGACGCATATTTTTTTGTAATTTTATTCCAAAAAAATAATTAATTATGATTTTTTTTCTACAAAGTTTTCAGAATAAAAAAACTCCCATGTCTAACCACCTTAACTCATTCAAAACTTTACAAAATTCAAATTTTATTTTATTTTCCTTATAGTAGGCAAAGCATAGAATGGGACACATTTTTCGGATTTCAAAAATGTTATACCATCTGAAAGTTACAGTCATTTTTCAATCAGCATATAAATCAGCACTTTAGAGGTAGCTCAATTAGAAAATAACTAATAATTACTTACCAAATTCAAAATTTGACAGCAATTATATCGATAGAAAGCTGATAATCTCCTTAAGGTACCCTTTTCATTTTATCAAATTCGGGTGGAAAAAAAGTCATCAGCTACATTGTCAAAGTTTTGAACTAATATCGCCACTTTTTGGCCCCTCATGATCTTGCACATACCCACCCATTGAAGTATCAAGATAACTCAACCTTTCCTTAGGTGTTATTGTTACCAATCTTTCCCGCAACCTTCACAACAATAAAAAATATATAGTACTTTCGTACATAGAAAAAATCTTACAAGTTAAGGTTTGACATCAATGACAATACAATAATTGCTTCAATTGCAGTTTCCAATAGGAGTAACATAATCCTACTTCTCTCTTAACCAAGAGATGACTCTCTTCCCTTGAAAGAATGCACCACCACTAGTTCTCTTGTTGTCATCAATACATCCTACCCATATCTACACTAGTATATGCATTCAGGGTAAAGTAATCTTACTTATCATACCACAACCAAAATTCTAATGTACCTTTCAAATACCTAAATATCCTTTCTACTACAATATAGTGAATTTCTATTTGGATCTTCTTGAAACCTAGCAATAATTCCAACTAGATTTAGAATATCTGGTTTCATATGTGTTAAATATTGTAATCATCTAATCATGAATGTGTAATTTTCTCAATTGACACTTTGATTTTCATCATTTGTAGTAAGCTTGCATCTATTAATCATAGGTGTTCCTACAGGTTTTCAATCTTCCATGCCAAACCTTTTCAGTAACTTCTTGAGATACTTGGTTTGAGAAATGAAAATGCCATATATATTTTGTATAATTTGTAAACCAAGAAATAACTTCATTTCACCAATCTTAGACATCTAAAATACATCTTTCATTTTTTCAAAATGTTCATTTCTCATTTCATCATTTCTGCCAAAGATAATATCATCCAAAAATACTTTTATGATCAGGATGCCATCCTTTCTAGTTCTCAAATATAAATTACTATATGTTCTACCTTTTTTTGTAAAACTAAGATGTAATAAATACTTGTCAAGTCATGCATGTACAAAGCTCTATGAGCTTGCTTCATTCCATACAAATCCTTCTTCAATTTTCAAACCATGTCTCTGTCATCTATCAAGGAAAAGCCATCAGGCTTCTCAATGTAGACCTCTTGTTATAGATCATGATTAAAGAATGTAGATTTCATATCCATTTGACATACTTTGAAGTCCTTGAAGGTAGAAAAGAAAATTAATAATCTTACTACCTCCAACCTAGCCATAGGTGCAAAGGTTTCTTCACAGTCTACTCCATCTTGTTGTGAGTAGCCCTAACAAGCCAATCTTTCTTTTTTCCTTATGATTGTTCCCTCTTCATTTATTTTATATCTGAATACTCATTTAGTTCCAATAAAATTATTTCCTTTGGGTCTTGAAACCAGTTCCCAAGTATTGTTCTTTATTAACTGATCCAGTTCTATCATATCATTAACCCATGATTCATCTTTGCAAGCCTCATCAGTAGTTCTAGGTACCACTTGTGAAATTATACATAATTCCTCTCTAGCTTTAGACTTGGTTAACATGACTCTATTCCTATCACAAATAATCTAATCTTGGGGATGATTTCTTGGTACATACCTTGGAGTCTTAGGAGCTTTAGATTGTCCACTTAACCAAATATTTTGATTCAATAGTCTTTTCTAAGTTTTGATCAAATCTTCTTTCTTGAACTTGACACTTCTCATCAATTCTTACATTAATGTTCTCAACCATCTTTCTCAATCTCCAATTGAAACATTTGTAAGATTAATTTTTGGTATAATAGCCAAAAAATATGTCCTCAACACTTATTAAATCAAACTTGCCTACCTCATCATCGCTTTTGATAAAACATTTTCTACCAAAAATTCTAAATAATCTTACAATAGGAGCATAGCCAAAATAATGTTCATAAATTATTTTAGTGTTACCTTCTTTTGTCTGAACTCTTTTAAAAGTGTAAACTATAGTACTAGCTTCTTCCCTCAAATGCACATGCGATACACTTCCTTCAATCATCATTATTCTAGCAACATCCATTATAGGTATGTTTCTTCTTTCTACAATCCTAATTTTCTATGGAGTCCTAGGAGTAGAATTATGCCTACTTATCTCTTGTTCTTCATACTAATAATTTAATGTAGCGGATGTAAACTCTCCTCCTCTATTTGACCTCAAACATCTTATCTTCAGACCTGATTTAATCTCTACTTTTTCCTTAAAGATCTTGAATTTGTCAAATGCCTTTGATTTTTCATTAATAAAAGAAACCCCACATCATTCTAGAGTAATCATCAATATATATAATGAAATACCTTTCACCATAAGAGGATCTAGTCCTTGTAGGGTCATAAAGATCAATATGCATCATATCTATCTTTCCATTGGAAGTGTGTGACTTTCTTTGGAAACTTCCCTTTGTTTTCCTTCCCATTAGAAATTTTGTGCACATGGTACTAGAGGGTTTCACAATTTTCTATAAGTCTCTAACTGCATTGATGTTAATTGACTTCATAATGATATTAAAATTCACATGACAAAATCTTCTATGCCATAGCCAATTTTCATCAATCTGAGAAAGGAAACATTTTCTATCAACAATGTTCAAATGAAATACATTATCTCTTGTCTTTGTCCTTGATACAATCAGGTTTCCCTTTTGTCCTCTTATAGTGCATGATCTATTATTGAACTATAATGGATAACCTTTATCCATAAACTATCCAACACTTAATAGGTTATGCTTAAGTCCATCAACAAGCAATACATTATTAGTGTTAGTTTTTCCATCCAGAGAAATAGATCCTACTCCAATAATAAGTTTAGGTTTATTATCACCAAATCTGACAACTCCCCAATCATACATCTTAAGATGAACATACCTATCCTTATCACCAGTCATGTGAGCTAATCATCCCAACTCGGGATACTTGTTTACCCTACTAGTGCTCGCAAGGAATGATGAGGTTTTTTTGTCATTGTGAACAGTTGCCTTGAATGCAATTTCTATCTTTGTTATTAATTCTTATAATTTTTCCACCTCAAAGGTCATTAACTTAGCTATCAACGTATCTTTGTTGAATCCTTGAGTTAGTGGAATGATCTCCTCAATAGCCCATACTTTGGTCTTGTAAACAGGTGTCAAAGATCTCATAATATTTGTGATGACCTCTTCTTTAGTATAAGTGCCTCTTGAATTTTTTATCCCTATAACAACTTTTGAAACCCTGTAGACATAAGCTCTGACATTTTCATCATCTCGCATTTTAATATTTTCCAACTTTGTCTTCCAGTTTTGTAACTTTTCCTTCTTGGTATACTTGTCTCCTTCATAAAGTGCTTCAAGTCTTCCCAAAATTTTATGGGTTGAATCAAGATCCTTAACCTCAGTAATTTTTGCTTCAGATAATGTGCTTGTCAAAGCTTCCCTTGCAACCATATTCCAGCAAAAAATATTATTTTCATCATCAATAGCATTAGGAAAATCACTTTATGAAACAATGTTTTCCTTTTTCTTTGTAATCATCTAATAATCAATTCATAGGAAGAACAAATGTGTCCTCATTTTGATCTTCCAACTATCAAAGTTTTTAAAAACTTTATCTTTTCATATATAAATAGTAAATGTAAAACTAAAATCTCAAATATAACATACATCAAAAGACCAAGAATTATTTTTGAGGAAACCCTGTTAAGGGAAAAACCCTGGTGGGGATGGAACCCATAAATAATGCACTAGTAATACATTATCTCATTTACCAAATCTTGCCTTGTTAGGAGAAGATAAATACAACTGATACAAATTCCATCTTAAAGGAAATACTCATTTCTTCGAGTTAGTAACCCTACTAGGAGTTTATAGAATAAGCCTTTCTTTGCTCAGAGAAAATTTTCTAATGTGAAGGTTAAATCCACCTTCTGGAGGTTAAACCCACCTTCTAGAACCACTATCCAAATGAGAGTATATAAATATAATGATTTCAAATAATGAATTGACTAACAAAACTCCTTTTCTAAAATATTTCTAATGAAATTCAATTGTTTCATAGCCTATTGTACATCAAGAGTCCTTGCATCCACCACATTCACATTCACACCCTCACACTTCACATCACCTCATTTACACTTTTATACAAGATAAAAATTGATTTAATAGGTTGGCACCAATTAGGACTTTCCTATAATATAGAATCATTTATATAAACTTTTTTCAAGATACACATAATATCTTGGACAAGAAAATAACAAATATGAGTCAGACAACATATTCCATAATCCATAGCTTATCTTTGCAGAAGGTAGAACACACCACATTTCATAGGTTGGCACCAAATAAGACTTCGTAAGGTCACAAACTAGAACTAACATCACCACAATCCCTATGACCTCATGTCCACATAAGATGAAGTGCCATGTTTCTTCTACCACATCCTTATCTCTCTAGACATAGCTCCATCTCGCATACATGCTATACTAAATATTATAGTAAGCATTTCACTATTTTCCTCTTCACTGTCATATGATAAGTCCACAATATTTCCACTGTATCTTATTGTAACCAACTAATAATATTTTGTGATCACAAAAAACCATTCTAAATATTTTTTAGTACAAAAATACAAGCTCATAGAATCTGAGATGCAACATATATCATTGCATGCCTTCTTCACTCTTTCCTGCACTTAGTGAAGCATTCTAGTGAACATATTCTTTACCATTCTTACGATCCTTAACAATCATATGTTGACATCAATGACAATACATGAATGCCAACAACATTCCTAACACTAATAAAATATTAAGATTAAAATGAGTACTATCTACCATACCAATATACTCTATGTCATGCATGAGAATTTCAAAGGTGGATAAGAAATCTTGATTGTAATTATGAGAAGATTCATAGAGTGCCATAAAGGAACATAAAAAATTCCCTCTCAATTCATGAGATAGAATTTGTACCACATAGGAGTTTGAGTGTGTAGGTATTAAGAAACTAAATATCATGAATCTTTCTATGATAAAAAAAACTTATTTTTCACCTTTACACCAAATAAGTGATTCTTTCTAGGTGGACTCTTTCAATAAGCTATTTTATTAGGAGTAGATGGTCCATTCTTGGAAATAGTTTGTGATAAAGATGAACATTCATTTCCTATGTCTACATGAACTAGATGTTTGGTTATATAAATGGCCAAGATATATCAAGAAAGGATGTTTTGGTAGAATTTATATCTTCCTCCCTTCCATAATAATTAACAAATATGGAAAGAGTGAAGCTATCAAATATTTTATGAGAAGGCTATCTATAGAGAATTTATAATAAAGAATATTGAAAATCAAGTGATAAAAATTGCTAATAATGTATCATAGATTAAGAAATTGTGAGCTAACACCCACTAACAAGTTTTTACGCAAATTACCACTACAAAATAGATACTCCCATCCAAATCCTAACTAAGAATTAGTAGATATTGTTTAAATTGGAAATGTGTCAAAGAAGTGGTCCACCCCCTCTTTTGAGAATATCTTAGTTTTGCATGCAATTTAAGACATCCCTAGAGAAGAATCTGTGTGGTCAAGTAATATAGATATCAACTCAATATAGATTTGACCTTGATTTTTTTGGATAAATTATTAGAAATAGGAGAGCCTAACATATTTAAAAGAATACTTCATGACGTCTTTAAAGGCCAATTTCTAGGTAAAATTAAGGATATTTTATTAAATATGGACAAGGAAAAAATGATTCTATTTCCCTACAATTATCATGTGGTCAAACATTGAGGTAGGAAGGTCAAAAATTTCCACTAGTTTCTTCTCTAGAACCAGGAAAAATTTGAGGAGAGGAAATCTTCCACTACTAATAATATTAACTTTCTAAAAATTATTTCTAGGTGTATGATAAAGGATGGTGATTAATTGTACAAGAATTACTTTTATAGTGAAGAAATTAAGAGTGAGGAGGAGGGTGCTTGAACATTTGGAAAAATATTGGGGCTTCTTTCCTTTAATACATACAGTAGAGGTTCATTTCCTCATAAGGTATCTCTCTAATGTGGTTCTCAATGGAGATTTTATTATCTTGATCCTTGGTGAAATTGTAGGGCTTCTTTCTTATAGATATTACAACCAAGCTTCAAGAATTATTTTAATATTAAAATAATAGAGATTGAGAGCAGTGGCAGTGGTGCTAGGGTATCTATTTTATGGGAGGAAAAAGAAGACTCACATGAGGTATATGATGAAGGAGAAGATAGAGATGAGGCAAACAACGAAGGATTTTTGGGACTATGTCCCCTATTGGTGACCTTTTTGGTGGCATTTTCTTGTGTTAGAATTACTGATAGGAGGAAATCATCTAATTACTTGGTACTTTTTTCTCATCATGATACTCTTCTTATTTCATCTCCTATTTTTGTGCTTTTGGTGACTTTTGGGAATGAGAAAAATATTCTGGTTTGGATAATTTTATGGTTTTTCTAGCATGGGTTTGGATAGACTTACAATGTCTTTATGCTAGTGTCCATAGTCTTTTCCCTCCTTGTAGTTGTTCCTTTTCTAGGAAGCATTTTTTCTCTATGGCCCTCCTTCTATATTTAGTAGAGGTGTATCTCTAGAATTTTTGAAGGTTGGGTTGATGCCTCTCTATCCTTGTGCCTTTGTAATTTGGCACGGGGGTTTTGGAATAAATTTAGGTTCGTATCTTTTGGTTTTGATTCTGGTGCTTTCAGTTTCAGGTTCCTAATTTTAGAGATTTTGGAGGTTGGTGGGGTTAATTTTATTTTGGCAAAGATCTTTGATGATCTCAATCCTTCATCCTCTTCTATCTATTTTGTTCCCCTTCCTTAACACCCTTTTATTTGAGTATTGATGCCAACTTTTGGTGCATGATTGTTTCCACACTCTCTTGTGTTTACTTGGAGGGGTGTGTGTTTTTGGAAGGCATATTTTGGGTGTTTAGATTGCTTCCTTTTCAATTAGTAGATTTTTGGGGGGATAAATTTATTGAGAGGAAGGGAGCCAATAATTTTGGACCTTTCTTTATCCTCTATTTTAGTGGGTTTATTATACCCTAATGCTTCCTTTTCTTTGTGTTGTCCTCTAGCCTTCTCCCTAGTTTTGATACGTGTTTTTCTCCATGATTTTGGTAGGTGGGGTCAATGCCTCTTCGAACTAGTGCCTTCATTTACTGAAATGGTTTCAAAGAAGTTTAATTTTGGTTTACTCTTGGCCATATTTTTAGTTTCATCAAGAGTTTATCTCCAATATTTTGGAAGCTGGGATTTGTGCCTCTTTGTCCTTTTTCCTTTCTTTGGTGCAGGCATTTTAGGGAAAATTTAAGCTTGTGTCTTTTGGTTTTGATGTCAGTACTCTTGGTTTTGGGTTCCTAATTTTGGAGATGTTGGATATTGGTGGGGTTGATTTCATTTTGGAGAAGATATTTGATGATCTTGATCCCTTCATCCTCCTCTATTTATTTTGGGCTTCCCCTACCTTCATGTCCTCTTGTATTAGTGTTGATATCGACTTATGGTGCATGATTTTTTTCAGCCTCTCTAGTGTTTACTTAGAGAGTGGTGTGTATTTTTGGAAAGCATATTCTAGGTTTTTCGATTCCTCCTTGTTTAGTTGATGGAGTTGTTTGGGGCTATATTTCTTGAGAGGAAGAGATTTGATGGATTTGACCCTTTCTTTCTCCTCTTTTTGTAATGGGTTTATTTTCACATAATGCTTCCTTTTCTTAGAGTTTTTCTATGGCCTTCTTCCTTTTTTTTGGTAGGGTTTTGTCTATTAGACATGCTAAGATGTTGTTTGAATTATTGTCATTGATTTTAAAAACTTCATACTAACATATTTATGGTATCAATTGGTTGCTGGAAATTTTTGTTATGTACATATTGACTATTTGTAATGCAATAGAGGATTCATGTATACATAGGATAAGTTCAGTAGGAACAATTTTATTGTTCTATGGAAGGTGTACTTGGTTCTAATATTAGCTTACATGTGTTGGTACACTTGCATGCTTTCATTAATTAGTATTACATGGAGTTGTCTATCGGTTCATGTTGACTCCTATTCTTATAGTGTTCTTTCAAGTGTTCTCTATATTTGACAATGATTTAATCCATCAAACATTTTTTATATATTGGCTATAACGGTGGACTCTAACATTTTCTAGATCATCTTTTGGTCTTGGTTGTTGTATTCTTAAAATCTCAGTAAATGTAATATGCATAGTATACATCTTAAGTGTGACATATTTATGGGTCCTCTTATAAAATATTGTAAATTTTTCTTAAGAGTGTCCTAGAATTAGAATCAATGGTAATGCATTAAATGTAATAGTAATATATTTTCAATTTTGGGTCATCACAAAAGTTTAGTATGGAAAACATATGTGTGATTGGGATACATATATAAATAAAGAAAACATTTTTTAATCTAATGAATTGAATGTAATGGAATGTGAGTAGATTAATGTGAGATCAAATAAGTAAGCACAGGTTTGTAGGGAAAAAATGTGTGAGATAAAGAAGATCCTTGCATAAAAAATTACAATGGATCAGATAGTCGTACATATCTAGATAAGATCATCATTAAGATCTACCATTAGATGTGTTAACTGAGCTTAACTGTTGAACTATTTTATGTTGTGATGGTGCTATGGTTTTCATTATAGAGGATGGAGAAGAAGACATGGATGAGGTAAATAATGAAGGAGAAGATAGATATGAGACAAAAAATGAAGGTTTTTTAGGACTGTTGTGCCTATTAGCAGTCTTTTTAGTGATATTCTATAGAGTTAGCATTGCTAACAGGAGGAAATATTTTGATTAATTTCTACATTTTTTCTCATCATGACACTCTTCTTATTTTCTCTCTTCCCTTTTGATGCTTTTGGTGGCTTTTGGAAATGAGACCAATATTTTGGTTTCGACCATTTTTTGGTTTTTTTGTCATGTGATTGGATGGACATAAGATGTGTTTATGCTAGTGTTCATGGTTTCTTCCCTTCTTGTAGTTATTTTATTCCTAGGAAATATTTTTTTCTATATGGTCTTCTTTCTAGTTTCAACAAGGGCTTATATGTAGACTTTTGGAAGGTGCGATTGGTGCCTCTTTATCCTTGCACCCTTTTTTTTGTGTAGGTTTTTTGGAGTAGAATTGGGTTTGTGTCTTTTGGTTTTGATGTTGTTTCATTTCATTTTAGGTTACTAAATTTAGATATTTTGGAGGTTGGTGGGGTTGATTTTATTTTGGGGAAGATATTTGATGATCTCAATCCCTTCATCCTCCTCTCTCTATTTTTGGTTTTCCTTGCCTTGATACCCTCTTGTCTCATTTTTTATGCCAACTTTTGGCGCATGATTTTTTCTAGCCTCTCTAGTGTATACATGGAGGGGTGTGTATTTTTGGAAGGAATATTTTGGGTGTTCAAATTCCTTTTTGGTCAATTGGTGGTGTTGGTTTGGGATAAATTTATTGAGAGAAAGAGTGTTGGATTATAGAGAGGGGGGTGAATCATTAATCCCTAATTCCAAATACCTAAAATAAAATTTCTCTAATTAACTTAGTTACAACTTGGTTAAATACAATTCACTATTTATTGACAATAGTAAATAAACTTTAACAATCATTAAATCTATCACATAAACCATTCACAATATGTAACATGATTATTTAACATCAAAACCTTGCTTTGGGAAAAACCACTATGGGAATTATCACCTGCTATGAAAATACTCTTTTGAAGTACACTCAGTTCAGAGCCAATCCAGTTAAAGATTATAATACACACTGTTAGGTGTAACCCGATGAATGGATTTACCTCAGATCTTTTAGGATCTTCACCTTGTTAGGAGTGGTCTAGTTAGAGGGCTTCAAACACTTTTTAGAATGTTACCTTTTTCAAGGATTTTATAATAAGACTATTAAGTCCACTTTGTTAAGATATTTCTTTGTTACAAATGCTAATAAGAAATAGGAAACAAATTGACCTGTAGATTTGCAACTATATTTTCTTAATCATATCCTTTGTGTGTTCTTCTATCTTCATTTCAATTCTTCACTTTCCACTGGCTTCAACACTTCATCAAATCCTTCTTTCCCACTTGGAATCTCTTTGTTCCTTCTACATTGTATCTGTTAGTGAATCTTTTTTTTATTCACTTTTCCATCCATTTGTTCATATAAATCCATCTTTTATATAGATAAATTTTACCTCTTAATATCCTCTATTAATTTTTCATTTGATTAATCTCAGCCATCTAATTCATTTCATAAACTTATTCACTATATCTGGATCTCAATAACACATTTTCTTTTCACCTTGGAACTTGAACTTTTCTTGAAACTTGTTCCTTTCTTTTTTCCATTTAGATCTTGTCATAGATCATCATCTTTAATTTTTAGAATTGTAGATTTTTTTAAATAACTTTCCTTATCATCATAATCATCCATCTCATCATAGCTAATCATTAAATGTTGTTTCAATCTTTATATTTAATTCATGTTCCTTACTCAATAGATAACTCTGAATTTTAATTAACTTTGATCGGTGCCTAAAACTTTCCTATTTGTTGCCTTGAGTTCCTCTTTCTTTAAAGAATTACTTCCTTTTACTTTTTACCCTTACCGAGTGATCTTTCCTTCTTGGTATCCAAAATATGTTAACTTACCGACTTGTCAAATCTTCATTACCATGGTTTACCGACCTAACATAATCATAGATTAGGTAGAAAACAATTATATCAACATAATCTTAATATTTTCCAATCTGCATCAGTCACCCTTGAATAATTTATTCAAGTTCACAACATCTCATTTCTTCTTCTCCTTTACTCATTCAACTTATATCATATACCAAATAATATGGTAACATAATATAAACTAGAAATCAATTTCTTGATATCAATGACAAGACAATAATTGATCTTACCTTTCTATTTTATTTTATTCATCTAATCTTAGTTGGTCTTTGTCATCATCACCATCAAATAATCACTCTTCAACATTACTATCAGTTATAGTAACAATCTCCCTCTTTGCCATTGATGGAAACACTAACAATATTCAATGTTTGTTGGCGAACAGATTTTGCCTTCTTTCTTTAATTTAATAAACTAATCTATTACCCCCTTGGAAGAAAATTCGTTGACACCACAGTTTGGTAAGGGTAAGGTTATCACTTCCATCTAAGTTATTTAATAAGGTATAGATCCCTTCAACAGATATTCAATGAATGATCTATTTTATTACACAACATGTACTTTTAACTGGAAATCACTTAAGGCTCCTATTCATCCTTTGATGAGAGGCCCACATATAGAATCATTTCCAATTGTCAAAGGTAGGAACTCAAAGTTTCTTGATATCATCAATCATTTATAAAAATGATAGTAATCAACAAAAAATAAAATTTCTTTATCGAAACACTAACTTCAATTTTTGGACAATATAAATTTCTTAAGTATTAAATTTGTCCATGTTAAGTCTGATTTCGAATGGGTTGCTACTAATATCTATGCCTGTAACACTAAAACTGGAAGGTCTCAGTTTTGGAAAAGGGTGGATAATCAAAGAATTCTTTTTCAAGATACTCCTTGGTTGGTTATTTGTGATTTCAATTGTCCTCTAAAAGAAAATGAGAATTTTGGTGGAGTGGATAGTTAGAGTCAACTTGATGGTAGAGTTGAGTTAATGGATTTTGTCAATAAACAAGATCTTTTTCATTTAGAGCTTCAAGGGGTTAATTACACCCGGTCAAACAAAAGAATTGGTTGGAATCTCATTCAAGTTTAGTTGGATTAGGCACTGATCTTTGGCTATTGGTTCAATAGCTTTGGTTATTCTTTGTCTTCGCTTACAAAGATTGGGTTAGATCACTTCCCTATTTCTTTTAGTTCTAATCCAATCATGACAGAGGGCAACTTGCCCTTCAGATTTGAGAAAATGTGGATGGATCACCTGGAGATAGAATAGAAGATCAATGTCTGGTGGAATATTAATATTCATTGTACTATGATCTTTAGGGTGGTCAAAAAGATCCAAAATTTAAAATAGAATGTCAAATCTTGGAGTAAAGAGGCTTTTGGTGATATCTTTAAATCAAAAATCTCACTAAAAAGGGACCTTGATATTATTCAAGAAACTATTCAACACTCTAGCCTTACTCAAGAACTCAGGGCTAAGGAGGAGAGCATTCTTTTCAAGACTCATAATATTATTTCCAAGAAGGAGGAGTATTGGAGTTAGAGATCTAGATCGATTTGGCTTAAAGCCGGAGAGAAGAACACCAAATTTTTCCACATGTCAGCCTTGAAACATAGAGCCTCTAATAGGATCTCTAGGCTTAAGGTGGTAGCGGGAGAGGTTAGTAATGAAAAAGACATTTCTTTGGCTATGGTTGAATTCTTCTCCTCTCTTTTATCTAAAGATTTAAATCTTCACTTGGAAAATCAAAATGTTCTTCTTGATTCTATTCCTTCTATTATTCACAAAGCTACTAATAAACTTCTCTCTGCTATCCCTTCTTCAGAAGAAGTCAAGAATATTGTCTTTTCTTTTGAAGGTGATAAATCCCTAGGTCCATATGGGTTCCCTGTGTTCTTTTTCCACAAATTCAAAGATACTATTGGTAAGGACATTTGTAATGTAGTTAAAGAATTCTTTGGATCTAAATCTCTATTGAAATAAATCAATGCTACTTTTATTGTTCTGATACTGAAGAAGCCTAGTGTTGATTTAGTGGATTCTTTCAGACCTATAAGTTTGTGTAACTCTGTGTACAAGATCATTTCCAAGTTTATTACTCTCATACTTCTGGCTATTCTTTTGAAGATTATTTCTCCTCGACAAAGTGGATTTGTTCTAGGTAGGTAGATCCTTGATTCTATTATGAAGGTTCAAGAGGTTATTCATTCCACTCAAGCTTCTCACAACCCTGTTTTTTGCTGAAATTGGACCTCTCTAAGGCCTATGATCATGTGGACTAGGATTTGATGATCAAGGTATTGAAATCTTTTGGTTTCAATGATAAATTTCTCAAATTGATCTTGTTAGGAATGGGAACACTGAGAGCTTTAATCTTCAAACTGAACTTGAATGCTTAAGTACTTAAATAAACATCCATATAAACATGAAACATGAAATCAACACATGACACCAATATGGTTATGGGGAAACCCAAATAGGTAAAAACCCCAGTGGGAATTGACACCCACTAATATTTTGTACTAGTGTTTTGTGATCCTTGTTAGAAGATCCTTAACCCTGTTAGGAGTTTCTTTACAATGCATTAAGTACAGTAGACCTTGTCAAGGGTCAGACCCTATTAGGAGTCTTTTAAAATATTCCTTGTTAGGGGAGTGGATGCACTATCCTAGAGCTCACTACTCGAGTGGTGAAGGCTACAACCTTCTAATCTCAGATACACACTATATCTGTTGGATGAACTGTCACTGTGACATTGCTTGTCAGATCAATTCCTTTGATGCACTGATACTTTGACCTCTTACAAAGCTCTAATACATCTTGTAGAATCCTTGCATACTTCTTCTCTTCTTATTACAACTCTCTAACAACCTCCATGCTAATTATAATAGGTGCAACTTATATTTATATGCACATACAAAATAAACAACTAGGTCATCCCTTAAACCTATTACATACAATGCTTCCAAATGAATTGGATTAAGCATGTTTACAATCAAACATATATAAGTGTCAGAAACCTAATTACAATAGGTGCATAGCCTTTACATCTTTTAGAATATAGTTGCAACTCAAGATGATAACAATTGGGTACTTACTCTGTTCTTCACTGGCTGTGCAACTTCAACTGCCTGTATATTTCTCATACTTGCATATCTGATCATGCTCTCATAGACTAAGCATGAGTATAGTCCAACCAACTTAACTTCTAGGGAACACACCATAATTCTTTCATACACATGTGTATTGATGCTCTGAGCTGTAGGAACTCTGTACACTAGCCAGTCTTCAACACTTAACCTATTTCTAATCTTCTCATCAAGTGCGCTGACTCCAAACTACTATATGACTATTTTTCCATAATGATAACAATATATTAAGTCGTATACATTAGTATAGTCAACTTTCCAACAATCTCCCCCTTTGTCATTAATAGCAACAAAGGAATATGGCCAAGTTGCTAACTGTCCTTAATACAAAAAACTTTTTGTCTTCTATACATACACTTATATCTCCCTATAAATATTATGATCCATATTCTATACATAACTTCCCCTTTGACATTAATGATAAAGATGTTTCAAAAATTGTATCTACACATACTCACTGAAAGAAAACATCTGGATATGCTATCTTTAGGTTTTGAATCTCCTTCTTCCAAAATGTGATCAAAGAGTTTACTATCTAGAGATGGGCACATAGTGCATATTGTAGCTTCTCCATCTTCTCCAAGTCATTTCTATGACCATGATCATATATTACTAATGTAGTGTCTATGTCCTTGATTTTCTAATTGAGTATATCTAATGAGGGTGCAAGAGTATTCCTGAGCTGTGTTTGCCTTGCCCTAATCTTTGAGATTTCTTTTTCTACCTTCTCAATATTATCTATTTTCCCTTGGTATACATTATTACACATGTTTACATATGTGGATGTTTCTTTCACTAAACTCTTGACTTGCTCAATCATAGCTTCTACCTCTTTTATTTTCTTGAAATGGGCATCAGTAAGCTTATCCTGATCCATGCATTCTACAATGACTCTTCTTCCTTGATCTACAAATTCTTTTAAGGATGCTTGACCAGTCTTGAGTGAGCTTAGGTCAAGTAAAAAGTTGCTCATTAATTCACTCAACCTCTTCTTCAGGTACTTTTCTTCTGCATCTAGGGATGCAGATTCTTCAAGGCTTGAGAACTTACTTTTGAAATGTGAGATGACTGTACTCACATCATCAACAGAGTGTATCTTTGACACTTTCTTGTCCTCTGGAAACAAATTGTTCAGAATGTTTACTAATTCTACCAGGAGGGGATTCCTCATCATTTGTTTTTCTTTGGCCTTTTCCATGGCTAAGACACTAAATTTTATCAGATCTTCTCCCCAAGAGTCCAAACTTGTTGTGCCAGGTGTCAAACTTGACAACAATGCAGAGGGTGATGGATTGATGGGAGTGTTGTCCATTATTTCTTGTCTAACTCTTACTTCATTTTCTTTCTTTTCTATTTCTTTTTCTATTTTTTCTCCTTATTCTTCAGTGATGTCCTTAATCAAAATTTCTTGTGGACTTGGAGAATTGCTGCCACAAAGAATTTTAGCTTCTTGAGTGCTAACAAAGGCTTTGTCAAACTTGTCCAGATCCTTATCTATGGCTTCCATGTCTATCTCCACATTATCAATGATAATTGTGCTATCTTTTTGTGACTCTATAGTGGGCATAGACTTTTCTACCTCTGATTGTGCTTCCACTACAGGTGTTGAATCCTGAGGACCTATTACTGATGCATTAGTGGGCTCTGCCACCTTGACTTCCCTTATGGATACTTGTGCTTTAGGTGTAGTAGGTGGATACATGTGTCTGTTCATAAAGACCTTCTCAAAAGCTTTCTCTGTTTCTTTGGCAACTAATTCATATTTTTTATCCATTATATTCAATGTTCTTGTCTTGGTCCTGTGGTGATGCTTCACCAAATCTAATAGTAACTTCTTCTCTTCTAGCTCGCATATAGGAAAGGTTTCATCTAAGATCTTCTCCCTTATCCGTAGATCTTCTTCAATAGCCTATCTCTTTTGGAATAATAGGATGTTCCAAACTTTGTCTGGAATCATTGTTTTTAGTTCCAAGACTATCCTTTTGAACTTAATCATGTGCTTTATGATCATGCCATGAATCTTTGACTTGTCAATTTTATTGTAGTTTTCATAGAACTTTCCTACCTAATCAATTCTTCCTTCACCAATTATTCTTGCACTTAGCACTTTTAAACTAGGTCTGAAATCTATGTCAGGAGGAGCTTGAGTATTCTTTCTACTTCTTGTTGCTCGTGAGGATGCATGACTAGTGCCAACCTCTTTCTTCCTCTTTTTTATTGTCTTATACTCTAGAGGAGCAGTAGGGTCAATGGTTTCCTTGGGCGCAGAAGGAGTATCATCAGTTTTATCCTTCTGTTCATTGGATTTATGTATCTTTACCTTCTTCAACTTTGGATCATGTGATTCTTCCTTTGCTACATTTGTGTTCTCTAATTCCAAAGCAATCTTTTGTTCTTTTTCTTTGTTTAGATCTTCTTGAGACACTCCATGTATTCTCAAGATCTCTAAGGTGACTTTAGTAACCTTTCTTTTTGTTGCGGCACTGTTAAGTTTAGCATCTATCTCTCTTGTCTTTTCCTCATAAGTTCCCCACCTTAGCTCATTAGGGTCAGTAGGAGCTAAGAGAAATACTTGAGCATATGCTTCTAAAACTTGTTCCTCTACTTTATATCCATATGGATGAATCCACTTTGTTCTAGGTACAACCACCTCCATGCATGTTGTATCTGTTTCAACCATAAAACATACAATATCCTTGTACCTCATTTTCATCTTGGCCTTGAAGGTCTTCAACTCCAATGTTATGTAATATCTTAATGTACTCTCAGTGGATGCCTTGTAAGATAATTGTGGCATGGTTGGAATGGACTTTTCCAAAAACAAATCTGATACTTTTCCAACTATATGAAGGTACATGTAAATGATCAAAGACCCAAACCTAAATATCTTGGTCTTATCATGCTTGATTTCCTTGATGTTATCAATCAATTGTGCACTCAAGAGCTCACACATATTGAACTCTCCATCTTCCTTCACAATTCTAATGGCTACTAGAATTGTGACTGTAGATGCACTATTCACCCTATTGGTGTGTTGAAACCTATATCCAAGAATCATGGACATCAATTTAATGTCAGCTTTCTCAATAGGATCAATTTTCATCCCACGCCTATCACTCTTTGACTTACATGTTTGCTCCATAATTTTTCTAACATCCTTTCCCATAGGAAGGATGATGCCAATCTTAGATAGGCCTATCATCTCTTATATTAGGTCACTAGTGATTCTTACTGGTACATCACCTATCCAAAATAGGTCATCATGAATTCTGCTCAGAAGTATTTTAATCCATTCTATCTCATAGAACTCATATATCATAGCATACTCCACTATAGGGTGATCATTCCACTTCACATATTCATCCAGGAAGGTTTTGTCTAGTTTTATAATGGTTTCCATGTGCACCCTTAATCTATCCAATCCTACCAGTTCCTTCTTACAATAAATGTATGCCCTAATGTCTTTGACATGCATAACACCCACAGGCATACGAGAGAATTCTCCCTCTAAATCATCTAGGGTAGACTTAAATGGATGCTTCTTATACACATATCTTTTCTTTTCTACAACATCAAATACTATGGGAGTGGCCATCACTTACTTTTTTTATCACTTTCCAAATGTTCTCTAAGATAATTTGAAGACTTCAAAATCGGTATGATGAACTAGGGTTTCTACAACTAATCAACTGTACTACTAATCACTGATGGATCAATCTACAAGTCTTCACAATAACTTCTAAAGCTCTTTCTAATCTCCAATCGCTCTAAATTCAAATGCAATGAGTAATCAAAATGATTTCTATGTACTTAAAGTGAAAATTCAGCCATTAATGCTTGCCGCATAAACCATGCTATCATTCAAAAATTTCCAACATTTGTTCTGTGAACAATCAGTATGTACGCTCTTGCACGAAGGTTCCTTTATTCTCCAAAAGCTTAAGTTCAAAGGTACATACTCAGAGAGTGAGTATACCAGCCACGCAAGGGTCTAGAGCTAACTTAGCTCCCCCTATGACCCTGAGGGCCATTCATCTAGACGTAGAGGGTGCATCCATTGTAGATGCATCCAATACATACTCATTAACTTTCTCCTTCTTTCCTTCTGACCAAATCAAGCTCGCATCATCTAAGGCTTTTACAAAATTAACTTCTCCTTTGGGATCCAATACTAGTTCTTTGGTCTTTTTAGGGCTTTCCTAACCTTCCATCCTTGATCTACAAAACTTTAAGATATGTCCAACCTTGTTACAAGAGTGACAAATGACTGGAGGCCTTATATTCCTTGGTGCATTGACATGAGTCACCATTTTACATTGTCTAGCTGAGTGATCATTATAGTTACATATCTGACATATAATATTATGAGAACTTCTTATATTTGTTTGATTCTAATTTATCTAATCATGCTGAATCCTGTTCTTTTTACTAGTCTTGCAATTCATAGCTCTATGACCAAATTTATTGCAGGAATAAGAGTAACCATTAAAAGGTCTTACCTCTAAAAAGTTCCTTGCTATGTGTCCATGCTTGTTACATGAAAAACAAGTGTGGTCTACTGGCTTGCACTCATTCTTAGGTGGTTCACCATTATCTTTGGTTTGATCTTTAGTCTTCTTAGTATCAGTAGAGTCTTCTAGTGCATTCTTTCTTGCTTGTATGTTGTCAATCTAATTCTATGCTTCATTGTATCTAGTGCAGCTAGTATCTCCTTTACCTCTTCTTGCATATAATTGAGATTCTATCAAATCATAACTTGTGTGTAATTTGTCAATGTGATTCTTTGCTTCTTTAATTCAAACTCCAAACTTTCTTTTCTTTTCCTCAACTCCAAGATTTCCATGTTTGCTTTCCTTAATTCCTCATTGAGTTGAAGGTTATCTTTGACTTGTTCATTATAGACTTCTTGATTGTTGATCAGTTTATTATCAAATTCTTCAAGCTGATCTTTTAAAGATGTATTTTCTTCATTCAAATTCTTGACCATTATCCCTAATTCACTAGTGGAACATTCTTTCAAATCCCTTCTTATCTTTTTAATAACTAATCGAGCATCACTGACTTTTTCTTTTAGTTCTTCAATTTCTCTTTCTGATTTGTCCAAGTCTTCAAGAGAAGCTTCAATATTTCTTTTTAGATGTTTCATTTCCTCTTTTTCCATGATCTCCTTAAGTGGTTAAACTTCTTTGCTGAGGACCAGAGTTCTGATACCAATTGTTAGGAATGGGAACACTGAGAGAGGGGAGGGGTGAATCAGTGTTCACTATATTTTATCTTTTAGCTTTAATCTTCAAATTGAACATGAATGCTTAAGTACTAAAACAAACATCCATATAAACATGAAATATGAAATCAACATATGACACCAATATGGTTACGGGAAAACCCAAATAGGTAAAAACCCCGATGGGAATTGACACCCACTAATATTCTATACTAGTGTTTTGTGATCCTTGTTAGAAGATCCTTAACCCTGTTAGGAGCTGCTTTACAATGCATTAAGTATAGTAGACCTTTTCAAGGGTCAGACCCTGTTAGGAGTCTTTTACAATAGTCCCTATTAGGGGAGTGGATGCACTATCCTAGAGCTCACTGCTTAAGTGGTGAAGGCTACAACCTTCTGATCTCAAATACACACTATATCTACTAGATGAACTGTCACTATGACACTGCTTGTCAGATCAGTTCCTTTGATGTGTTGATGCTTTGACCTCTTGCAAAGCATGAGTATAGTCCAACCAACTTAACTTCTAGGGCACACACCATAATTCTTCTGTACGCACGTGCGCTAATGCTCTGAGCTGTAGGAACTCTGTACACTGTCCAGTCTTCAACACTGAACTAATTTATGATCTTCTCATCTAGTGCACTGACTCCAAACTACTATATGAATTTGGTTCCATAATGAAAACACTATATTAAGTCATATACATCAATATAGTCAACTTGCCAATAGATCTTCCTTCTCATCAGTACTTCTTTGACTCCTATCATGGTTAATGGTGTTCCCTCCAAATTTTTTAAACTTTCTAGGATGCTGTGGCAAGGAGATCCTTTATCTCCTATCCTTCTTTCTATCATGGTAGAATGTCTTGGATGCTACCTCCAAAATTTAGTCTGCATCCAGTCCTTTAAGGGCATATCTCCATCTTCTACTTCTAGGTCATGCTTCCATGAACAATTTGTTGATGACACCATCACTATGGGGTTTTTGTCTATCAAGGAGGATAGGGTCATCAAGAAAGCTCTTTCCATTTACTCCTTGGGTACTGGTCAAATTGTTAATTGGGATAAGAGCTCTTTGTTCTTTATCAATATGTCGGTGGATAGACATAACTTAATTGCCAGAATCATTGGTTGTAGAATTGATGCCTTACCAGCTAGCTATCTTGGCCTACCCCTTAGCCTTAAACCTCCTGATTCCTTCTGGGCTAGCATTGTGGAAAAATTCAATAAGAAGCTTGCTAGCTAGAAAGGAGCTTTGCTCAGTCAAGTGGGAAAACTTCAACTTTTGAAGACCTCTCTTTAGAATCTCCCCATTTATGTTCTTAGCCTTTTTAAGATACCTAGAAAACATGCAGGCATCATTGAGAGAATCTAGAGAAACTTTATGTGGTCTTGAGTTGAAGATAAAAAAAGGTTGGCTTTGGTTGCATGGGACAAGGTTTGCACCCCTAGAAAGTGGGGGGGGCTAGGTATTCATTCCATAAGAGTGACTAACCAGGCACTGCTGGCCAAAAAAATCTGGAGGATTTTTGGGGAAAAGAAGGAATGGAATGAGATTATCCACAATAAATATCTTTACTCATTCCCCCACATTTCTAATTTTATGAAGACGGATCTGAAAGTGAAGGGTTCCTTCATTTGGAACTGCATCCAACAATCTAAGGAAACTACCTTTAAAGGGGCCAAATGGTTTTTAGGCAATGGTTGAAGAATTAAATTCTGGGAAGCCTTCTAGCTCAAAGATTTCCCTCTTAGTTCTGTTAACACCTTTCAACCTTTTATTAATTCTTGTATCCAGAGATTTGGTCATTGGGTCAGGGACTACTGGAGGAACAGATCATGGATTGATCTTTCCTTGGTGGATGAATCCCTTAATCCTTTGATGTTGGATTTGAAGGTTTGGAAGGTCAAATCTACCAGAGAAGATGAGGTGATTTGGGGAATCATTCCTTCAGGTTTCTTCACTTTGGCCTCGACCTCTGATCTTTTATTGAAGTAGCTAGATCATATCCCCTTTTGGGCCCAAGTTTGGGATAAAAGATTTATTCCTAAAATTAACATTTTCTTTTGGCTGGTTTTGCAGTATAATATTCTTACTATAGACAATCTCCAGAAATGTGGTATGATTTTGACCAATAGATGCTTTCTTTGTAAAAAGGCAAAGGAAATGATCCTCCAGCTAGCTATTGACTGTAGCTATTCTTGGGAAGTTTGTTGTCTCACGTTATAGTGCTAGTAGATTAACTAGTTTTTTCCTAACAACATGGATAATTTTAGTACCCAATGGAGAAATACAAAGGTCCCCATGGATAAGCAATTGTGGAACCTCATTGCTCCCCATGTTATATGGAGACTGTGGAGAGAATGCAATGATAGAGTTTTCAGAGATACTGATCTTTTGCGAGTGGTTATTGTTGAAAAATTAAGAGGAGTCTCAAAGAGAACTACAACTCGGGGACTGGCCTGAAGATAGTTTATGGTGCTGGGGATTATAGTGCTAGATCCAAGAATAAAACTCCCACCCTTAGGGAGAACACCACTTGGCTTTCCCCCCCCCCCTTTGGGGTGGATCAAAATTAATTTTGACAATGCTGCAAAGGGTTACTCAGGCCCAGTGGGTTGTGGTGGGATCATAAGAGATGACATGGAAAATTTTCTTGCTTTCATGGTGCTTCCTATTGGGGTGCAGACCAATCATGTTGTGGAGGGCATAACCCTTCTTCAAACCCTTAAAATTATTAAAAATGATATGGCTCTGAATGTGTGGATCGAAGGTGATTCAATGAATATCTTAAAGTGCATCAATAATATCACTAAAACATCTGGTCCATAAAGGTGATTATTGAAGAGGACCAGATAATTATTAATTCTTTTAAGCAAGTCATCATTTCCCATGCTTATCGGGAAGCGAATAGTACTGCTGATGAGCTAGCCAACTTTTTGGTTAGGGAAAAGGACATAATGATTTAGCATGAAGGTAGCAATCTCACCATAAATATGAAATCCAAGTTGGATTATGACAGGATTCATAGCAAGAGGGTGGAGTGGGAGCATATCAAGAAATTATGATATTAAGACTCCTTATCTCTAAATAGGCTAATATGATTACAGAAAGTGTTGCCTTCCCTGAGATTACTGAATGTAGACATGAGTTTACTTGCCTAAACTTTAAAGTTTCCCTTCTTGTCTACATTATTCTATTCTCTGTTATTGTTGTTGTTTATTCTCTTCTTGAAATCATGGGTGGCAGGCTTAATCAAAGAGAGCCGAAGGATTGTTTGAAAGGGAAAAATATGTCAAAGGTCTAGGAAATTCTCAAGAAGGGTGGTCTCACTATGTATATGGAGCATTTGCATGGGTTTAAGGATAGTGCCATGAAGGTGTTTGTAGAGTCCTGGAAAGATGGGGCGGTGACCATTTCTAGTATTACTATGAACATAAAAAAGGATCTTATTGCTGAGGTGTCCGGTATAAATCTCAAAGGTATTAATTTTTATAGAGATAAGAGAGTTTCATAGAAGGCCATCAAGCATTTCCCCAAAAGAAAAGAAGAGGTGCGAAGTTTGGTGAAACACTCCAGTGGCTGCTATGACGTTAATGCCTTTAAGGAAATCTGGGCAATGATCATGATGACAATCATGGAATATATTACCTTGGATGGAAGGTATAAAAGAGCCCATTCTTACCATTTTGTGTTGCTTTGTCACTTCCATCACAAGATTGGGGTGTCTTTGCCTTTCTTTCTCCTACAATCACTCCATCTTAGCATTACTGAGCATAGGAAAAAAGAGAAGAAACCCATTCTGCATGAGGGGCTCATTCTCCTCATTGTGGAAATTATCAAATAGAAGGCCATTTCTAGCCTTATTATTTTTTCACCAAAAGCTTCTGGTTTGGCTCAAAAACATTTAAAGGATATGGGTGGTAAAGAGGAGATTTCTTCTACTAATAAAATTAAGCTAGAAAAGGATGTTGGTATGGACACAGATTCTACCATAGAAAGTACTGAGGGCTACATTGACATGGATAATTCAAATGAGGATGACAATGATGCCTCATTGTCAATGTCAAATACAGTCTCTAGGGATAATGAGAACAAGGAGGAGGAGGATGCTGAAATCATGGAGGAAGAGGACATTCTTGAGACCAAGGGTAACAATGAGGATGACAAGAAAGATGAGGCTGTGGGAGGTCAACCAGTCCCCATTTGGTGGATTATGATAGTTCTGAAGATCATGATGTGCCTATTTCCCCCAAACTGGAAGTTGTTATGGAGGTTCATCCAGATAGGGTTAACAATTCCCCTGTTGTGGAGAAGGACTCCCTTGTTACTGAGAAAGATAATTCCCCTTCTTCCTCTTAGAATATCCCCTTTATTAAAACTGTGGACATGCAAGAAAGGAATGTCCAGCTGCTCAAAGAAGATATGGATGACAAAATCGACCCACCTTTTGGAGTTCTCCAGATTGTGAAGGTGGCTTCCATGTACTCATTTCATTTACTGAAATGGATTTTTTAGGAAATAAAAAATCTGAATTTAAAATATCATGCTATTTCTGCTAAGGTTGATTCATTGCAGGACACTCTGGAGACTAGTTTGAAGAATGGTGAGGGAAACAAGGACATTAACAGTGATAAGAAGATGCAAAAAATGCAAGTTAGAGTTAAAAATCTAGAGAATACTATAAAGAAGCATATGCAAGACAACAACATGTTCATGGCCTCTACCATGGATTGTTTTATCACCATCAAAGTGGAGCTGGATGTCATCTCCCCCGGTAAGAAACCTGAGGAGGACATTGATGATTTTGGTGATGAGGGCCCTAGTAAACTCACTCGGTCAACCAAAAGGAGAAAGATCCAAGACTAGATCCTCAAGCTCTTAGACTTTAATGCTGCTATTAAGAAGATCTTGAAGGTGAAGAAGGAAGTAGAAGAAACTCATAAGGAGTTTTCTTATTTTCTCTTGGATCCATTTGTTGTTTGGGTTCTAGGTTTTTTGGTGTCTAGTCATTTTGGTTTTTTTTGCTAGTTTTGGCTGTGTTGGACTGTAATTCTGTTAGACTATCTTCCAGTCCTACTCCTTTTCAATATGCTTAACATTGTAATCTTTTAAAAACTCTACTTGTATGGGGTTTTGGGTCCCCTTTAAAACCTATTTTTTCCTACAATCAAAACCACTAACTTCAATTTTAAAGATAAATCAACACAAAGAAAAGTTTCTATTAATCTATCTTAACATAGAGCATCAAATATTAAAGAAAAGATGATCTCCAAAAGAATAGATTCAACATGAGAAAATTATAAGACTATGTTTCACATGAACTAATATTCTCAAAGAAATACCATCCCACAAAATTTAAACACAAAGATTTAAATTTTGAAACACTATATATTTTTAATGCAGAAAAGACATCAAGATTTCTAGTTTTCTTTCTTTCAAAATTGTATCATCAGAAATTCACTTTCCAGATAACAACTACCAATCGAAAAAATATTCTCTATCTGTAAATTTTTCAAACCCTTATTATTTTTTTTCTATGCTACTAAATGTGTGCTATAATTGTGTCACACTTCTATGAATCATTACATTCAAGAACACTCAATAATAAGGTCTCAAAAAGTGATTCATAGCTCTCTAGGCATGGAATCACAAGGATATTATGGTGCTCTCAGCTAGAGCTATTAAGCTTATGACCTTGCTAAGAAAACCATGCAATGGGAGATTCCAAAGAAGACAAGGGCAAGAATGCCAATATCCCCAAGAATCAATATGAGAATGCAATGAAAACTATACTAAGATGAATATGAAATACTAGAAATGAAGATGCAAGCTAAGCTATGGAAATGAAAGTATTACAATCCTTCTTAATTAAGCTAGATGAGTTAATCTAAAGCATAAAGGAAACTAAGCTAAGAAAGCATAAACATGAAGCTATGATGCAATGATGAAACTAGAATGTAAGATGATCTCAAAAAGCTCCAAAGTCTCCAAGAAATCTTGCAACATAAAGTTAGTATTCAAAGATTGATTCTAGAATGAGAAGAGAGCTCTTCTTTTATAGGAAATGAGAAACAACCGATGATGGAGATTAAGAGGCAAAAGATTTAATCAAGGGTGGAGATTGAAGAGGGATCAATCCATGTGCACAAATCTCTTCCAATGAGAAAATAAGAGTTGACATCTGTGTCCCATATAAGAAAAAAAGACCATTTTCCCTTTTTATAAAATAGGAATAATGCTTTATTTGTGCAACTTAGGATAAGAGGAAAAGTGGGGACTTTTTATTTAATAAAAGGGGAGGAAATTCCTTTTAATTAAATAGAGACTCAGGATAAAATGGTTAATCCATAGAATAAAATTGAATAAATGATAGAATTAGGATTTGTTCAAGGAAATTGATATTAAGCTGAAAATGTTGATTTAGGAAATTGATAAATTGCTGAATGGGGGCCCAAAGTCTAGGTGACCATTTTAGGGTGCATACATTTACCCCTCTTTGACTAATGTGAGGTCGAATTGGGATCACATGCAGTAAAAGAATGGAATTGAAATGTGAGATCAATTTGGGATCACAAAACAACCCAGATGTGTGTTCGACGGACAGGAACACATCAAGACAAAGATAAGCTGATAAGCTAAAAGACAAGACCAACATACCTGTAAATAGGAGATTGTCAAGTCTCAAATAGGAGATAAGAATCTCAAGCTAAGCTGAATCAAATATCTAAAGTTTGATAGGTACTACCCCCTTGAAATCATAATCAAAATCAGGTAGAGGAGAAGCAACAAAGTAATAAAGTTGATCAAATCACTAGGAATCACAATCGAAGATGAAGGACAATAGAATAACCATCAAGTAGTGAAGATATGCCCCAGTTTGACTAGGTTTGACCAAGAAAGATATAGGATAAAGATGAAGTCAAATCTCAGAGAGATGAAGTAAAGGGGATGAAGGAAAGACTAGAAGGTTGAAAGAGATGGAAATGAAGATGCCCCAGTGAAGATCGAAGGATTAGGCCTCGAATGGTCAGCCAACTATGTAGGAGAAGGGGAAATTTTAAAATGTAATTTTGACTATCAAGATGAACTTAGATTTCAATTTCAAGTCCAAAAATGGATCCAGGATGTCAAAATTAGCCAAGGGTGTAATTTTCATAGAATTCTAAGTTGTTTTGAAAATTGGTCAAAAAGTCAAAATGCTATAAAAGGGGGTAAAAAGGTCATTTTCACAATCATTTGTCTTTTGTGATTTTGAGAATATTGAGTGCTTAGAGAGAGAAAAATGGCCCAGCAAGCAGTGATTCTAGTACATAGACATCGGTTCGAGCACGGTCGGTTGCACAACCGGCCTCCCCACTATCTTGCCCCGGTAAGTTTTCAGAAAAACTCACCCTTTTGAGTCATTTAAGAGCATTTATGTCATTAAAACACATTTTTAATGTTTTTAAATATTTCAAATTTGAACTCACGCAAAAGATCGTAAGATACTGAAAAATTATCACACACTTTGATAAACTTTGTCATGCGATAATTCTCAAGTCCACATAGTATTGCACAGTTGTCGTATCTAGTATCGCAGGATATGGGATGAAATATCATGTGATCCTATGTGAATTATCACACTTTTATTGAATAAAATATTGCATGATACTTTATCAAAAAATAGTGCCGCACTAGTATAAGAAATATGACATGTTTTGAAATTTTTGAGCAATATGACATGGGTCTAGATAATGTTTTGCATTTAAGATGTTTTGTATTGATTTCATCCATCATGATATGTTCTAACATCTGGTTTGGGTTTTGATTTGTAGGAGCCTTTCCTAGCTCTTATCATCAGAGTGCTGAGGGTGGTTGGGCTACCGTGTGTCAAAGATCTTGATGAGCCTGGCAAGGATGATCTAGTTAGCATGGGATTCAAGTTTTTGCTTGATATGCCCAATATATATGGGAAAACCATGGGTTGTTGACTACATTGGCTGAGAGATGGCATAAAGAGCACAACACCTTTCATCTGCCTACTGAAGAGGCATCTATCACTTTGGAGGATGTCTATCGAATTCTTTGAGTGCTGAGCTATAGGGATCCTGTAAGTATAATCATGTTTAGAAATGATCATTTAAGTATAATGTTTCCATATGATGAAAACTAACATGATTTTTTTGTTGTCACAAGTATATTATGATTAGGATCCGACCAAGGGATGGTAGGCCATGTAGGAATTGCTCTAGGATTTGACCTTTGTAGATAGACACCTCAACTAGGATAGGATGATAGAGGAGTACAGCAGGGATTACCCAGTTCCATGTATAGTATGCTCCATAGTGGCATAGGCCTTGGTGATAGATAGGAGTCAGAGGGGATTCCCTCTAGGCTAGAGCAGGTTAGTTGCAGATCTGGTACCACACCCTTGATAGATGGCTTGGGGTCTAGCCATCTTAGCAGACATGTACCATGAGTTACATGATATTGTGTACAGAGACAGTAGGACATGGGCATGTGGTGCTATTCTAGCACAGGTATGGGCATGGGAGCACATTGTCATTGTGCACCCACATGTACAGCCTAGGGAGTGGAGGTGCCCCTATATCTTTAGATATATAGATTTTGTCAGCCAACCTCATAGTGGGGATTTGACATATTACCAGAGGCTTCTGGATGAGCTGACATCATTCATGTGGAGGCCATACAAGGCTTGTGAGTAGTGGAGTGATCAAGAGCGGGAGATAGGATATATGTTGTGTAATCAGCCATTAGTAGGGTGACATTCTGAGATAGTGGAGAGATTTGTGATCACTCAGGTCTGGAGATAGTTTAGGCAACAACAGAGGGTGTCCACAGAGACCATGACATATGCCTAGGCTAGGGATGAGGAGGGACATGGATGGCTACCAATGTTGGACTACCAATAGGCAGTATAGGACACCACAACACTATACAAGGAGCCCTAGGATTATCTCCTAGATATGGTGAATGCAGGGGTTGATGCAGCATACAAGATAGAGCACCGATGGCACCCATTCCCTAGGTTCACTGTGCTAGATACAAACCCACAGGCACAGGGTGGAGATGGGAGTGACAGGGACAGGGATGATGGTAGAGATGGAGGAGAGAAGAGAGGAGAGAGAGGACATGGATCAAGATTAGGTGGCCAGAAATGGTCACAGAGACATAGATCAGTGACCCCTAAGGATGCGATGAGACTAGTTCACCGACGAGTGGACACAAGATAGGATCAGCTTGTAGGGTGAGGGGAGGATCTCAGAGCTAGGATCCAAACTTTGTAGACTGAGATGCAGCAGCTTAAGATTACCATAGTCATGTGGGATTAGCAAGTGATAGATTTGCATGCTGAGGTAGAGCAACGGGAGAGAGCAGCTTAGGCTGATGTAGCAGAGATCTGGAGGGAGGTAGCACAAGCTGCTTATTATCATGGGCTCTACATACAAGCTATATCTAAGGGATAGAGAGCTCCACCCTACTCTGAGATAGTTGGGAGATCTAACATAGTACCGAACAGGGCAGTAGCACCACCTCCACCACCACCATGTGATGGGGAGAGTCAAACTTAGGTCTAGGATGTTTAGATGTATAAAGACATATCCTGGGACATTATCTAGATTTTGGATCCCACATTGTATTTTGTATCATGACATTTTTATATATGTCAAATTTACTGGATGTTCGATATATCTTGTGTATGCATCCCACTTGTGATGGATGTTTCAGTTTTATATTGTCTTGTCATATTGCTCAAATGTGTGATAAATGCTCATGTATAATCTCTCTTATAGATGTATGTTTAGTTCTCATGTTTCTAAAAATGATCTCTTTAAGGTATAGATATGATGATAAGATTAACCCTTTCTGATGACAAGAAAAGGATGTGATGTGATAGACAAGGAGTGAAAGACATGATCAAGAGGAAGTGAAAGGTGAGCACAGTTGACCAACAAGTCTGTGAAAGATAAAAGGAGAGCTCTCTCCATATGCAAGATGAAAAACTAAACTAACATGAACCTAAAAAATGTAAGCTACTATGAAAAGTGGTTGAATTGCAAGGTCATAATGCTAATAGACTCTAATAATCATCATCGAGCTTTATTGGTAGCGTAATAAGATGATACAATACTCACTAGTATGACTATGGGTATATGAATATGATCTATATTAGATAGGAATGTGGGAATCCCACCTAGGCACCAAATACATGTAGGTCAAGATGACTAGTGCAGTGAGGTTCCCTAAGTTTTCTATAGCAATATTATGCTTGCATCGAGGCACAAGAGAGTCAAGATGGCTATAAGCATGCACTCACATAAAACAATCAAGGATAATACCTTGTAGGCCCTTAGTGTCAAGTGGAACAAGCATAAATGCTAATGACAAGTAGATCCAACAAAATATACCCACAAGCAGACAAAGCAATAAAACATGTCCTCATGCCCCCAGTCTTCTAGCTCAGCATCATCGAAAATTATTAGGGAGAGAACACTCATCAAAGAAATCATCATAGACAACACACAAAAAAAAAAAAAATCAAACAAGTCTCCACGAGTCAAATGTTTAAGTACGTGTGTGTGGGTCATAGAGTCAAACTTTGAGTATCACTTTTGCTAGTGAGAAATATCGCATCATTCTAGACTGTGGGTAAGATATCTGATAAGTGTTGAGAAACACTTAACACTAGGGTAGTGTTGAAAAACACAATTGGGGTGGTGTTGAAAAACACCATTTGCAAAGTTTCCTAAAGACTAATGTATCCAAGAGACCAAAGCTAACATAGTTATGCCCCCTAGACAAAGACAAAGACCAATTCCAAACCAAGGCAACAAGGACAAGGTATGATGGAGAAAGGCTAAATGTCAAGGACACATACTAAGAAATAGGGGTGAAAAGGCCTCAAGTAGCGCCTATTTCCAAGTTTTCACCACTTGGATTTTATTGCAAATTTTTCTTCTCTTTATAATTTTTTGGGATTTTTGCTACCAAGGCACCTATTTCCAGGTTTTCACCAAGGCACTTTTTCTATTTTTTTTTAATTTTTTGCTATTTTTTATTTTTTTTGTATTTTCTTCAGGACTTTATATGCTTTTTAGGATTTTTTCAGTATCATATATGATTTTTTTTGTAATTTTTTCAAGATCAATAAATATGTACAAGGATGCCCCCAGATAGAATAGGCATCATGGGTAGAACTTTTTTAGGTGCAAAACATTGATAGGATCAGGGAGCTGCTCTCCCTTTTCATTAGATAATAAGTAAGAACCTATCCCAAAAGCAATAGTAATGATCTATGGTCCAAGCCAATTAGGTTCAAACTTGCCCTTTTGTTCTTGATCTTGTTGGTTCTTAGGATTTTATCGTAGGACAAGATCTCCTACTTGGAATTCTCTAGGGAAAACCTTTTTGTTGAATGCTTTGGACATACGCTTTTGGTAAACTCTCATGTGATCAAATGATGCTTTATGTTTCTCATCAAGAAGTTATAGCTCTTGCAATCTCATGGCATGATAATCTTCATCCGTAACTAAACCTTTGAGAGAGACTCTAAGTGAAGGGATCTCAACTTCTAAAGGTAACACTTCTTCAGCGCCATATGTGAGGGAAAAAGGAGTAGCCCCTATTGGAGTATGAATACTCATTCTATAAGCCCACAAGGATAGATTTATCTGTAGATGCCAATCTCAACCATTCTTATGAACTATTCTATGGAGGATTTTGAGAATGGTTTTATTAGAAGCCTCTGCTTGACCATTTCCTTGTGGGAAGTAAATGGAGGACCAATGTTGTTTTATCTTGAATTTCTTGCAGAGTTGCTTAGGGTCCTTGTTTTTAAACTGACCTCCATTTTCAATGATTATGTCTAAAGGCACACAATATTGACAGATGATATGGTTCAAAATGAACAAGGAAACTGTCTTCCCTAAAGCAACAGAAAGTGGAACAACTTCTACCCATTTGGTAAAGTAGTTAGTAGCAGTAATGATGAATTTATGTCTACCTGATGAGATGGGATGAATCTACCCAACAAGGTCAAAGGCCCAGCGCTGAAATGGCTAATGAGATATCGAAGGAATAAGCTCCCTACTTGGAGCATGTATTAGGTTTCCATGTTTCTGACATTTCTCACATGATTTGGCAAAAGCTATTGCATCCATTTGCATTGTAGGCCAATAGTACCCCACCCTAAGAAACCTTTGGGCCATGGCAAGACCATTAGAATGTCCTCCATAGATGCCCTCATGAATGTCAACTAGCACTTGATCAGATTCCTCCTTTTCCAAGCACCTAAGAAGTGTCCCATCTAAACCCTTCCTAAACAAATCACCAGAGATAAGGGTATGGCAAGAGGCATTGTAGGTAAGGTTTCTTCTTTCAGAATGGTTGAAGGTATCAGGGATAATGCCATCATGGAGATATGAGTAAATGGCACCATATCAGGATGATTCATGACCAACAAGGGTACAAATAACTTGGCTTTCTTGGGAATCATAAATGGGATAGTGTAGCTCTTCCACCAAGAATTCAAATCTGGACTCATGTTGCTCTAGCTAGAGAAGTGAAGCAAGTGTGGCCATAGCATCAGCTACTTTATTTTCTATTCTAGGGATTTTTTGAAATGTGACGAATGTGAAATATCATCTCAATGAATCAACCATTTTCTTATAAGGGACCAATTTGTCATTTTTTGTTTGATAGTCTTCATTAACTTGGTTGATTATTAATTGAGAATCCCCATAAATATGCAGCTTTATTATTCTCCATTCTATAGCCATTTTTAGTCCATTTGTCAAGGCTTCATATTTGGCTATGTTGTTTGTGGATGGGGACAATAGTTTGTAGGATTTAGGGATTGTGTACCCATGAGGAGAGACAAACAACACTCCAGCTCCTAAACCATTTTGCATGAAAGACCCATCAAAGAACATCTTCCATGTTCTCTTAGTTATGTACATAAGATGCCCATCTGGAAAGCTAACTTGTATAGGCACATTGTCTTGAATAGGAAAATCAGCTAATTAATCAGTGATATCCTGGCCTTTGTTTGCCTTGTGCTCAACATACTCGATGTCAAATTTAGAAAGAATCATCATCCATTTAGCAAGTTTACCTATGAGAGAAACCTTACCGAGTAAGTATTTGAGAGGATCAATTTTATCTATGAGGTGTACTGTATGTGAAAGCATGTAGTGTCTCAACTTTTGGGTAGTAAATATCACTGCAAGACAAGCCTTTTCAATACTTGTATAGTTAACCTCATAAGACACAAGAGTATAGCTGATGTAATATATGGCTCTTTCCTTCCCATTTTCATCAATTTGAGCCAACAATGCCCCCAAAGAAGATTCAATTGCTGAGATGTATAAAATAAGTGGTTTTCCTAGGATAGGAGGCATTAAGATGGGAGGATTTGCCAAATATGCCTTGCTTTGGTCCATAATATTTTGAAATTCTTCATTCTAGACACATTGGAATCCTTTATGTAGGTTCTTATTGAAGGGTTGAGCTCTATTCGCCAGTTGGGAAATGAACCTCCTTATAGATTGAAGGTGTCCTTGCAAACTCCTCATTTGACTAATATTTTTGGGACGTGGCATATCCATAATTGCTTGTACCTTTTCAGGATCTACCTTAATGCCCTTTGCTGAAATAATAAAGCATAGTAGTTTTCTTGAGGTAACCCCAAATGCACATTTTTTTGGATTAAATCTAAACTGGAACTATTCCATTCAATCTAGAATGACTTCTAAATCATCCAAATGTGTGTCTCTCTTTTTAGATTTATCCAAGGTGTCATCCACATAATCTTCCATATTCTTATGCATCATGTCATGAAAGATTGTTGTCATAGCTCTTTTGTAAGTAGCTCCTACATTCTTTAATCCAAAAGGCATGATGTCCCAACAATAGGTTCCCCATGCACAAGTGAATGCTATCTTTTCCTAATCTTCAGGAGCTATCTTAATTTGGTTATAGCCAGAAAATCCTTCCATTAAGGAATAGATCTCATATCCCGCAGTCATGTCCACTATCATGTCTATGTTAGGGAGTGGAAAATCATCCTTTGGGAAAGCTTTATTGAGATCTCTAAAGTCTGTGAAAACACAAATGGACTTGTCATGTTTAGAAACTGAGACAATATTTAATATCCACTTGGTATAATCAATAGCTCTGATGAACCCTGCACTAAGGAGTTTTTCTAATTCTACTTTTACTAAAAGAGCTATGTGAGGGTGCATTTTCCTCAACTTTTATTTTACTGGTTTTATTCTTGGAGCTATGGAAAAGTGATGCATAATGAGATTAGTGTCTAGTCTTGGCATGTCTGATAGTTCGAAGAAAAATTTATCTTCTTTATTTGTAAAAATTTGGTGTAGGCTTCCTTTTCTTGTGCTAATAATGATTTAGCCAAATGTACTATTTGTAGGGCCTCTGCTATATCCAAATTAACTAACTGTATAGGCTCAATAAGCACTGAAGATCTATCCTGAAAGTAACTTGAGAGACAATCAAGTACCTCATCCTTGGGCACCTCAAAGAGGTTTTCACCCTTGGATACGTCATTTATTTTTACTTTTTTCAGTTCTGACACCACCACATAGTGGTTTTCACCATCAAAACTCTTTTTCTTTTTTTCTTTTCTTTTTATTTTTCGACTGAGGTACTTGATGTCAGGTTTAGTCATGCTTATAGCTGGTTCTTAGGTGGAAGAGACTATGGGTTCAATGGTGTTTAGGTAGCAAGCTACCTCATAGTCATTTTGGAAGGTTAATAGTGTAGGCTCTTGGTAATGTTGAGACCAATCAATAAGATGAGGATAGGCAAGGGAAAAATCAATGACAGGTTCAATATTATGGATGTGAATGGGGTCATCTCTGGTGATTGCAGAGTTAGGGCCTATCAAGTATCCTTCTAGGTGACCCAAATCAGGATTAGTCCTATCAAGTGAAGAATTGTTCACTAAAGTGACCTATGGATTCCAATCTTCTAATCCTATGCATAACTCATTAGCTACCTTAGGTTGAGCACTAAAGGTATGAATGATATCAACATCACTATCAATTGTAGAAGCATCTGAGAGAGACTCCCATTCATATTCATGTGAATCTATATCTGAATCTCAGCTGGGATGTTTGCACCATGCATGTTTATGATGCCTTGAGGTAGAGGCTCCAATGTCACCAAGAGTAACATGGGCTGTAATAGGATATTCTATGTTTGACTCCTCTTGCTCTATGTGTGAAACTATTTCTTGAGTAACTAGGTTGGCTAAATCTCTCCAAAGGAGATTGGTGGAAGGTACCCAATCTTCACACATATCCTACTAGTTTGTCAAATTGGGCCTGTATTCCATTTCATCATCACTATCCAACTTAGCAGGGATAGGAGCAGTATTATTGTTGTGACTCTCAAAGCCTAGGCCAATTGTTTCCTTAGATTTGCACCCAAAAAGAGCATGGTCAAGAGGTTCAACTCTAGCATCTAGTCTGTGACTAAGGGGACCATGTCCTAGATAGCCCATATTCTTGACGAGAGTATACCCTCTTCCATAGACCTTAGGGGAGGGAGAGAAGTTTTCATTATGCATGTACCTATCTTCTCTATAGATCCAATCTCGGACAACTACTTCTTCCTTTTCATCTTGGATGGGTACTGAAGACTCCATAAATGTTCCAAACAAATTCATGGTAGAAGGAGAAGGTTTCATCTCTTCTGAAGGCCTACCATAAGAGGTCTAGGTGAGATTGGCATTTTTGTAAAAGAGTCAAGCTAATATCCTCCCATGCCAAGGTCTAATGTCTTGAATTTATTTTTGCACTCTGATAGGGTTGCATTAAAATCCTCTGCTTCTCAGTTGAGGGGGACATGAGTCCCTGCTGAAATAGCATTAACAGATAAGGTGCTATGACTTGGTATGCAGACTTCTATGCCAGTGTATGGGAATTTAACACATTGGTGATAGGTAGACGGTACTGCTTGCATGTCATGAATCCATGGTCTACCTAGTAAGATGTTGTATGCGAGGGGTCTAGCATCAACAATCTGAAACAAAATGTCTTTCTCAACTGGGCCAATCCTAACAGGGAGGATGGCCAACCCCTTAGAGCTTCTCTCTACCTCATCATAGTCTTTTATGGTAATCTTCTTTCTAGTATCAATCACTTTCTCAGAATAACCCAAGGTTTTTAAAAGAGTCAAAGAATAGATATTGAGCCCAGCACCCCCATCTATCAACACTCGCCTGACATGGGTCTTATGGATCATGACTTCGATGTGAAGGGTGAGATTATGCAGATGGCTCAAGGCTTTGTCATCTTCTTCTAAAAATTTGAGGTAGTGTGGGCTAGTGATATAATTGACCATGTTTTGGAATTGGTTGACATCTATGTTGGTGGGAACATTTTTTGTGCGTAAAGTGTCTTCAAGGATCTTTTTGTGTCTTGGGGATAATTCTAAAAGCTCAAAAATTGAAATCTAAGCTGGTGTTCATTGTAATTGATCAACAAGGTTGTAATTCAAGTTAGGATCCACAATTGATTTGGTGGTAACATTCTTGGATGTCACTTGCTTGGGCTTGCTGGGTTGATTGGAACTAGGACCTCTAATAATCACAGGACCTTGACTTTGACTTCTTGTGATAGCGTTAAGAGCTTGGGATGACCTTTGAGAGTGAGGACCTCTTAGCACTATCATAGGTTCTTCATCAAATATAGGAGGAGAGTCCACATCATAACAATAAGGATCTTTGCTCCTCATCATATTAACACTTTCATCCACAAGTTTGAGCATATTGATAACATTTTTTGCAGACGTGTATGTATAGTTGATCGTAGCCTTGCTATCCTTGGGTTTAGAGGTTTCCCCTTATCATATTTATGCAAAGGCTCCTTGAATGCTTTGTGGTCTGCATTAGTGTTCAACCCATCAAACTGAAGTTTTTTGCTCTCAATTAGATCCTGAATGATATGTTTAAGCTTCCAACAATGTTCAATGTCATGTCCAATACCATTGTGGTACTTGCAAAAAGATTTTTCATTCCACCAATGTGGTTTGATTTGAGGTATGCATAAATTCATCGGATCTTGAGGTTGTGCAAGATTGTTAGCAATGAGAGTCTTGAGAACATCCTCATAAGAGTCACCAAGTTTAGAAAATTGTCATTTCTCCTTTTTGGGTTTGTCTTGATATCTTGGTTTATGCTCTTGTTGGTTGGAGGATGTATTAAGCTTCATATCTTGAACTACACTAGATAAATGAAGGACACCTTGATCCTTTGGTTGATTAGAGTCTACAAATCTGCCATTGACTACTTGTTTATTCTTGTTCCAGTGTGAGTTCTTGCCTTTGTCCTTATGAGAGTTGTTATTATTTTGACTATTTTTGTTATTGCTATGTTTAGTCAAAATACCTTGCTCTTTCAAGACATCCTCAATTCTACATGTGGTTTCGACCATAGTGTCGAATGAATCAAAGACCATCTTCTAAACCACATACCACATTTCTAGCACCAAGTTGCTAACAATGATATCAATCCTTTCATGCTTAGGAATAGTCCAAGAATAGCGAGAGCACAATCATCTCCATCTTTGTAGGAAAGTAACAAAGGACTCCCCTTGATTCTATTTCAAATTACACAAATCTAGCATGGTGACTGAGCTTGACAAGTTGTATGCAAAATGTTACACAAATCTGTGGACAAGTTCTTTAAAAGTTTTGATGGGAGGGGTTATGTTGGTAAACCGCTCCATTGCTTGACCTTTGAGACTCCGTGGAAACAATCTCATAAGATAGGAGTGATCTTGGTGAAATTCAAAACTCATGATGTAGAACTAATGCACATTATCATGTGGATCACCATTGCCATCATATTTGTCATATTGGGGAATTTTGACTTTCCTATGAAAATTCTTCATACTCACACTCCTATCAAAAGGATTAGGACAAATAGAGTCAAGGTTGAAAGAACTCTTAGGAGCCATCATCTTCTCCATCATTTTTTTCATTTTCTTGATTTCCTCTTCTTGTGAGGGGCTTTATTTCTTGATTTTCCTATCCACATCAAAATTGTAAGGGACCCTTGCACCCTTGTTAATAAAGCTCTCTAGGAATTTATCCTTATTTTTCTCAACATATTTCTCCACATATTGTTGAAAAGGTGGCTCTTGTTTCATCCTCATAAAGTCTTGAGCATCAAAACTTGCACTACTTCCTCCATGTTGAGAGCCATGATGAGCTCATTGGGAGGGTTTTCTTGAGTTCCTAGGAGGTGTCTGTCTCCTATAGTGAGCATGTTGTAAAGTCCTTCCTCTAGGACTAGGAGATCTTGAGGGTGACCTTGAATACCTTTTGCCTCATGGGGTTCCTGAGGGAGTAGATGGTGGAGAGTTGTTTCCACTATTGATACCCCTATTGTTAAATTGTGCATTGAGATATTGGGCTAAAATCCTATCTTGTTCTTCTTGTGCGGCTCTTCTCTCTATGTCCAACAAGGCTTGTCTTTCAAACTCTAGGAGTCTAAGTTTTTCTTCTTTTGTAGCTTGTTCATTCAAGAAGGCTTGTTTTTCTCACTCAATTCTTTTTAGCCTTTCACTTGTATAGCATGAGGTGGTTTGAAGTGGAGAACTTGGTCTTGAGTGTTTGAACAAGTCATTAGAAAAAGTTGCATTCACATGAGCATCACAAGATTGGTTGTTTTGGTCTTTGTGTTGTGACCATTCATCTTGGTGAGCTCGTCTATAATGCCTTTCAGCCCTTTGATGGGCATCCAAATATCTACTATTGATGAGAGGTGATTTAGGTTGATTAACATGAGAAGAATCACCAAACAGCATGTTATCTCTATGTCTCTGAAATATGTCATCAAGGTTTTGATCCATTGCTTCCCTCTCCTTTCTAGTCAAGGTGTAACTCATGTCTATATTTGATTGGGAAGGTGCTAAAGAGGTACTCAATTCACTAATGCTTCTCTTAGGCTCAAACCAAACTTATACAGTATTCCTAGGAGATTGATCAAAGATGGGTTCCTTCCCCTTTCTCTTTTGACGAGTTTGGACTAAAGGTAATTGTTCAAAAACTACATGAGGTTTTTTTCCTTGGTTCACTTGGTACCTTGTCATAACCGACATGAAAGAAAAGACCCTTAATGATAAGATGACCTTATGAAACATTGATGTCAAACTAGGATAGTGAAAATATTCAGTTGTCCAAAAAGAGAGATGGTGAGATAGAAAGTTGACAAGAGGTATAAACCAACACTGTCATAGTGGTGCATAATAAAAGGATTAGTATCCTAGCACATATGGATCAGGAGGATTATTTACCCAAAATATATTTTTAGCTGAAATTGAATTTATATGAAAGTGAATTCGGACAAAAGAGTACTCAAACTCTCCAAGTGTGCAATCAAATAGTCTAAAGGTGAATCTTGTCAACAAGGATGATTCCTAACTTATCAATGACAAGAAAGATCTTTGGTGAAGTCAAAAATCACTAACTCAAGATGTCTAAATACAAGAAACTGAGGTACGAATAGGCTTCTAATGGAAAAGTATGTAACCTACTAAAATCTGGTCAACCAAGGATAACTGAAAGTGACACAAATCAGTAGTACAACCAAAAGACTCTGTGTGATAGTTTCCAGGCAACTAGTGTGATACTATCTTTCCAAGTGATATTTCTCATAGAGGTTATGCGATAATTTCTAGGAAAGAAGTGAGATAGTTTTGTAGAAATGAACTATCGCATGATAAATCTCAGAATAGTGTGCGATGAAATTTTAGGATCGTACGACTCTTGACTAGTGAGTGTCTAAATTCTCAGTTTTAAGGGCAATTTGGTCAATGTTTTGGTTTGGCAAGTTTGATTTCTCAGTTCAAAGTATAGTAACAACAAATAATAGATAGGTTTGCAAACAATAGGTGATCAAACATGTCATCAAACACTTGAAACAAGGGCAAAAGCAACCTTGCCAAGACAAGCAATTGTGATATCAAAATTGAAAAATCCTATGAATACTACCATGATGTTGAATGTTCAAGAATGTTTACACAGGTATATCACAATGAGAACACTTCAAGCACTTTCTATCCTAAAAAGACAAAGGCTCAATACTTAACAACTTGCTCCACACTTGATGTCACATTGCCTCACACAAAGTGGTTACCCACAATAGATGTTGGCTTTGTCGTGGAAGTGCCAATGACACAACCAAAGGAACACAGATGGTGAGTAATCTTGGAGTGATCCGGGTTATTCCACTTGGATCACTTGCACCAAGAAGCTAAGCAGAAAAATGGGGTGGCTTCTATCTATGGTTCTTAGTAAGGGCTTCCATTCGTAATACCCCTCTTTCTCCCCAAAGGGACTCCTTACCTTGTGGCAAGTAACGGACCTCGCGGCCACAAGAGTACCTTAACCATTCTTGCTTGACATTTTCATCATGGTCACAATTCCACAAGTTACTCACATCAAGCGAAGACAAGTAGTATGTCTACCAAGGTTTTGTGTCCTTGATAGACTTGAGTTTATAGTGGGTCAAAATAGCTGGTGAAAAGCTTGTCCCCACTTGGGTCGTTCCTCTTTATTGCTCAAGAGCAGGCCCGCTAAAGGATCCTAGACTCTTCAAAGAGTGGATTAACCTTTGAGGGTCAATATTTCTGGTTCACCTCAAGGGTGAAGAGCATACTCTCCTACCTCAAAAATTTCTCCCAAACACACCAAGAAAAGATTCAATTACCCTCTTGCTTTCAAAATCCAAAGATGGGTCAAGATTTATGTTTCACCACAAGGGTGAAGAGCATACTCTCCTACCACCAAAGAGTTCTTAAAACAAGATATTATGTTCCTATCAAATGAAACAACTAGTATATGCCACACTCAAAAGGAAATAAATAACAAGCACTTTTTTTTTTTTGGTTTTTATGCTTTTTGAGCAGCCCTGCAAAAATTGTTAGTAGCCCTTGTGCATTTGGAGCTTTGACATGCATTCTTTTGGAAAAATATTTCAAGCAAAAGGCACCTAAAAGTACAACTTGTTAGCCCCACAATGGTTAGCAAAATAAAAATCCAATAATCTACAAGTAAAGAAATCTGCCTAACTACAGTAAGCCAAACCAGCAAGTTAATCAAACCAAAACTCATCAAGAAAGATCCAAAAACAACTCATTTACAGACCTATGTGATAGTACAGTCACTAGAAGAATCGCACGATACTTTCTAGTATGCCGGTGTGATCTTATCCTTCTGTGTGACAGTTCACTTTACCTGTAGGTGACCGAAAGTAAACTAATAGTGTGACAGAATGCTACAAAGAGCGTGATACTTTAACTAGTAAAGTATCACACTTCTATACAAAGAACTATCGTACGACACTAGAAAACTATTGTACAATAATTTGTGACAAAAAAACCAGAGAGCCAAAACTAAAATTAAATGATAAAAAAAAATTGATGGAAATGCATGAAATGAAGGACAAAACAAGAGTGTTCTGCCCCATGATGGGCACCAAAAATGTGTGCTATAATTGTGTCACAGTTCTATGAATCATTACATTCAAGAACACTTAATAATAAGGTCTCAAAAAGTAATTCATAGCTCTCTAGGCATGGAATCACAAGGATATTATGGTGCTCTCAGCTAGAGCTATTAAGCTTATGACCTTGCTAAGAAAACCATGCAATGGGAGATTCCAAAGAAGACAAGGGAAAGAATGCCAATATCCCCAAGAATCAATATGAGAATGTAATGCAAACTATACTAAGATGAATATGCAATACTAGAAATGAAGATGTAAGCTAAGCTATGGAAATGAAAGTATTACAATCCTTCTTAATTAAGCTAGATGAGTTAATCTAAAGCATAAAGGAAACTAAGCTAAGAAAGCATAAACATGAAGTTATGATGCAATGATGAAACTAGAATGTAAGATGATCTCAAAAAGCTCCAAAGTCTCCAAGAAATCCTACAGCATAAAGTTAGTATTCAAAGATTGATTCTAGAATGAGAAGAGAGCTCTTCTTTTATAGGAAATGAGAAACAACGAACGATGGCGATTAAGAGGAAAAAGATTTAATCAAGGGTGGAGCTTGAAGAGGGATCAATCCATGTGCACAAATCTCCTCCAATGAGAAAATAAGAGTTGACTTTTGTGTCCCACATAAGACAAAAAGACCTTTTCCCCTTTTTATAAAATAGAAATAATTCTTTATTTGTGCAACTTAGGATAAGAGGAAAAGTGGGGACTTTTTATTTAATAAAAGGGGAGGAAATTCCTTTTAATTAAATAGAGACTTAGGATAAAATGGTTAATCCATAGAATAAAATTGAATAAATGATAGAATTAGGATTTGATCAAGGAAATTGATATTAAACTGAAAATGTTGATTTAGGAAATTGATAAATTACTAAATGGGGGCGCAAAGTCTAGGTGACCATTTTAGGGTGCATACACTAAATAGATGTCAAACCAAAAAATAGGGGAGGTCTCCCTGAAAACCCGACCTCCCTTAAGAAGTTAATTAAGTTCAATAGAGTTCTAGGAGACGTGGTCATCAACAAGTTTTTAAAACATCAAATAACTTTTAAAGAAGACAATTAGTTCCACTAGTAAGTTACATATACTCCTCATTAGGTTGGTGTGGGCCTTTCTAGGTGGCATGACCAATTACCAGTTCCTACACCATGTTTGAGTTTGGATTCTCAAACTGAGGATCTTGGTTATGGAGACTTCCTTTTCCCACTTCAGTTTCAATACCTTCTCATTATAGTTAGGCATTCGCTCTGAATTTAGGTATTCAACTTGAGCCAACCACGTTATGTCCACTAAAGTGAAGTCCTCTTTGTTCTTTTATGAGTCCATGTCTATCTTGAATGCTTTGATGGCTTCTTCTATTTTCAACCAGCAAAGGCATGGTTGACAGTCAAAGTTCAGGTTCACTGCCTTGTTTCCACTTTCCAGATTCACCTATATGTCACTAAGTTCATACTCCCAGCCTCCCATATCATCTATCATGGTTATGAGGATAGACATTCTCCAATGAACTATATTTTTCACAATGAAAAATTGGCATTCATCTAGCACCAGTTTAAATGATTGTCCTGTTAAAAACTTGAGAGTTCCATGCTTTTCCACTGTAATAATTTTCTTAAGTATGACTCCCCATTCATTTTTCTCTATTTTCCAGTGAAAATTTTGGTTTTTAATCTCCTCGATCAAGCCATGTGCATCAAGTTGTAAATTCCATGAATCTTTGATGTATTTGCATCCATCTTTAATATCCTTATCAATCTAATCATCCAATACATTTAGCAACAATTTTCCTCGTTGGATCTGGCTCAGAAGATTCTTATTTTTGGGAGATGTAGGATCAAATTTGTGTGGGGTTTATTCTATTGGAAAGGGACCAAAACAATTAAAATTATGTAGGAACTCATCCAAAACTCTGACAGTCTACTTCAACTCCTTTGTCTCCTTGCCATCCTTCACAAATTGGGTGAGTATTTCTTGAGAAGATTATTTGAGAAGATGATTGTTGGCTTCTTGATCCATGGCACCTAACTACACCTTAGTTATTTCAAAACATTACAACCCTTTATGACCCATTAAGAAACATTAGAACCATAAAGTGTGTCTTAAGGGGTCATAGAACCCATTAGAACACATTACAACCCCTTAAGAGACACCTTATGATTCTAATGTGTCACAATGGGTCGTAAGGTGTCTTAATACCCCTTAAAACCCATTAAGACCCTTACGACTCATTATGACCTATTTTGACACATTGTAATAATAAAGTGTGTCCTAAGGGGTCGTAATGTGATTTAAGGGGTGCTATGGCCCTTATGACATACTTTATGGTTGTAATATGTTGAAAGGGGTCGTAATGGGTCATAAGGGGTCTTAATGGGTCTTAAGAGGTACAAAGACCCCTTACAAACCATTATGACATACTAAGACACATTAGAACCATAAAGTGTGTGTTAAGGGGTCATAGGAACCCTTAGAACACATTACAACTAGTTATGAAACACTTTATGGTTCTAATGTGTCAGAATGAGACATAATGGATTGTAATGGGTCCTAAGGTGTATCAAGACCTCTTTAAACCTATTATGACCTAGAGAGAGAGAGAGAGAGAGAGAGAGAGAGAGAGAGAGAGAGAGAGAGAGGAATATAAAATTAAAGGGAAAGAGAGAAAGATAGAAAGAAGTAAATTGAGAGAGGGGAAGAGAGCACATACCCAATTAATCTAACTAATGTCTTAAGAGGATGTTTTAAAAGGATATACATAAAATCATGTACATACCAAAAGACATAAAAGCATACATAATCTAGAACATATAACTTTTTTATAAGAACATACTATTGAATCGTCAAAGCATACATAACAACACATGAATAAACTAATTTCAAACCAAACATGCATAATTATATAAAGGCATGTACATCAAAGCATAAATAATTGAACCACCAAAGCATACATCAAAGAATTCATAATTGAACTATCAAAGAATACATACGAATATATATAAATTACATAAGAACATACTATTGAACCATGAAAGCATATGTCAAAGAATACATAACAATATGTGTAAAAGATTTTTATTCTCACTAATTTGTCATAAGTATTCTAACTAGTAAGAAATCTAGCTAATGTCATAATTAATCAAACTAATGTCTGAAGGGGATTTCTTAAGGGGATGTCTTAATGGGACATACATAAAAACATGTACATAAAAAAAGACATAATGTTACCTCAACTAATATTGAGATGATGATAATGAACAAGGTTAACTAAGCAATGAGAGGTATGTAGAAGTATTGGATCAGTTGGTATATTGTCATTGATTTCAAGCCTATTAACTTACTGATTTATGCAAGTTTCCATATCAATCTAAAATATGTGATGTTGATTAAAGAAATAGTTGGTAAAGACCAATGATGAAATGAAGAAGTGATGATAAGTATGTGAGTTAAATGAGCAATTGTTGAATCAATCTTTGAAAAGGTAATATTGATTTGATTATTTTATATGATTTGATGAAGTGTGAAAATGATGCACAAGTCAGTTATATCTGTTAGTGAAAAGACAAGAAAACATTGTATTCTATAGAGCTGGAAATGGTTGTTGGTAAGTAAAGATATTGGTCGGATATAGTTAACCAAGAAGTTGTTAATCAAGTAAATGATAACCAAATAGGTAGAGTTAACCGAGAAGATGAAGTCGATCACTTAGGCAAGAAATCAATTAAAAAATTGACATAGAATGAGAATCTAGAACGATCTAGAAGATTCTAAGAAAGGAACAAAGTGAATTAATCAAATCAAAGGATCAAAAATGTTAGGTACAGATAAATGGTGAAGATTTAATGATTGGTTTGAGATCCAAGAAAATTTTCATTTCCAAATTGAAGATACAGTTGGCAAGATTCATAAAACATTTTGCCGAACTTTCAGATTTGATCGAATGTATGAGATTAATTGGTGAATAGGATTAAGTGGCAAAAATTGTCTATATAAAGGACAGTCAAGATGGTAATATTTCTGATTTGCTAATAGCTAGAACTGATAACTAAATAATTATAGAAGGGTACATCTAGTAGGACAAAGTTGAAGAACATTGTGAATCAAGTGAAGGAAAGTGATGAGATGAAGAGTAAGTGTTGATCAACTAGAATAGAAGAGTTTGAAGAAGACACATGAGTAGAAAGGAGATTTGAATAGGTACAGGTAGTTGCATATTTTATCAAGTCATTTCACTGTTACTTTATAACCATTGTAGGAGAATATATATTAAATGAGTAGATTTAACAGTCCTATTTCCAAATCCTTTGTAATGTGGAATTATAATGAATGTTCTAAGTACTCTAATAAGGCCACTCATGATAGGGTGACAATTAGTCAATCTTTGGTGGAAATCCCCTAATAGGGTCGCATCTAGAAAATTTGTTTCATAATCTTTAACAAGATTGGCTCTTAATCAAGCTCACTTCAAAAGAGTCAATTATTTTATGGGTGATAATTCCCGTAGTAGTTTTTACCCGAATTAGGTTTCCACATTAAATACCTATGTTAATGTATGATTGAATATTTTTCATGTTAGTTCAAGAAGAGAAAGAGACAACTTTCAAATTATCTCTAACCATTGGTAGTTCAAGAAGAGAAAAAGACATTCACTATAGTTCAAGTGGAAGTGACTATGACAGTATGCTAACCGATGAAAAAGAAAAAGAAGAACTAGAAGCAGTGTTGGAAAAGAGGCTATCAAGAGGAAAAGGAAAGTACAAAGGTAAATTACCTCTAAAATGTTTTAACTAAATATGATATGTCAAAGGATCATTCAAACTTTTCAAATGCTCCATGTGACATTAAAAGAAAAAAATTAAAAAGTCTATCAATATTTAGTTAATGAAAATTTCTTCATTATAGCTTCTATTTTTCATTAATATTTATTAATCTTTATTATTTATATATATTTAAATGTATGTATCTACACATACATATAGATGTATATGTTTGATTACATTTTAAGTAGTATATTATAATGTATTGCTCTAAAATCGAGTTTGACGAATATATTTTATAAATTTTGTAGGTACATTTTGTATGGAAAATAATATCTTTTAAAAATCATCTAGACAATATATTTTACCTACAAAAATTGTCATTATTATTCATGTTCCACATAATATAACATGAGTTTGAGAATTAAATTTCTAGATCTATGTACATCTCTTCTATTATAAGGAAGGTATTTTATCCCTCCAATCTACCCTAAAACCATCTATACTTTATAATTTACCTGCATCAATATTGTGTCATTTATACACATTTCACATAATATAATAAGATTTTGAAGATTGTCAATCTCAATTTATATACATATCCACTATTACAAAGAAAAGGAAGTGCATCCCACCAATCCACCTTAAACCCATCTATATGTATTTTGCCTACACCAATAACGTGTCATTATTAAACATATTTCCCATAATATATAATGATTTTGAGGATTGTGCATCTCAATTTATATACATATCTACTATTACAAAGAAAAGGCAAGGTATACCTCCAATCCACCTTCAACTCACCTACATGTTTTATTTTGCCTAAACCAATGACATGACATTATTAAAACACATTCCCCATAGTATAACAAGATTTTAAGGATTGTGCGTCATGATTCATATACATCTCTCCAATTACAATAAAGGCATTGTAGACCTCCAATCTACCTTAAATTCATCTACAAATTATATTTTACTTTGTAGCTAAATCAATATTCATACATGTCATTATTATGCACATTCTTGATAATATAACTAATATTGAAAATTGTGCTTCTAGATTTATGTACCTTCAATCTGCCCTAAAAAAGACATTACACTTCTATTGTTATCAATGGATATTTAGAGAGCTCTAATCATATATTTCTAACAAGGCTTTGGCCCAGATCTAGATCTGATATGGATTTTTTTCTGAAGAGTTGCAACAGAGGATCACTGCTTCGAAAGGTACTAAAGTTGAATGTTTTTTTTTTATGAGTTGCAATGAAACATTATTGCTTTGAAAGGTAGTAAATTTGCAAAACTTTAAAAATAGGGTTTAAAATATTGTTTTATCATTTGATTGAATTGAAATGTTGTTTCTTTGAAATGTACTTATGTTGAACATTTTTTCCTAAGGTCTAATGAAACAATATTAGTTTAAAAAAAATCTTAAATAAAAATAATTTACTAAATATTGTTTCATATCGATTTCATTTTAGATCCCTCTCAGAACATTCTGATTTACATAATCTATCAATTTTATTATCTATTATGAGATATAGGTGAGGAATTACACACATCTCTTGGGAGTGGAATGGTGTTGCTGACTGCTTGGCTAAATGGACTTCAATGTACATGCATGATTCAAGTATTGTTGTTAGGGGGCAATTGCCTCCTGATTTATCTCATATTTTTGCCTGATATGATTTAGAGCTCTCTATTGAACTCTTGGTTGTTTTGTATCTCTTTATTTTTCAATAAATTTTTGTTCCTTCTAAATTAATATAGGTGAGAAATTAAGCCTGGTTTCTACATTTAAAATTTATCCCATTTTACATTGTGATCCTTACATAAAAGATTATATTTTTATTTTGTTTAAAAATACTCATACAAATAATACCATAAAAGAGTTTTTGCGACATTGAAGCATGTCACCATATCAAAATATGTTGACAGTTTGTTTCATGATAATCTTATTGCAATAGATGATTATCGTTAAATAGTAATACCGATTATTTAGATCTGATTAAACAACCTTATGGTAGATCTGTTTTTGGAACTGGAACCGTCATACTTCAAGATTGCAACAACAGAATTTCTTTAATTGATCTGCTCGTAACTTTTTTCTACAAATCATAAGATCTAATGATTTTCTTATATTTTGATTTTGTTTTCTAATATTTTAATATAAATAAAATAATGATAATAGTGGTGGAAACAGAAGATATAATCTCGGTATTATATATTTACAATTTTTATGTTTCGAACTTATTGTCTGTCACTAAAATATGGATTCTAATGTTAAATTCATATCCATTTGCAGAATATTACGAGAAGAGCTTGATGAATTTCAAACTCCTGCCCTTCACTTGTTTTTCGTTGCAGTTCAGTCGACCGTGGAGGTACTAAGTATGTTCATACATATATATTTTTCATATATATTCGAAATAAAGGGCTAATATTAAGTAAAATTATGATGGAAAGGGAGATATGAAGTCCATTTCTGGGAGACAACCAAAGATACTAGTAACCAGAAGGGTGAACAAGGTTAGTTTTATGAAATCTGGAGTTATAGCTAGAGTAGAAACATTATGCAATATATGCAGAAATACTGTTAGATCTAATTATATAACATCTATGCAAAAACACACTAGTAACCAGAAGGGTAAATAAGGTTAGTTTTATGAAATCTGGAGTTAGAACTAGAGTAGAAACATTATGCAATATATGCAGAAATACTGTTAGATCTAATTATAATATCTATGCAAAATCATAGATCTGTTAATAGAGATTATAAATTATTCTAATATTTTGACCACTAATTGTTTTAACTCAAAACTAATTAGTCCTCCATGAGGGCCTTATCCTTCTCATTATGAAACATGTGAAAGCTATGTCTATTAAAAAGAATCCCCTTCCGAAAGAGGGCATCCATTTGGCACAGAATATCCATTTTCATTATTCTGATTTTTCAACCGACCCTAAAAATGAGAAAACAGGCCCAAAATAAAAATAACCAGTAATAACAGCTGTAGTAAGACAGGGCAAAAGAAACAGAGCAGAAAATAGAGATATGAAACAAAAAACACAGTAATATATTAATCCATCTTGCTTACAACTTTCTAAGCTCTCAAATGCCTTCTAACAATACACAGTATGCTTCTACACAGTACATATTTATAGAGGGCATACAAAATCTGGAAACTCCTTTTCTAGAATATTCTACATCTTAGAATGTTCTACCCAAATTCTAGAATGATCTTATTGAAGACTCTAGACAATCCAATCTCTAGATTCTTTTAGACAATATTAATCTTCCTAACATCCCCCCTTAAGATTGGCTAGAAGAATTCAAAGAAAAATACAAAAGGGAGGGGAACATTATATTACTATCCCCCCTTAATGTTCACCTCAATCATGCCTAACAAACCCCGTAATTTCAGAAATTTGGCCTCAAGCATACTCTTCGTAAATATATCTACTACTTGGTCTTCACTTGGACAAAATTGGAGATGAACAATATTATCTTGAACAAGATCCTTGATATAATGAACATCAATCTCAATGTGCTTTGTTTTAGCATGAAAAACAGGATTGCTTGCAACTTGTATAGCACTTTGATTGTCACAATACAAAGTAGTAGCTAAACTTTGTTCAAAGCCAAGCTCACATAAAAGATGTCGAAGCCAAACTACTTCTTTTCCTACTTCCTTTGCTACTCTATATTCTGCTTCATAGGAAGATAGTGATGTAGTTGCTTATTTTTTGATGCTCCAGGTAATTGGATTTGATCCAAGCTGAAAAACATAGCCTCCAGTAGATTTTCTATCATCAATATCACTACCCCAGTCTGAATCTGTAAAGCCAAGCAAAGAAATTGGGGACTTGCAACTGTAATATATGCCATAGTACATTGTTCCACGAACATATCACAAAATCCTCTTGGCAACTAACCAATGACTTTCTTTGGGTTCCTGCATAAATCAAGATACCATATTTACTGCAAAACAAAGGTTTGGTCTAGAATGAGTTAGATAAACCAAGCTGCCAACAAGTTGTCTATATAGAGTAGGATCTACTTTCTTGGAGGTGCATTCCTTAGTAAGCTTGACTCCAGATTGGAAAGGAGTAGGGGCTGGCTTGCAATCAATCATTTTAAATTTCTCTAAAAGATCCAAAGCATATTTTGTTTGAGAGATGAACAACCCATCATGAAGTCTACTAATTTGCAAGCCAAGAAAATAAGTTAGTTCACCCAAATCACTCATATAGAATACCTCTTTGAGATCTGATTTCAAATCATTAATTAAACTAATATTTGGTCCAGCTATGAGTAAATCATCTACATAAACTGTAACAATGAGGATGTTATTGTTCACTTTCTTCACATAAAGATTTGGATCTGATTTACATTTTTTAAACTCATGAAGCTGAAAATACTTGTCAATCTTCTCATTCCATGCTCTTGGTGCTTGCTTAAGTCCATAGAGTGACTTCTTCAATCTGCAAACATGATTAGGATGTTGCTAATCTATAAAACCTGGAGGTTGATCTACATAGATTTCTTCATATAAATCTCCATTTAAGAAAGCATTTTTTACATCCATTTGATGAATATGCCACCCAAGACTTGCAGCCAAAGATAAAATAACTCTAATTGTATTCATTTTAATGATAGGAGCAAATGTTTCTTCATAATCAACACCTTCTTTTTGATTAAATCCTTTAGCAACCAATCTAGCCTTGAATTTTTCTATATCACCATTTGATCTAAATTTTGTCTTGTAAACCCACTTGCAACCAATAATATTCTTACCTTGGGGTTGAGGTACCAATTCCCAAGTTTTATTATCCATTAATGCATTATATTCTTCTTTCATGGCTTGCTCCCATTCTTTCTTCCCTCTAGCTTCTTCATATGATTTTGGATCATTTATTTGTAATGCTTTGGCCATGAGAGCACAACCATTCCTTCCTTGGATCTTTGAGCCTTGTCTATAGATTTCTTCAACACTTCTTGTCTTTTGTCTAGCTGGAGAAATATCTTCTTCATCATCACTACCTGCAGATAATGGTTGATCAAAAGCATTAGTAGTTTCATTGGTGTTAGCAATGCATACCTCATCCTCATCAATATGGTCTTCACTTCTTTCTAGAATAGGAGAAGCATTTGTTGTTGTAGAGTGAGAGGAAGTGGTTGGAAGTTGTGAATGCTCATCAAACTTTACATCTCTACTTACAAATACCTTGTTTGTTGTCAAATCATATAACCTATAAGCCTTTGATTCTTCACTATAACCCATAAACAAACACTTGTGACTCTTTGGTTCTAACTTTTTACTCTTTTCATCGGGAATATGTGTCCAAGCAATACACCCAAATACCTTTAAATAACCAATGTGAGGCTTTCTACCACTCCAAGCTTCTTCAAGGGTGATATTTGTGAGGGCTTTAGTGGGAATTCTATTTACAATATATGCAGCACAAGAAACAGCCAAACCCCAAAATTTATTATGTAAGCTTTTAAAATGCAACATACAATGAGCCATTTCCATAAGAGTTCTATTCATTCGTTCAGCCACCCCATTTTGTTGAGGACTATAAGGCATTGGTCTTTGCACTTTAATTCCACAAGTCTCACAAAATGACTCAAATGCATAGTTACAATACTCACCCCCATTATTGGTTCTTAAACATTTAATTCTTTTCCCACATTGATTCTCAACTAAGGCCTTAAATTTTTTTAAAACTTCAAGTACCTCACTCTTTCATTCAATAAAATAAACCCATACTCTCCTACTATAATCATCAATAAAAGTGAGGAGATACCTGGCACCTGAAAGTGAGGGATAGCCTGGTTCACATAAATCACTATGAATGAGTTGTAATGGATGATTAGCTCTCCATGCTTTACCTGAATCAAAAGGATCTTGATGATGTTTTCCTAGCACACATCCTTCACAAACTCCTTCAGATGGTGAGATTTTTGTTAACCCTCTAACCATATCCATTCTAACCATATCTTGCAATTTCCTATAATTTATATCTCCAAGTCTAGCATGCCAAAGTTTTGACATATAGTCATCTTGAGCAATATAAGAATGAGAGCATTTAAATTCTTCATTAGCGAATCCCACAAATTTAAAAAGACTCTCTTCATGGTCAACTCTACCAATGGCAATTATATTGTTTGGGTCTTTTCTATCTCTAACAATAACTTGATCAGCAGTAACAAAAAATTCATATCCAGCTTGAACTATTTTGTATACTGAAATTAGATTCACCCCTAATCCTTCAACCAATAAAACATTTTTCAAAGACCCATTTGTTACATTAACAGTTCCTGTACCTAAAACTGAAAGTTTCATTTTATTGCCAATAGTAATTTCTTGATCTGAATTCTTTCCTTCATAAAAATCAGTAAGCAAAGATCTATCTCCAGTCATGTGATATGATGCACCTGAATCTAAAATCCATTCTTTAATAGAATCTGAAGCAAAGTACCCCCCTTTAACATTAGATTTAACTTCAGGTGTAATACTTACCTCCTTACTTGTTTTATCTTCTCTTTGTTTGGAGATGGCTACAAAGCTGTAACTATCCTTCTTTCCATCCTTAAAATTTTCTTGCTTGGGCTTGTATTGATGTCTTTCATTGTCCTCCTTTTTCAAACAGAATTTCTCCATGTGATTTTCACCACCACAATACCTGCAAATAATGGGTTTTCTTCCATCTTGTTTTTCTGCACCATCATTTCTAGAAAAATGGTTAGAACTTTCATTATTCAAAAATTTATTATATCCTTTCCAATTCTTCTTTCCATCATTTCTAAAAAATTTACTTTTAGCTGCATGAGCATGATTCTTCTTAATATATCCTTCTTTAATAAGCTGAACTTCTTCATCTAAAACAGACTTGCAAAACTGATCAAAAGATTGTTGTGGAGTATTGGGATTTAGCTGAATAACCCTTTTTCTTGATTCCTTAAATACCTTGTATGGTTGGGGAAGTTTACTTTCTACCATTGCAATTAGCTGAAAATCCTTTTTTGCATATTCAGCACCTATTTTCTTCAGCTGGGCATTTAAAAAAGTAACTTCATTGAAATAATCAGTCATCTTTTCAAACTTAGATGGATCTAAGTTCACCAATTTTTCTTCTATACTAAACATGTTAGCAACATCTGCATCTTTATAATCTGTTTCTAAATTCTCCCACAACTCGATTGGATTATCAATATCAACAAATCTTCTATTGAGATTGGGGCTTAAAGCTTTACCAATAATACCTCTAGCTTGCTCCAACTTGCATTTCCAAAGCTCTTTCTCTCTATCAGTTTGGGGTTCTCCAGTTTCCTTATTCACTATTCTCCATAAAGCCTTTTCTCTCAAAGCATTCTTGACTGCAATCTTCCAATCTGCAAAACCACTTCCATCAAAAATTGGTAATACTTCATTTGTAGAGCCCATGTTAGCCACACAAGAAAAAACTTCAAGCAAATACTGTTTTAGCAATATAGAGACTTTTAAAACAAATCACTTCAATAATCTATTTCTAGCTGAATCTCACAACAATCTTATAGCTAAACCTCACAACAATCTTCTAGCTGAACTTGGCTCTGATACCATGTGAAAACAGGCCCAAAATAAAAATAAACAATAATAACAGCTGTATTAAGACAGGGCAAAAGAAATAGAGCAGAAAACAAAGATATGAAATGAAAAACACAGTAATATATTAATCCATCTTGCTTACAACTTTCTGAGCTCTCAAATGCCTTCTAACAATACACAGTATGCTTCTACACAGTACATATTTATAGAGGGCATACAAAATCTGGAAACTCCTTTTGTAGAATATTCTACATCTTAGAATGTTCTACCCAAATTCTGGAATGATCTTATTGAAGACTCTAGACAATCCAATCTCTAGATTCTTCTAGACAATATTAATCTTCCTAACAAAAAATGCTCCATTTTAAAAGAAGAAAAATAAAAAGAAATTCAAATATTACTAGCTTATTTTGTAAATATATATGCTATAAAACCAACCATTAAAACTTACAAAGTTTATTTCAGCTGATGGGTCTCAATACTGACCTGCCAGATCATAAGCTATGGCTTTCTCTTCTTTATCTTACCATCCTACAGTTAGGTTACAAACAAATAAATTACTTTTTTTCACAACATATACTAAGGAGTCCAATCATTATTAAAAATTCAAAGGTGACACTAAACAGTCAAATTACTCTAGGTAGTATCTCGAAAAGTAATAACTTTGGTCTTGTAGCTGTATAATCATATACTAATGTTTTATTCTAGTTTTAGTTAAAGCAAAACAAAATAATCTTTAAGGATCTAATTTTAAAGCATAATACTAAACTAGGTAGTTGTGAGTTTCATTTCAATCTATCATTTATAAATATTAGCTTTCAAATCATTTGAAGAGGCCTTGCTGTTCTAAAAATATAAAAACTTAGACATCTTAATAGATAATTATTTCAAAGAAAAATCTTAAAAATAAGAAAAATAGAGATTGAAATTTCAACTACTTTATATAATTTTTATGTTTTGATTTTTTTAAGTGGAAACACATCTCAGCATTAAAGAAAGTCTTCGAAGGAAGTCCCACCAAAGATTAAAAAAGATTTTCTATTAACTCCTCCAATCTGTTCATGGTCATATCAGCTTGTTAATTAAAAGAAGTTCATAAGAAATTAGAAACCACTTCACTAATTAATCTAATTAAATTATTTAAATACATCACTTTCTCAACCATATTACTCATCTACAATCATCGGCCTCCTCAACCTTTCTACATCCATATAATCTACTAGGCAAAATTCAAGACTGACAATAGTGAGAACACCATACCTTTCCTTTTTACTTTCTATGATGAATAGCGTTAATAGCTAAGACAATATCATACTTCAAGCGTATGATATATTTAGATCTCCTCATCTCCTTTACAAACTCTTCTTTTGTGACCATTAAAAAAGGTTTCTCTTCTATGCAATCTCTCGTCCAACAGCTACGAATTTATTCATAATCATAATGTCGACAATATCTTTTCTCTGCACACTGAGATATTGTTCACTAAACTCTTCTTCATTTATATTATTTTTTTTTTCATTCTTCATTTGCACAAATCACATTTTTACGACTTCCTTATAACAGGTTTTTAAAATTATGATAGCTCTACTTCTGTTGATTTTTGCCTTCGTTTAGTTCGTCGGCTCCTGGCAGATCCTTCAAGGGCCACATGTCTATAGATCGAATACTTTAACGTCCCCAATCCCCCCCCAATTTCGGCTTCTTGTTTCAGATTGCCTACGCAGCTGCAAGTTCTTTTTTATTCTTTATACTCTTAACCTTCTCCCAACCAGTCTTCAACACATTCTACAGTGAATTGAAACCCTTGCGAAAGAATTTCTTAAGATCGGCTATCTTTCCTTTGAAGTCCACCATGATTATAGCAGCAGGAAAACCTATGAATATTCTACGAAGTCAAGGCAAAATCAACCAGATAATAACCCACAAAAAATCTTCACTACCCACTTGATCTTCAAGAAATTGATAGGGATATAATTAATCTCCTTCACTGATGGGCGGGGCGGTCCTTATAATGAGAGAAAAAACTATTAGGCACACTAGTTAGAGAATCCCATTTGATGTAGGTTGCCTTCCTTGTTTTTCTTCCTCATTTATACTGAAATTGAGTAGTTTGGATTAGCCTTAATATAGGCCCAAGAAAGCATATCCTATTTTATTATATCAGAGGCTGTCAGGTTTGCACGTTTGTCCAAGTCACGCTAATCTGTGAGATCCAATTAAAACAAAATTATTGAGAAAATAACTAGAAAATGTTGGTAGATATTAATTTCTACCAATAATACCGACCCACATTAAGTGCACAATCCAGAGTCCTCGATCTAGAGTCTTCTTACATCCCTCACCTACATTCTAGATTGTTCTCAGGTTCTTCACATGTTGTTTGACCGCATTGTAATTGTATCAAGTTCTAGAGAATTCGTAAGCCCTCTATAAAGAGGAAGATGTAATTATGCTCACCTACATTCTAGATTGTTCTCATGTTCTTCACATGTTGTTTGACTGCATTGTAACTGTATCAAGTTCTGGAGAATTCGTAAGCCCTCTATAAAGAGGCAGATGTAACTATGTTTTAAGCAAGCAATCAAATGGGTTTATGTGCAGTAGCACACTTTTAATGTCTGTGCATTTATTTCCAAATTTGTGTTTGTATTTTTGGTATGAGGAGTGGATCCAATCCGTCCTCCCCTACAAAATTGGTATCAGAGCCAAAGGGAATAGATCTGTTTGTATTTTTTTTAATTGCGGAGATGTTTGTGATGATGATGGCAGATGTGGCCTTTGTTGCTAAGGCTGAGGCATCGTAGCCCAGTACTTCATTGTTTACAAGCAATGGTATTGGGAGATGACCTATGTTAGATTGGATCTGCAGAGAAAAACTGCCAGATCACTATGCTGGGAACAATGCCTGTGCCAAGTATGTTGTTTGCAGAACAGAAAGGAGATTGCTAATTTGTCAAGTACCAGTAAAGAAGTTTCCAGTCAAAGAAAGTGGAGGATCACAGCAATAAGAATGCTTCTGGAGGAATTTGTAAGTGTTGAAAGATTAGTTGATGTTGTTATGTCACTGTTTAAGTGGAGAATACAATCTTTTAAGGATATTGTTAGCCTTGAAGATGCTAGTTTTTCAGCTGTCTGGAAAAGTGTGATGATGTTTTAAAATGGAGTATCCATTTTTCTATTGCTTGTTATCTTATGAGGAATGAGGATTTGGTAAGATCTTGGGTGTGAGTCTAAAACTCTCAGATTAGAGATCTTATGCTATTAGTGTTGCAGTATTTTGAGAGTGTGTTGTTGACTGAGAAAGTTGAGTTGAAAGGAAATTTTTTAGGAAAGGCTCTAAGAGATAATAGATGTTGAGCAAAGCACAAAGAGATCATTGTTTGCTGAACCATTTGGAAGAATTTGTTGCCAGCCAAAAGAAGATCGCTTTTTAATTTTGCATTATAGCAAGAGGAAATTATGGATATAGCTGAAGGAAAAAGTGAAGGTGCTGGTTGAAGAATGCAAGGTAATTTTTATTATTTAATTTTGTGTTATCAACTACCAAAGATAAGGTTTGACTACAACATTATCAGTTCAAGAAGTTGTTCAAGGATAATTTCATAAATTTTTTGGTAGAAAAGGGGACTCAAAAGATAGATGTTGAGATCTACATTCACGCAGTAATTGTGGTTTGAAGAGTTATTGTGAAAAGACATGTTGGAATAAAGAATCAAAGAATGATTCTATGAAAGGTTACATGAAAATGGATTGTAGATGGAGCTAGGGATCAAGTTGGCAGAAGATTATAGGTATGATTAAAAGCTTGTTTAAGTATAAATGTTCAAGTGTAAGTGATGATAGAAATCTAGCAAAGTTTGAATGTTCAAGAACTATAAATGATTTGAGTAAGTCAGAGTCATTGTCTAGAAAGACATCCATAGAAAGTGGGTTTATAGGAAATTCAAGTTTTTTGTTTTGAAGAATTGAAAATAAATATTTCAAGGACTGCCGTAGCAGTTGGACAAAGAAAAAGACATCATCAAATATGAAGATTATTGAAAAATGAGAATAACATTTTGGCATCGGAAAAACAAAGGATTTGGATAGTGAAGAACATATATAAAAAAGAAGATAGCAAGCAAGATAAAAGGGAATTTGAATGCCACAGCATTCATGGACAAAATTAAGGGAGATCTTGATGTACTATTATAGATTTTGAAGTTATTAGTGGTAGAAATTAGGGAGTGTTGGTAGATATTAATTTCTACCAATAATACCAACCCACATTAAGTGCACCATCCAGAATCTTCGATCTAGTGTCTTCCTACATCCCTCACCGACATTCTAGATTGTACTCATGTTCTTCACATGTTGTTTGACTGCATTGTAAGTGTATCAAGTTCTGGAGAATTCGTAAGCCCTCTATAAAGAGGCAGATGTAACTATGTCTTAAGAAAGTAATAAAATGGGTTTATGTGCAGTAGCACACTTTTAATATCTGTGTATTTATTTTCAAATCTGTGTTTGTATTTTTGGTATGAGAAGTGGATCCAATCCATCCTCCCCTACAGAAAAAAACATATATATTATGTTTAGGGATTCAATCTGCTAAATCTATAACCTTGTTCTCACCCTATTTATCTCATACCAGATGAAGAATACACGGAGCAGCAGAAAAAGACACCTGAAACAGAGAGCGAAAATAGAAATAGACATAATGATTTGTATATTAAACTGAATAAAACATTATAGCTAAGCTTGAACTCTTTCCATCATTACAGCTACATAAACAGCATCTTACAGCTTATAGCTCTTACATTCAGTATTACTAACTTTTTCAAACCCCTCTAATAGCTTTGTGGAGCTGGAGACAAAATGCAGACTCAAACACTATATAGCCAAGAAATCATCTGCAGAGCAGAAGGAGAGTTATAAAGGAAACAAAAATCCTAAACTATTCACAAAACATGATAGACAGCAGATTTGACATTGGATCGGCTGGGAGAGTATTCCTAAAATCCATTCAAATTCAAGGAATGCTTGTCCTAGAAAACACAGCGACGTAGAGTTAGGTAAAAACTTCAGATCAAAACTTGAGATAACCTGGTCTCCAAGAGTGCATGAGCATCAATGATAATCTTTTGTTTTTGGTAGCAGAAATTTCCTCATTTCAGGTCGGGCCTCAGGTAATTGACCCACCGAAGTCTACAACTTTTTCCAGACTTTTTAAGACCAGCAAAAAAGAAAAAAATCAAGGCCCAAATAAAATTCAAGCCTACAAACACTATGAACTGAACAATGAATCAAAAAGAGAAAAGTATTCCAACTAAGCAGCTCGTTTAGGAACTTTACACCAATATCGATGGCCGTATTTAAGAATATAGTTTCTCAACATACAATCCTCTTATATTTCTTCCTCTACTTAGACTCTTCTTTACAACATTAGACCTATTTATAAGAAGCCGAGATCATTCTACTATTGCGAGGGCTTTGTTGGAGACAGCCTCAACATGCCAAGAGACGTTGCCCCAGTTCACTATTTACCCTTTGTCTTGTGCTCCCGCATTTTAGCAGTTGCGATAAAAAATCATTCGTGTCATGGATGTTCTTAAACCTTTTTAAAAAATTGTCACCTCGGCACAAGCACGTAGGATGCTGGCAAAAAGTTTTGAAATACGCTTGTCAATTGTATTTGCTTGAAGTTTCTAAAAACCATTTACCAGAATTATTTTCTGTGTATCCTTCCCTTATTGCAGCTATGAGATATCATTTCTTTTGAGGGACAGTCTATCAAACAATTTATGTGCCTTGCTGTGTCTCCATATTTTTCATATACCTTTATTGGGGAAATTGCAACGACAACATCTTATAAAAAGTCTTGTGTGTAATGACTAGACTGGAGCTGAAGAAGGTAGTAGGAAAAACCTAACTTTGGTGGTAAATAGAATTACCCAAAAATGGACTGTGAAATTGGGGGTTACACAACAGATTTCATTCTTCCATTGGTTGAGCCCCCGTATCAAAAGCCTCATCGGTTATACTTGAACAATAATTTTCATTTAAATTCTAAAAAGAAGCAGCAAGAGTTCATTCTAAAATCACCTGAGCCATTGAGGGAGACGCGCATGATGGATCACAACCAGGATATTATTGTTGAATAGTAGTGGCTTGAGGGCACAAGCGCTCCATTAATGGTCGAGGCAATTCGTGTTCATGCCTAGTTACTGCCAAGATAGCATGGATTTTGGTGAATATTCTTCTCCTCATGTCAGGATTTAAAACCTTTCCAACCTGACATGACTCTTTCTAGAATGGTTGAACACACTGTTGTTCCAACGACCTTTTGATACTGTCATAAATTAGGATAATTTATTCTTTGGTTTGCAAATAGTGCCTTGGGAACATGCAACCATCAAGTTGTAGACCATTTCATAGATCATAATTTTGAACCACTGCTCAAAAATTTACTCCCATGAGATAATCTTCCTCAAGAAGAGTCAAGGTAGTTACCCCTCGTATATTTCTTCCTCTACTTTGACTCTTCTTTACAAGACTTGTACACCATGATCAATGAAGCGAAATAATTCTTTTTAATAAAGAGTATTAAAAGCAATATACGATCTTGATTGGGATGATTGTGAGGTCAGCATTTTTGCTGATATTGTTGTGAAGATTTGGAAATTTTGTTGAAGTAAACCACTGATAATCATGGATGGAATTGCAGAAGCGTCCAGATCATGGGTGCCATGGCAGATGGGATTGCAGAAGCGTCCAGATCGTTCGGAAATAATCCCAACAGAGAATGAATAGAGGGTGCCAGGGCATAATAAGAGATTTTGGCTCTCTTTTCCACATCAAAGTACGCCTCATGCCACAGGCAAATTGTGGAGACAAAGAAAACAGTCGCAGGTCACAAACCCTAGGGAGAGGGTGGTTTAGTAAAAGGGCTGGAGACAAAGACAAATTTGAAATTCAGCTAGAATAAACTCTAACTTCATCCCAATATTCCACATGACAAGGGCAGGTAGACCCTTTAATCCCCCATTGCCAAGGAAAGCCTTGTCAGGACTACACGGAGATATGTTTAGGAGGAGAGAAAGGATCCTAAGAGAAAGGGAGGGCAAGAGTAATTTTCAGACCTAAAATAACAGATGGAAGGCCTTCCACAACAATAGGTCGATGAAAAGATTTTCAGAGCATACATCTATAGCAAACTGAAAACAAAGTGAAGATTTCATATGGAATTGGAAAGAGATAAAGACAAGTCCACATTCCAGAGAAATAGAGGAGAGACTAGAGCAAGCAGAGAACTAGAGATCAAAGGAAAATATCTAAGAGAAAACAGAAAAACAAGGGGAAGACCCGGGATTCTTAAAAAAAAAAACCCAATCAATGCGGAAGACATCTTTAGCTATGCTAGAGACATCCATTACCTCTTTAGAGGAGACAGTCAAAGAAAGGATGAGACAGTTCCAACAGCAGGCCATCATTTTTAAGTTCTGGAATTTTAACTTATCTTATCAGGATTTCTGTAACTAGACATATAAGAGCTGGAGTACAAATAGAATTAAATGGTCCCTCACTAGGTTTTTTACAATAATTTTCAATTCCAGATAAAATAGAGATTTTTTTTTTCAAAATGATTTTACAAAAATGTTGCTCTTTACTTGCAACATTGGAGCCCTAACTTCGATAGAAAAGCCCATAGTATAAAATGTATCCCTATGTGGATTTCCCTAGATAATTTATCCCTAGAATATAGGGATGCAGATTCCTAGAAATAAATTGGGATTTTTCCAAAAAAAACTGTCCTAGCTATGGAACAACATTGCCCTAAAATTTGTATTCTTATGAATACTGAAAAAGAACCCGAGATAGATTAAAATAATGTCTAAGTTTTGGTGTGTGGATTCAACCGATTTTACATGATCATTTAGAGATGGACTCTATATCCTTTCTAAGCGAAACAAACTTAGTCATCCGTCTAGATGGGGATGGTAATTAGTTTGGGAGAGGATCCTTGCATCAAGAATTTTGTTGGAGAATCGAGGAAATGCAAAATGGGAATGCCCTTGAAGTTATTCACATTGAAATTTAACATTTTCTTTCCATAAATCTGCAGTAAGGGAGATGGCTTGGGAAGAGAATAAGGTAGAGAAGGAAAACAAATTAGAGATACTATTATACTGATTTTGTGGATCCTTTTTTGAGATGGACGCATTTCTATAACAAAATTCAAGTAAAGAAATTTATTACATTAGGTAATCAAGGGCCTAACAAGAGAAACATTCAATGTTTTGAAACTTGTAGAGGAACAAGGATGGAATTTTTTAAAGAATTGAACATAGCATGAGATGGGATGACAAGGATAACAGGTGGTTTGTCTTAAAAAATAAAAGAGGCTTATATCAAAGAAGTGGCAAAAGAAGTATTAAGGTGAATCTGACTAATATCTAGCGAATCTCTAAGCATGACTGAAAATTAGGTGTTGGAAAAAAAAGTCTTATTATTTATTCAACACATGGAGAAGGAAATTTGGTTAAATCCAAAGGCATAGCTATTTAGGATCTCCACTTTGTGTGATGGTTCAAACCACAAAAAGTCATCCATCATTACTCTGCGATAAATGGAGATGTTAATTCAACTCTGACTCCTTTAAGAAGGCAAGATCTTGTAAATGAACTAGTGCATTATTTGTGGGTTCCATCCTCACGAGGGTTTTTCCCTTAACAGGTTTCCTTGAAAACAATTCTTGATGTTATGATCTGTGTTGTATTTGAGGTTTTAGTTTTGCATTTACTCTTTCGATGTGAAAAGATAAAGTTTTATATTAATGACATACAACTGATTCACCCCCCCCTCAGTTGTATCCAACAATTGGTATCAGAGCTATTGGTCCTTAGAGATAAATCTTGACCACTTGAGGTGATCTAAATATGACTTATTACAGGAGGACAGTCCTAAATTTGTTGCTAAAAACTTTGACAATTAGAAGACTAAGATGAGGACACATTTGTTCTTCCTAGGAATTGATTATTATATGATTACAAAGAAAAAGGAAAAGATTATTGTAGAAAGTGGATTTCCTAATGCTATTGATCATGAAAAGAAGATTTTTCCCTAGAATATGGTTGCAAGGGAAGTCGTGACAAGCGCATTATCTGAAGCATAATTTACTGAGGTTAAGGATCTTGATTCAACCCATAGCATTTGGGGAAGATTGGAAGCACTTTATGAAGGAGACAAGTACACCAAGCAGGTGAAGTTACAAAACACAAAGATGTAAAGATGGAAAATATAAAATGCGAGAAGATGAAAAAGTCAAAGCTTATGTCTAGAGGCTTTCAGAAGTTGTTACATGGATCAAAAATTGAGGCACTTATATTGAAGAAGAGGTCATCGCAAAGATTATGATAAATTTGACACCTATTTACAAAACCAAAGTGCAGGTGATTGAGGAGATCATTCCACTAATTCAAGGGTTCAACAAAGAGATGTTGATGGCTAAGTTAACTATCTTTTAGGTGGAAAAATTATAGGATTTAGTACCTAAGATAGAAACTACATTCAAGACAATTGTTCACAATGATAAAAAGACCTCATCATGCCTTGCAAGCACTAGTTGGGTTAACAAGTATCTTGAGCTGGGAGAAAATGGATATGATCTAATGGAGATTGATGAAGAAAATAGGAAGATGGAAAAACTTGTTACTTTGATGGAAAGAAAGGAGAAAAGAGGTAACAACAAATTTGAAGGAAAATTATCTTGAAAATATTTTTATTGCAATAAAATTGGTCACTTTATATCTATATCCTAAAAGGGTCTCTAAATACAAACCTAAGATCACTAGACCAGATTTCTATGAAGAGGAATGCTATTATGCTAGTGAAGATGTTTCCGATGATGATTCAATAGGAGATTAGATTGGGTTTGTAGCTATAAAGGATAATGAACCTATTCATGAAGAAAAATCCTTAGTATCACATGTTGAAAACAAATCAAAATGGATCATTGATAGTGGATGATCACATCAAATGATTGGTGATAAGGATAGGTTTGTTCATCTTAAGACATGCATGATGGTGGAGTTGTCAGATTTGGTGATAATACTCCTAAACTAATTATTGGAGTAGGATCTATTTCTCTATATGAAAAAATTGACACTGATAATGTATTTCTTATTGATAGACTTAAGCATAAGCTATTGAGTGTTGGATAGTTTATTGATAAAGGTTATCAGTTACAATTCAATTAATAGACCATGCACTATAAGATGATAAAAAGGAAACTAGATTGTATCAGGAACAAAGACAAGAGGTAATGTATTTCAATTGAACACACCTTATGCAAAAAAATTTGTTGCTCAGATTGATGAAAGTTGGCTATGGCATAGAAGATTTTTTCATGTGAATTTTGATAATATTGTGAAGGAAATTACCATCAATGCAGTTAGGGACTTACCAAAAATTGTGAAGCCCTCTAACACCATGTGCAAAGAATGTGTAATGGAGAGGAAAACAAAGGGTATTTCTCAAAGAGAGTTATACACTTCCAAAGGAAAGCTAGATATGATGCATATAGATCTATGTGGTCCTACAAGGACTAGATCCTCTTATGGTGAAAGGTATTTCATTATATTTGTTGATGATCACTCTAGAATGATGTGGGTTTCTTTTCTTAAAGAAAAATCAGAGGTATCTGACAAGTTCAATATCTTCGAGGAAAAAGTAGAAAGTGAATCAGGTCTGAAGATAATATGTTTGAGTTCAGACAGAGGAGGAGAGTTTACATCTATTGCATTCAACTCTTACTGTGAAGAACAAGAGATAAGTAGGGAAACTTCTATTCCTAGGACTCCACAAAAAAAGGGGATTGCAGAAAGAAGAAACATACCTATAATGGATGTTGCTAGAATAATGATGATTGAAAGAAATGTATCGCATGTGCATTGGAGGAAAGTAATCAATACTATAGTTTACACTTTAAATAGAGTTTAGATTAGAGAAGGTAATACTAAAACAACATATGAACTTTGGTTTGGCTATGCTCCTATTGAAAGATTATTCAAAAAATTTGGTAGCAAATGCTTTATCAAAAGAGATGATGAGGTAGGAAAGTTTGATTCAATAAGTAATGAAGGCATCTTTCATGGTTATTCTACTAAAAGTAAAGCTTACAGATGTTTCAATTTGAGATTGAGAAATATGGTTGAGAGCATTAATTTAAGAATTGATGAGAAGTCTCAAGTTCAAGAAATAATCTATGATCAAAACTCAAAAAAGATTATTGAAGTAGAAGAGTTGGTTAAGTGAACAATCTGAAACTCCTAAAACTCCAAGGTATGTACTAATAAATCATCCCAAAGATTAGGTTATTGGTGACAGGAATAGAGGCATGTTAACTAGGTCCAAAGATAGAGAGGAATTATGTCTGATTTCACGAGTGGTACCTAGAACTACTGATGAGGCCTACAAATATTAATCATGGGTTAATTCTATGAAAGAAGAACTAGATCAAATAATAAAGAACCAAACTTGGGCACTGATTTCTAAACCTAAAGGAAATGATATTATTGGAACTAAATAGTTGTTCAAAAATAAAATAAATAAAGATGGAAAAGTCATAAGGAACAAAGAAATATTGGTTTCTAAGGGTTACTCACAACAAGAAGGAGTGGACTTTGAAGAAACCTTTTCACCTATGATTAGTTTGGAGGAAATAATATTATTTCTTTCCTTTTCTACCTACAAGGACTTCAAAGTGTATCAGATGGATGTGAAATATATAGTCTTGAATGGTGATCTAGAACAAGAGGCCTACATTGAGAAGCTTGATGGTTTTCCCTTGAGAGATGCCAAAGATATGGTTTGCAAATTGAATAAGCATCTGTATGGACTAAAAAAATATCTTAGAGCTTTGTATGCATGTCTTGACAAGTATTTATTACATCTTGGTTTTAAAAAAAGCTAGTGCACATAGTAATTTATATTTAAGAACTAGCAAGGATGGCATCCTGATCATTGAAGCATTTTTGGATGATATTATCTTTGGGGGAAATTATGAAATGACAAATAAATTTGTTGAAGAAATGAAAGATAAATTTGAGATGTCTATGATTGGTGAAATGGATTTCTTTCTTGGTTTACATATTACAGAAAATATATATGGAATTTTCATTTCTCAAACCAAGTATATCAAGGATTTATTAAAAAGGTTTTGCATGGAAGATTGCAAACCTATAGGAACACCTATGGTTACTGAATGCAAGCTTACTACAATTTATGAAACTCAAAGTGTCTATCAAGAAAATTACATATCTATGATTGTAGGATTACAATATTTAACACTTACGAGACCAGATATTGTAAATGCAGTTGGAATTGTTGTGAGGTTTCAAGTAGATCCAAATAGAAACTCACTATATTGCATTAAAATGGATATTTAGGTATTTGAAAGGTACATTATAATTTGGGTTGTGGTATGATAAGTCTGATGAATTTACCCTCAATGCATACACTAATGCAGATTGGGTAGTATGTATTGATGACAGCAAGAGAACTAGTGGTGATGCATTCTTCCTTGGAAGAGTTTCATCTTCTAGTTAAGAAAGAATTAAGATTATGTTACTCAATCATTGCTAAATCAGAATATATGGCAACTTCTTTAAACTGTTCACAATTTATTTGGATCAAAAATATGTTGAAAAATATTGGAATAAGCTTTGAAAAACTAGTTGTGATTCATTGTGACAATACAAGCACAATTAATATGTCAAAAAATTTGGTTATGCACTCAAAAACCAAGATATTTTTTATTGATTGATAAACAAGAGATAACATTCTACCTTATTGATAGATAGTTTTACACCAAGAAAAGAAGAACAGGAAGATGTCGAGGCCAAGTTTGGAAGCATGAAGAAAGTTTCCTCCATATTATTAGGCGCAAACAATAACTTAACAATAATAAGGAAAGAACTTGCAGTTTGGTTTCATTCCTAAAGGATAGGTGGTATTCATGATGGATCCCATATTATATCAGCCTATGTCAAAGTTTGTAACAACATCTTGTCTTTTGTATCTAATGGCAGCAATGTCATATGCCTCAACTGCCTCTTTCCGATTAGTTATGATTTCAAACAATATTCATTAGTATTTTCCTCTGATTTGATTATTGGATGCATTTGTATTGGGTTATACTTCAATGTACTGTACAGGCATTAATTGGAAATATTATACAACAAATTGAGAATGATGTGCTCAGTGAATGTTCTCAGATACAATTGTTTATCAACCATCCCAATCCTAGCCCACCACCTTCCATCATTATGTCTCTCAAGCCATAACGTTAGGTCAATGCCAACTTTTATATTAATCATCTTTTGTCAACGAAATTTAAATTAATTTCATCTTTCACACTAATATAAGCTCATCGAACTAAATTATTAAATCCAAACCATGCTACTCCATAGTAGCTTGATCTAATTATGCAAAAGAAAGTGCTACTTCTCCAAAACTGACATTTGGTATGAGTTCGATGGAAAAAGAAACATTCGAATCCCAAAAATACAATTCATATCAATATTGGATCATTAAAATTATTTGTCAACTTCCTAGAATTTATAAACACATATTCCTATAAATTTATGATGGCAAGGGGAAGAGAATACATATGAATAAAAAAGTATATTAAAAAAATCAATAGACAGAGATAAAAGACAAATCCACAAAAACTAAATTTCCATTTATATTTTCAAAAACAAAAATATACAATTACATGATACAAAACACAAAGTTGTAGTTCTCTTTTGTGTTCACAAAATACTATGAAAAAAAGAAACCTTTGTTCTTTGAATGTGTAGTGATGTTACTACAAAAATATAACCTACCGTTGTTCTATTTTCTTCATACATCAGACTGTCGAGCTCCTCTTTTCCTATTTGTGCATTACTGCAATAATAATGTAGAACCTTCTACCATTTTCCAATAAAGAAGGAAAACCAAAATCTATTATTTACAATTGATATTTCTTTTGACATCCACTGTATCAATTAGATCATTAGATCTTAGGGAGACTACACACAAAATATCTAAATTTTTTAATCTAAAAATACCCTGTGTGAAATGACTGAGAGGACAAGGCAAGGTGGAAGAGTGAATTATTGTACATAAGAAGGATAGGGAGGTCTACGGTGAAATAAATAATAAAGTTAAAAATTAATTCCAACAATTCATGGTCATTATAAATGAACTACAAAGATTATATGTCTATATTGTAGAAAACATAAATTAGAAAATTCTAAAACCAATTCATACCAATATCACAAACTGAAAAAATTATATATGTAGGCTCTATAATTTATAATAAATCCAATTAAACATTATGGTAGGTCTCTATGAAGTTTTTTGTGATCTATTACAGATTTTTTCCAAGAAAATAATTAAAATAGTGAATAACTATGATACTTACTGAGACCTTTCTCCAGATCTACTACTATATACATATCTGCCTAACCCTGTCTGTACATAAATAGGGGGAAAATTAATTACTTCCTTATAAATTTAATACATTCTTCCTTTGACATCTTCTGCATCTCTTTCAGCTCTTTCTCAAAGCTCTCTACCTGTATTTAATACCGAATGTAAACATAGTTATATAAAAAACATAAATAGAGAAGACTAAGACTAGCTACATAAAGGCTGAATTATAGTGCACGGTTAAGCATTCTATAACGGAAAACCAAATGTTATATAATTTTGCATGCTCGGTATTTTATGAGGGAATTTGCAGAATTGTTATCAAAGGCATATTCTCAGAGAAAGTATAATATCGCCAAGTAGAATATATTTTAAATTCCTAAAGAATTATACCGAAAAGTTTGTTGGACTTGAAGGTCCCCAATACTTCAGAGCTGCGAGATCATAAACTCTGACTTCTTTCTCCTCGTCATAAAATATGTCTGCATTATATTAATAGGCACTTCAATTACAAAGCTGGAATTTCACAAAGAGTAAGAATTGAAATAATTTAATGCATGAGTAATAAACATATTAAATGCATATGATCACCGAGATAAACTCGAGAATCCAATCATTATGGAGGATTGTGGAACCACATTAAGACAATTAGAACACTATTTAGTATCAAATAAGTGTTAACCTAATTGATAAAATATACATGCTTTTATGAAGGAACTATTTTATAATGTTCATGAAGAGAATAAAAATATAATTGAGATTGAATCAAAACATAATTCATTTCATAAAAGAAGCTTGCCAAAGAATTCTCAGAGATTTTGCTTTAAAGCATTAGATCCATTGAAATATCATTCTAAGCATATTTTTTTTAATATCTACTGCAACCAATCTAGGCCTCTAGGAAGAAAATGGTTTAATTAATAGCTTATTAGGATAGGAATTCATATATCCAACCTTGTTTACCTTTAGGAATACGACCATCTTCTTGGCAGAGGTTGTCCAACAGTTGGGCTTTATATTTCCCTATCTGTGTTTTCTTGCATCGAGACCCACATATTATTACTTCAAACTAATATTTTCTTTGATTCCCACACAATTATCTCTATATTAGGGTAAATGTAAACACACCTAGTAACTCCGCGGTAGGAAAAATTTATTTCATTAAATGAATCATTGGACGTGTTTTTAGATCCATTAAGTTCTCACTATTGGATTCTATAAATTCAGGCCACAGAAAGGAGTTTTGTCTTGGCCCGCTTTTACAAAATCCAATAGTGGGAACTTGATGGATCTGAAAAACATGTCTAATGATTCGATTAATGAAATAAATTTTTCCTACCGCGGAGTTACTAGGCGTGTTTACATTTACCCTAATATAAAGATATTTATGTGGGAATCCAAAGAAAATGTTATTTTTAAGTAATAATATGTGGGTCTCAATGTAGGAAAATACAGAAAGAGAAATATGAAGTCCAACTATTGGACAACCACTACCAAAAAGATGGTCCTACTCCTAAGGGTAAACAAGGTTGGATATATGAATTTCTATCATAATAAGCTATTAATTAAACCCTTTTCTTCCTAGAGGCCTAGATTGTATGTGGTAGATATTAAAGTCAAGTATGTTTAGAATATTATTTCAATGGATCCAATGCTTTAAATAAAAATCTCTGACATTTCTTTGACGGGCTTCTATTATGAAATGGGTTATGTTTAGAAACAATTTCAATTATACTTGTATTCTCTTCATGAACATTATAAAATAGTTCCTTCTTCAAAGCATATATTTATCAATTAGGTTAATACTTATTTGATGCTAATTAGAGTGTTTTAATTGTCTTAATGTGACTCCACAATCTTGGATAAAGATTGGATTCTCTAGTTTATCTCACTGAGTATATACATTTAATATGTTTGTTACACACGCATTAAATGATTTGAATTCTTACTCTCTGTGAAATTCCAGATCTGTAATTGAACTTACCATTAATGTAATGCAGGTGTATTGATGAGGAGGAGAAAGAAGATAGAGTTTACGATTTGGGGGCTCTAAAGTATTGTCTTCCTTCAATTCCATTAAACTTTTCAGTATAATTCTTTACCCGACTTTCAAATATATTCTACTTGGCGATATTATACTTTCTCTAAGAATATGCCTTTGATTACCATTCTACATTCCCTCATAAAATACCAAGCGTGCTAAAATTGTATAACATTTGGTTTTCCTGTATAGAATGCTCAGTAGCGAGTCTTAGTCTTCTCTATTTATGTTTTTTATACAATTATGTTTACCTTCTATATCAAATGCAAGTAGAGAGATATGAGAAAGAGGTGAAAGAGATGCAAAGATGTCATAGAAAGAATTTATTAAATTTATAAGGAAGTAATTAATTTTCCTCCCATCTATGCACAAAGAGAGTTAGGAAGATACGTATATAGTAGTAGATTTGGAAAAAAATCTCAGTCTGTACCGTAGTTATTCACTATTATAATTATTTTCTTAGAAAAAATCTGTAATAGGTCACAAACAGCTTCATTGAGGCCTACCATAATGTTTAATTGAATTTATTATAAATTATAGAACTTAGAAATATAATTTTTTCAGCTTGTGATATTGGTACGAATTAGTTTGAGTTTTATAATTTATGTTTTCTATAATATAGACATATAATAATTGTCGTTCATTCATTAATGACCATGAATCATTAGAATTAATTTCAAACTATCTTATTTATTTTACCTATCCCACTGTTGTACAATCATTCACTCTTCCACCTTGCCCTGTCCTCTCACTCATTTTACACATGATATTTTTAGATTAAAAAATGTAGATATTTTGTTTGTAGTCTCCCTAAGATCTAATGATCTAATGAATATGGTGGATGTCAAAAGAAATATGAATTGTAACTAATAGATTTTGGTTTTCATTCTTTATTGGAAAATGATAGAAGGGTCTAGATTATTATTGCAGTAATGAACAAATAGAAAAGGAAGAACGCGGCAGTCTGATGTATGAAGAAACTAGAGCAATAGTAGGTTGTATTGTTGTAGCAACAACAAGACACATTCAAAGAACAGAGGTTTCTTTTATTCACGATATTTTGCGAACACAAAAGGGAACCACAACTTTATGTTATGTATCATATAATTGTATACTTTTGCTTTTGAAAATATAAAAGGAAATTTATGTTTTTTTAGTGCATCCGTCTTTTATCTCTGTTATTGGTTTTTTTAATGTTTTTTTTAATTCATCTTTCTTCTTTGCATCTTATCATCAGGAATGTATAAGAATGTACTATGTTTATAAATTCTAGAAACTAGACAACTAATTTTAATGATCCAATATTCATATGAATTGTGTTTTTGGGATTCTAATGTTTCTTTTGCCATTGAACTCTTACCAAATGTCAGTTTTGAACAAGTAGCATTGTCTTTTGCATGATTAGATCAGGCTACTGTAGAGTATCATGGTTTATATTTAATAATTTAGTTCGATGAACTTATATTAATGTGAAAGATGAAATTAATCTGATTTTCGCTAACAAAATCTGATTAATATAAAATCCTTCATTGACCTAATGTTATGGCTTGGCAGACATAGTGATGGAAGGTGGCAAGCTAGGATTGGGATGGTTGACAAACAATTGTATGTAGAAATGTTGAGTGCGCACATTGTTCTTAATTTGTAGCATAATATTTTGAATAAATGCTTGTACAGTACAATGAATTATAACTCAATGAAAGTGCATCCAACAATCAAATCAGAAGAAAACACTAGTGATTATTTTTAGAAATCACAGCCAATCAGGAAGAGGCAGCTCAAGCCTATGACATTGCTTGCTTTAGATATAAAGGACAAGATGTTGTTAAAAACTTTGACAGTGGTCAATATGATATGGGAGCCATCATGAACCAATACTTCCTTTAGGAAGGAAAGGAAAGCGTATTAGACCAAATTAATTCCTTGTCCTCCATTCTTAGGTCCATGTTTATAGTAGTTGAAATTAATAAGGAGAACTTGTTTCTTACATCTCCAAGTCCATTCTCCATGTTTGCAGCAATAGAAACCAAACTAAAAGTTCTTTCCTTATTATTATTAAATTGTTGTTCACGCCTAATAATATGGAGGAACCTTTCTTCATGCTTTCATACTTGGACTCCACGTCTGCCTATTCTTCTGGTCTTGGTGTTAAACTATATACAAATAAGGTGGAATGTTATCTCTTGTTTATCAATCAATAAAGAATAATTTAGTTTTTGAGGGTATAACTTAATTTTTTGATATAATGATTGTGCTTGTATTGTCACAATGAATCACAACTAGTTCTTAAAAGTTTATTTCAATATTCTTTAACATCTTTTTCATCCAAATAATTTGTGAACAGTTTAAAGTAGTTGCCACATAATTTTATTTAGCAGTAGATGGAGTAACATAATCTTCCTTCTCGCTTAACTAAGAGACGAACCTCTTCCTTTGAAAGAATGTACCACCACTAGTTCTCTTGATGTCATCAATAAATCCTACCCAATCTACACTAGTATATGCATTGAGGGTAAAGTCATCTTATTTATCATACCACAACCCAAATTCTAATGTAACTTTCAAATACCTAAATATCCTTTTTACTACAATATAGTGAATTTCTATTTGGATCTTCTTGAAACTTTGCAACAATTCCAACTGGATTTGTAATAGCTGGCTTGGTATGTGTTAAATATTGTAATCCTCTAATAATGGATGCGTAATTTTCTCGATAGACACTTTGAGTTTCATCATTTTTAGTAAGCTTGCATCCATTAAACATAGGTGTTCCTATAGGTTTTCAATCTTCCATGCCAAACCTTTTCACTAACTTCTTGAGATACTTGGTTTGAGAAATGAAAATGCCATATATATTTTGTATAATTTGTAAACCAAGAAAGAACTTCATTTCACCAATCATAGACATCTCAAATACATCTTTCATTTTTTCAACAAATTCATTTGTCATTTCATCATTTCCCCCAAAGATAATATCATCCACAAATACTTTTATGATCAAGATGCCATCCTTGCTAGTTCTCATATATAAACTACTATCTACTCTACCTTTTTTCTAAAACCAAGATGTAATAAATAATTTTCAATTCATGCATACAAAGCTCTAGGAGCTTTCTTCATTCTATACAAATCCTTCTTCAATTTTCAAACCATGTCTCTGTCATCTATTAAGGGAAAACCATTAGGCTTCTCAATGTAGACCTCTTCTTCTAGATCACAATTAAAGAATGTAGGTTTCACATCCATTTTATATACTTTGAAGTCCTTGTAGGAAGAAAATAAAATTAATAATCTTACTGCCTCCAACCTAGCCATAGGTGCAAAGGTTTCTTCAAAGCCTACTCCTTCCTTTTGTGAGTAGCCCTAACAAACCAGTGTTTCTTTTTTCCTTATGATTGTTTGCTCTTCATTTATTTTATATCTGAATACTCATTTAGTTCTAATAACATTCTTTCCTTTGGGTCTAGAAACCAGTTCCCAAGTTTTGTTCTTTATTATCTGATCCATTTCTATCATAGCATTAACCCATGATTCATCTTCGCAAGGCTCGTCATTAGTTCAAGGTACCACTTGTGAAATCATACATAACTCCTCTCTACCTTTAGATTTGGTTAACATGCCTCTATTCCTATCACCAATAATCTAATCTTGCGGATGATTTCTTGGTACATACCTTGGAGTCTTAGGAGCTTTAGATTGTCCATTTAACCAACTCTTTTGCTTCAATAGTCTTTTCTAAATTTTAATCAAAGCTTCTTTCTTGAACTTGAGACTTCTCATCAATTCTTACATTAATGCTCTCAACCATCTTTCTCAATCTCCAATTGAAACATTTGTAAGATTTACTTTTGGTATAATAACCAAAAAATATGTCTTCAACACTTACTAAATCAAACTTTCCTAAATCATCATCTCTTTTGATAAAATATTTGCTACCAAAAATTCTAAATAATCTTACAATAGGAGCATAGCCAAAACAAAGTTCATAATTTGTTTTAGTATTACCTTCTTTTATCTGAACTCTTTTCAAAGTGTAAAGTATAGTACTGGCTACTTCCCTCTAATGCACATGTGATACATTTCCTTCAATCATCATTGTTCTAGCAACATCCATTATAGGTATGTTTCTTCTTTCTACAATCTCATTTTTCTATGGAGTCCTTGAGTAGAATTATGCCTACTTATCTCGTGTTCTTCATAGTAAGAGTTTAACGTAGCAGATGTAAACTCTCCTCCTCTATCTAACCTCAAATATCTTATCTTCAGACCTGATTCAATTTCTACTTTTTCCTTGAAGATCTTGAACTTGTCAAATGCCTTTGATTTTTCTTTAATAAAATAAACCCCACATCATTATAGAGTAATCATCAATAAATAGAATGAAATAACTTCCACCATAAGAGGATCTAGTCATTGTAGGGTTATAAAGATCAATATGCATCATATCTAGCTTTCCTTTGGAAGTGTGTGACTTTCTTTGAAAAATTCCCTTTGTTTTCCTTCCCATTACACATTCTTTGCACATGGTGCTAGAGGGCTTTCACAATTTTCTATAAGTCTCTAACTACATTTATGTTAATTGACTTCATAATGATATTAAAATTCACATGACAAAATATTCTATGCCATAGCCAACTTTCATCAATCTAAGAAAGGAAATATTTTGCATCAGAAATGTTCAACTGAAATACATTATCTCTTGTCTTTGTTCTTGATACAATCAGGTCTCCCTTTTGTCCTCTTATAGTGCACAATCTATCATTGAACTGTAACTGATAACCTTTATCCATAAACTATCCAACACTCAATAGGTTATGCTTAAGTCCATCAACAAGCAATACATTATCAGTGTTAGTTTTTCCATCTAGAGAAATAGATCCTACTCCAATAATAAGTTTAGGTGTATTATCACCAAATCTGACAACTCCCCCATCATGCATCTTAAGATGAACAAACCTATCCTTATCACCAGTCATGTGAATTGATCATCCCAACTCAGGATACTTGTTTACCCTACTAGTGCTCGCAAGGAATGATGAGGATTTTTTGTCATTGTGAAAAGTTGCCTTGAATGCAGTTTCTATCTTAGTTACTAAATCCTATAATTTTTCCACCTCAAAGGTAGTTAACTTAGATATCAACATATCTTTATTGAATCCCTAAGTTAGTGGAATGATATCCTCAATAGCCTGTACTTTGGTCTTGTAAACAAGTGTCAAAGATCTCATAATATTTGTGATGACCTCTTCTTTAGTATAAGTTCCTCCTGAATTTTTGATCCCTATAACAACTTCTGAAACCCTCTAGACATAAGCTTTGACATTTTCATTTTATTGCATTTTAATATTTTCTATATTTGTCTTCCATTTTTGTAACTTTGCCTTCTTCGTGTACTTGCCTCCTTCATAAAGTGCTTCCAGTCTTACTCAAATTTTATGGGTTGAATCAAAATCCTTAACGTTAGTAATTTCCGCTTCAGATAATGCACTTGTCTAGGCTTCCCTTGCAACCATATTCCAGGAAAAAATATTGTTTTCATCATCAATAACATTAGGAAAATCACTTTGTGCAACAATATTTTCTTTTTTCTTTGTAATCATCTAATAATAAATTGGACTAGGAAGAACAAATGTGTCCTCATCTTGTTCTTCCAACTATCAAACTTTTTAGCATTAAATTTAGGACTATCCTTCCTGTAATAAGCCATATTTAGATCACCTCAAACGGTCAAGTTTTCTCTCTAAGGAACAATAGCTCTGATAGCAATTGTTGGATACAACTAAGGGGGGGGAGGGGGGGGGATTGAATCAGTTGTATGTCATTAATATAAAACTTTATCTTTTCATATATAAATAGTAAATGTAATACTAAAATCTCAAATATAACATACATCAAAAGACCAAGAATTATTTTCGAGGAAACCCTGTTAAGGGAAAAACCCTGGTGGGGATGGAACCCATAAATAATGCACTAGTAATAAATATTCTCATTTACCAAATCTTTCCTTGTGACAAATAAAACTAGTAAAAATTCCATCTTAAAGGAAATACTTATTTCTTCGAGTTAGTAACCCTATTTGGAATTTATAGGATGAGCCTTTCTTTGCTTAGAGAAAATTTTCTAATGTGAAGGTTAAATCCACCTTCTAAAGGTTAAACCCACCTTCTAGAACCACTATTCAAATGAGAGTATATAAATATAATGATTACAAATAATGAACTGACTAAAAAAACTCCTTTTCTAAAACATTTCTAATAAAATTCAATTGTCACATAACATATTGTACATCAGCAGTCCTTGCATCCACCACATTCACATTCACACCCTCACACTTCACATCACTTCATTTATACTTTTATACAGGATAAAAAATGATTTAATAGGTGAGCGCCAATTAGGACTTTCCTAGAATATAGAATTATTTACATAAACTCTTGTCAAGATACACACAATATCTTGAACAAGAAAATAACAAATATGAGTTAGCCAGCATATTCCATAATCCATAGCTTATCTTTGCATGAGGTAGAACACACCACATTTCATAGGTTGGCACCAAATAAGACTTCGTAAGGTCACACGCTACAACTAACATCACCACAATCCCTGTGACCTCATGTCCACATAAGATGAAGTGCCATGTTTCTTCTACCACATCTTTATCTCTCCACACATAACTCCATCTCACATATATGCTATACTAAATATTACAGTAAGCATTTCACTATTTTCCTCTTCATTGTCCTATGATAAGTCCACAATGTTTCCACTTTATCTTATTGTAACCAACTAATAAGATTTTGTGATCACCGAAAACCATTCTAAATATTGTTTAGTACAAAAATACAAGCTCACAGAATCTGAGATGCAACATATATCATTGCATTCCTTCTGCACTCTTTCCTGCACTAAGTGAATCATTCTGGTCAATATATTCTTCACCATTTTTACGATCCTTAACAATCATATGTTGACATCAATGACAATACATGAATGCCAACAACATTCCTAACACTAATAAAATATTAAGATTAAAATGAGTACTACCTACCATACCAATATACTCTATGTCATGCATGATAATTTCAAAGGTGGATAGGAAATCTTGATCGTAATTATGAGAATATTCATAGAGTAGAATAAAGGAACATTAAAAATTCCCTCTCAATTCAGTAGATAGAATTTGTACCACATAGGAGGTTCAGTGTGTAGACATTAAGAAACTAAACATCATGAATCTTTCTATGATAAAAAAAAACAAACTTATTTTTAACCTTTACACCAAATAAATGATTCTTTCTGGGTGGACTCTTTCGATAAGATTATTTAATTGGAAGTTTATGGTCCATTCTTGGAAACACTTTGTGAAAAATATGAACATTCAGTTCCTATGTCTACTAGATGTTTTTTATCTAAATGGAAAAGAAATATCGAGAAAGGATGTTTTAGTAGAATTTATATCCTCTTCCCTTCTACAATAATTAAGAAATATGGAAAGAGTGAAACTATCAAATCTTTTATGAGAAGGCTATCTATAGAGAATTTATAATCAAGAATATTGAAAATCAAGTGATAAAACTTGCTAATAATGTATCATAGATTAGGAAATTGTGAGATAACACCCACCTAACAAGTTTTGATGCAAATTACCACTACAAAATAGATACTCCCATCCAAATCCTAGCTAAGAATTAGTAGATATCATTTAAATGGGAGATGTGTCAAAGAAGTGGTCCACCCCTTCTTTTAAGAATATCTAGTTTTGCAAGCAATTGAAGATATCCCTAGAGAAGAATCCTTGTGGTCTTAATATAGATATCAGCTCAATATAGATTTGACCTTGATTTTTTTGGGTATATTATTAGAAATAGGAGAGCCCAATGTATTTAAAAGGATACAAGGCCAATTTCTAGGTAAAATTAAGGATGTTTTTTAAAATATGGACAAGGAAAAAATTATTTTATTTCCCTAGGATTATCATGTGGTCAAATATTGAGGTAGGAAGGTCAAAATATTTCCCCTCATTTCTTCTCTTTCTTCTCTAGAACTAGAAAAAGTTTGAGGAGAGGAAATCTTCCACTACCAATAATATTAACTTCCTAAAAATTATTTCTAGGTGTATGCTAAAGTATGGTGATGAATTGTACAAGAATTACTTTTATAGTGAAGAAATTAAGAGTGAGGAGGAGGGTGCTTGACCATTTGGAAAAATGTTGGGGCTTCTTTCCTTTAATACATACAATATAGGTTCATTTCCCCATAAGGTATCTCTCTTCTGCAGCTCTCAATGGAGATTTTCTTATCTTGATCCTTGGTGAAATAGTAGGCCTTCTTTCTTATAGATATTACAACCAAGGTTCAAGAAGTATTTTAATATTAAACTAATAGAGAGTGAGAGCAATGGCGGTGGTGCTAGGGTATCTATTTTAGGGAAGGGAAAAGAAGACTTGCATGAGGTAGATGATGAAGGAGAAGATAGAGATGAGGCAAACAACAAAGGATTTTTGGGACTATTTCCCCTATTGGTGACCTTTTTGGTGGCATTTTCTTGTGTTAGAATTACTGACAGGAGGAAATCTTCTGATTACTTGGTACTTTTTTCTTGTCATGACACTCATCTTATTGTCTCTCTTCTCTTTTTGTTCTTTTGGTGACTTTTGGGAACGAGAAAAATATTTTGGTTTGGATAATTTTATGGTTTTTCTAGCATGGGTTTGGATAGACTTACAATGTCTTTATGATAGTGTTCATAGTCTCTTCCCTCATTATAGTTGTTCCTTTTCTAGGAAGCATTTTGTCTCTATGGCCCTCTTTTCAATTTTAGTAGGGGTTTATCTCTAGAATTTTAGAAGTTGGGGTTGATGCCTCTCTATCCTTGTGCCTTGGTAATTTGGCATGGAGGTTTTGGAATAAATTTGGGTTCGTATCTTTTGGTTTTGATTCTGGTGCTTTGGGTTTCAATTTCCTAATTTTAGAGATGTTGGAGGTTGGTGGGGTCAATTTAATTTTGGCAAAGATCTTTGATGATCTCAATACTTCATCCTCTTATATCTATTTTGTGTTTCCCCTTCCTTGATACCCTCTTATTTGAGTGTTGATGCCAACTTTTGGTCCATTATTCTTTCCACACTCTCTTGTGTTTACTTGGAGGGGTGTATGGTTTTGGAAGGCATATTTTGGGTGTTAAGATTCCTTCCTTTTCAATTAGTAGATTTTGTTGGGGATAAATTAATTGAGAGGAAGGGAGTCAATGATTTTGGACCTATCTTTCTCCTCTATTTTTAGTGGGTTTAATCTACCCTAATACTTCCTTTTCTTAGTGTTGTTCTCTAGCCTTCTCCCTAGTTTTGATAGGTGTTTTTCTCCATGATTTTGGTAGGTGGGATTAGTGCCTCTTTGGATTAGTGCCTTAATTTACTAAAATGGTTTCAGAGAAGTTTAATGTTGGTGTACTCTTGGCCATCTTTTTAGTTTCATCAAGAGTTTATCTCCAATATTTTGGAAGGTGGGGCTGGTGACTCTTTGTCCTTGTTCGTTTCTTTGGTGCAGGCGTTTTAGGGAAAATTTAGGCTTGTCTCTTTTGGTTTTGATGCCGGTACTCTTGATATTGGGTTCCTAATTGTGGAGATGTTGAATATTGGTGGGGTTAATTTTATTTTGGAGAAAATATTTGATGATCTTGATCCTTTCATCCTCCTTTATTGATTTTGGGCTTCACCTACCTTCATGTCCTCTTATATTAGTGTTGATGTCGACTTCTGGTGCATGATTTTTTTCATCCTCTCTAGTGTTTACTTAGAGAGTGGTGTGTATTTTTGGAAAGCATATTTTGGGTGTTTGGATTCCTTCTTGTTTAGTTGATGGATTTTTTGGGGGCTATATTTCTTGAGAGGAAGAGATTTGATGATTTTGACCCTTTCTTTCTCCTCTTTTTGTAGTGGGTTTATTTTCCCATAATGCTTCCTTTTCTTAGAGTTTTTCTATGGCCTTCTCCCTTATTTTTGTAGGGTTTTGTCTATTAGACACATTGAGATGTTGTTTGAATTACTGTCATTGATTTCAAAAACTTCATACTAACATATTTGCGGTATTAATTGGTTATTGGAAATTTTTGTTATGTACATATTGACTATTAGTAATGTGATAGAGGATTCATGCACACATAGTACAAGTTTAGTAGGAACATTTTTTTTGTTCTATGGAAGGTGTACTTGGTTCTAATCTTAGCTTACATGTTTTGGTACACTTGCATGCTTTCATTAATCAGTATTACATGGAGTTGTCTATTGGTTCATGTTGACTCCTATTCTTATAGTGTTCTTTTAAGTATTCTTTATATTTGGAAAATAATTTAATTCATCAGATATTTTTAATATATTGGCTATAACAGTGGAATCTAACATTTTCTAGATCATCTTTTGGTCTTGGTTGTGGTATTCTTAAAATCTTGGTAAATGTAATATGCATTGCATACATCTTAAGTGTAACATATTTAGGTGATAGGTAGATGAGCTCTTGAACCTAAACCCTTGGCAAAGCCTTTATTGTCATAACCCTTCCTTTCAGTGTAATATTGAAAATCAAAGCTCTGTAAAATTTCTATCATTAATTAGACATTATTTATTTCAGATTATTAATATATAAAATAGATTAATTTTTTATGACAAATCTAAATCTTCTTAAATTTAAAATTTACAAAAAAGAAAAATATAATCTATAGTCAAATGAAATTTTATGTTAAAATAGATATTTGAACAATTCTAAACAATTCTAATGATTACATTTATAATAGAAATTATAATCTAGACTACAATAACCATAATACTAATGAAGTATAATTTATATGTTAATATAATTTTATATTAATATGTATCGTTTAAATTTATATAATAATTCTAATAAGCTACATAAATAAGAAAAATATAATTTGAAATTAAAATCAGAATAGAAAATCAGTTATTACATTCAAACAAATTTGTTTGCTTAGGAATATTCTAATATATTTTGTTGGCATCATAAGCTTATATATGTATATGTTTTGATTCTAGTATAATATCTTGTGATGTAAACCAGTGTATAGGAAAAGCATTGTGTATCATAATTAGTATTATAACTTCTTTTAATGTAAACTATTGCATTAGAATAAACATTTTGTATAACTTCTTTTTATGTAATGATGTGGAAAAACATGTTATACACATTTTAACAAGGTTCGTTATGCAAAATCTGAGTGGAGTTGATTCTTTCTAGGTATAGCAATCAGATAACCTCAAATTTTAGTTCTTTTATCTTGCAAACTAACAACTCATCAAATTTAGATGAATTAATTTTTGTGTATCTAACAATCTATTTATTCATTAATTTGATATTACACTAAGGAATTTTTTGTTTTAAAAAATAATAAGATTATTAGTTTGTAATTTTTTTTATTTTTTATTTTTCGCTATTATATGATACGTTGAAAGTATGCAATCCACACGCTGGCTTTTACACAGGGAGCCTCTTCCCACCTTCGAATGACGTGTCACATTGATGCATCCGCAGTAATTTGCGGATTATACTGATATTTATATGCAACGCTGCACTACGTAGATTTACAAGAAAGCATTGTATTCAGGTGGTGCATGAAGTGACGGAGAAGAAAGTTTTTCTAAAAGGGTTGATTTTCCTGCATCTTTAGGGTTTTATTTTCTTTTGCTGAAGAGTTTCAGCGAAATATTACAATTTTGAAGGTATTAAATGCTCAATCTTCAATATATTGTTTTATACGAAGAGTTGCAGTGTAATATCTATTTTGAAGATGCTTCGTCTTTAATCTGTATATTCATGTTATTTTATTTTTATTCATGTTATTTTATTTTTATTCATGTTATTGGTTTATCGTATGTATTATGTAATAATATTTCAGATAGATTCAGCTATTATTTTCTTTTGTAGGCTTTGGAAGGATGAAATTTGTCAATGAATACATTTTCTTGTTATTTTGGGTGCTACATGATATATAAGAAATGGGGAAGTGGGCTTGTTGTAGTCTTAATATTAGATATGAGATTCCATCAGCTACTGATTTGTACAATCTTTACCTTTTTTCCTCTAAAATCCATAGATTTACTATGGATTTCATTGGATCTTTGTTTACTATTGTCTGTCCTATTCGTTGGATTGTTCTTTCTATTGCGGTCTGATTTGTGTGTTCCATTTTTTTTTACTCCCTCGACTGTATTTGTTTCACCGTGTTATGATTGTACATTAGGCTTTCTTTGATGATGATGATGATGATAGCAATGGAAATGGAATATATATTTTAATTTGAATCTCAGTATTCTATTTATTATTATTTATATTTATTATTATTTACATTTATTATTATTTATTAGTATTCTATTTATTATTATTTACATTTACAGGAAATCAAATATAGAGATTTTTATGTGGGAATCAAAGAAAATGTTAGTTTGAAGTAATAATATGTGGGTCTCAGTGCAGGAAAACACGGACAAGGAAATATGAAGCCCAACTATGGGACAGCCGCTGCCAAGAAGATGGTTGTATTCGTAAGGGTAAACAAGGTTGGTAATATGAATTTCTATTCTAATAAGCTATGAATTAAACACTTTTCTTCCTACAGGCCTAGATTGGTTCCAATAAATATTAAAATCAAGTATGTTTAGAATGTTATTTCAATAGATCCAATGCTTTAAAGCAAAATCTCTGAGATTTGTTTGACGGGCTTTTTTTATGAAGTGGGTTATGATTTGAAACAATATCCATTATATTTTTATTCTTTCCGTAAACATTATAAAATAGTTCCTTCTTAAAAGCATATATTTATCAATTTGGTTAATTCTTACTTGATACTAATTAGAGTGTTTTAATTGTCTTAATGTGATTCCACAATCCTGGATAATGACTGGATTCTCTAGTTTATCTCGGTGAGTATATGCATTTAATAAGTCTGTTACAAATGCATTAAATGATTTGAATTCTTACTCTCTATGAAATTCCAGATCTATAATTGAACTGCCCATTAATGTAATGCAGGCATATTTGATGAGGAGGGGAAAGCAGACAGAGCTTACGATCTGGCAGCTCTGAAGTATTGGGGTCCTTCAACTCCAACAAACTTTCTGGTATAATTCTTTACGAGTTTCAAATATATTTTACTTGGTGATATTATACTTTCTCTTAGAATATGCCTATGATTGTTGGATTTTCAAATTAAATCTGATTGTCTGAAGTCTCCATATTTGACTTTTGATAAAGTTAATTTCAGATATTTTTTAATAAATTTTTTGGAAGATAAGTTCAAATCAGATTGGGGGAAATCTTATTTCTTCTACAGACTTCTTCTTTCTTCCATCTTCTTCTTTTTGACAGTAATTTTTCTATAAAGGAAAAAATAACTTTATTCTTTCATAAGAGATACATGTTTTGTAATCTCTCTTTTATATGCAACAACAGAGATAGTTTTAGTTTTTTGTAATACTCTATTTTTAATCAGAGATGTGAATGATCTTTCTGTTAAGTAGTGATTGCTTCAGATGATCTTGTAAGAGCTTTGTGAAGCTCATAGAAGTTTGTATGCAGCTCCGCAGTTGCAAGTTTATTTCATATTATAGAAATTATTTTAGTTTGAATAGAAGCAAGTGGATTCTTGCATAAATTCTCCAGCTCTCATGTCTGCCCTTTTTTGGAGATTTTTTGAATTTTATCCATTGCTGAAACAAAGCATTTTTGTGCATTTCCAAGATTTAGTATTCTTCTAAATTCTTTACATGGTATCAGAGCTGATTGGCCTTCATTCTTTGTGAGTTTGGGCATTTTTTTTTTTGGGTATTTGTTTATCTTGCACAGGAGACATGGCTGGAGATGTAGGAAATAGTTGACTACAGCCACCGTCCTTCAATGGACAAAATTATGATGTTTGGGCAAAGAAGATGAGGACTATTATGACAGAAAATAATTTGTGAGAGCTTGTGGTTAATGAATTCACGGATGTGACTGACCCAGTTCAGTTTGCTGCCCTCACAAACAATCAAAAGACTCAACAAAAAGAGTTAAGGAGGAAAGATGCAAAAGCTTTAAGCTTGATTGAAACTACCTTGACAGAGGCAATCTTTCTCAAAATAGCAGCAGCTGATTATTCCAAAGAAGCTTGGGATATTCTTCACACAAGTTTTAAAAGGATTGAGAAAGTTCGTTTGGTGAAGCTCCAAATGCTTCGAAGAGAGTTTGAGACTCTTTTCATGAAAGACAATGAGTCCATTTCAAATTTCAGCTTAAGACTCTCTGGTTTGATAAACCAATTGAGAACCAATGGTGAAACCATGGAGGAGCAAAGAATAGTGGAGAAGGTTTTGAGAAGTCTACCCTCAAAATTTGATAATCTCGTAATTGTCATTGAAGAGGCAAAGGATCTCTCGGTTATGACTATTGATGAGTTAATAGGTTCTTTCCAAACCCATGAGCATCGCATTAATAGGTCTGCAAATTCTTCTCAAGAGCAAGTTTTTAGAGCTCAATCCAATGCAAGAGGTAGGGGAAGAGGAAGAAACAATTCTGGAAGAGGTTCAAGAGGCAGAGGTCGTGGTAACTCTGGAAAAAAAAATGCTGGAGGAGAAAGCTTAGAATGAGCAACCACAAATGAGGGAGCCAACAGCTCTCAGAATAATTCTAGAGGAGGTAAGAAGAAATATACCTCTGACAAGAGTAATGTTGAATGTTATTATTGTCATAAACTTGGGCATTATGCTAGTGAGTGCTAGAAAAAGTAGAGTAATCAGTCAAAGTCAAGTGCAAATGTTGTTGATATAAAAGTGGGTGATGGAAACAATCCCACAGCCTTCATCATGTGCAACATTGGTGAAGAAGGCAGCCCCAAAGTCTGGTATTTGGACAACGGTTGTAGTAACCACATGAGTGGTAATGAAAGTCTTTTTTCTTTCATTGATAAGAATGTAAAATCTGAAATTAGAATGGGGAACAATGGAGTTGTTCCAGTTGTGGGAAAAGGATCTATTATGATCCACACCAAGCAAGATGAGAAACAAAAAATTCAAAATGTTTATTTTTCCCTGGGAATAAAGCACAATTTGATGAATGTTGGACAACTCACTCAAAATGGTTACAAAGTGCTAATGGAGAATGACCAATGTGTCATTTATGAGAAGGATGGGAGTAAGAAAATAGTTGCAGCTGTTCAAATGACAAAGAACCAAATGTTTACATTGAAGTTGGAGATGTGTTTCTCTTCACAATCAGCAGCAACACCTCCCAAGAAAGAATGTACAGCAGTACAAAAATCAGCCTTCAAGAGCATGATTGAAGACCCCTCCAAGCTATGGCATTTAAGGTATGGACATCTTGGTTATGCTAGTTTAAATTTATTGTCCAAGAAATGAATGGTAGATGATTTGCCATGTGTTAAAGAGTTTAGTAGCAAGTGGAAGGCTTGTATTTTGGGTAAGCAACATAGGCTGCCCTTTATTTCTGGAAACTCTAGAAGGGCAAGAGCACCATTAGAGTTGGTGCATACTAATTTAGTTGGCCCTATGCAAATTACTTTAATTGGGGGGAGTACTTATTTTATGACCTTCATAGATGATTTCAGTCATAGAATATGGGTTTACTTTATGAAAAATAAATCTGAAGCTTTTGATAAGTTTTTAAAATTTAAAGCCCAGGCTGAAAATGAAAGTGGACACACTCTTAAAGTCCTAAGGTCAGATAGAGGGGGGGAATATACCTCCAATATTTTTATAAATTTTTGCAGGCAAAATGGCATAAAGAAGGAGCTAATAGCTAGCTATACTCCATAGCAAAATGGAGTGGGTGAAAGAAAAAATAGAACCATCGTTGAGATGGTAAGAAGCATGATGAAAGAAAAAGGGCTCCAAATTGAATATTGGGGAGAGGCTGTAGCAATAGTAGTATACTTAATAAATAGAAGTCCTACAATAGCAGTCTGTGACAAGATTCTAATAGAAGCATGGACAAAGCATAGATGGATGGTTGAACACTTGAGAGTGTTTGGGTGTGTTGCATATGCACACGTGCCAAAGGAGCAAAGACAAAAGTTGGATGATAAAGGAGTGAAGTTTGTCTTTACTGGTTATAGTCCAGAATCCAAGGCATACAGATTATATGATCTAGTTGATAAGAAGATCATCACTTCAAGAGATGTGGAGTTCATTGAGAATGAGTCATCGGATGGATCGGTGGACACATCTTCAAGCACTTCAAGCAAAGTGTCTATTATTGATGAAGATGGTGAAGTTGATGATCAACAAAATGATATAACAGCAGATATAGAAGGCTCTAGAAGGCTACAAATTGGCCCCACACAAAGCAGCAGCAGCAATACTGAGAGTTATGATCCCACTCTCGCTTCCCTAGTGCCAAGAAAGACCAAAAGTCTAAGGGAGATATACCAAGATGAAAGCTATGAAAATGAACTTGATGAAAATATCAATTTTGCATTATTTTCTTATAGTGATCCAGTTTATTTTGAGGATGCTGAAAAAGAAGAAAAATAGTGTAAGGCCATGGATGAGGAAATGGATGCAATAAAAAGAAATGAAACTTGGGAGCTCACTAATTTACTTCCAAATAAGAAAATTATTGGAGTTAAATGGGTTTACAAGACCAAGAGCAATGCTGAAGGAAAAATAGATATGCATAAGGCTTGATTGGTGGTCAAGGGGTACAAACAATAGTTTTGTACAGATTATGATGAGACTTATGCCCCTATTGCTAGAATGGAAACCGTGCATGCTGTTATAGCAATTGCAGCCCAGCATAAATGGAAGGTTTATCAAATGGATGTGAAGTCCGTCTTCTTGAATGGAGTATTGAAAGAAGAGGTCTATGTGGAGCAGCCACCTGGTTATGAAGTTTCAGGTCATGAAAGTAAAGTGTATAGGCTGAAGAAAGCTCTTTATGGGCTTAAGCAAGCTCCATAAGCTTGGTATAGCAGAATTGACTCATATTTGATGAGCAATGGCTTTTGCAAAAGCGATGGTGAGCCCACTCTTTACATCAAGACAGCTAATGGTAATATTTTAATTATTGTCTTGTATGTTGATGATTTAATCTTTACTGGGGATATGATTTCCTCATTGCTGATTTTAAAGAGGCCATGAAAAGTGAGTTTGAAATATCAGACTTAGGTCTCTTGAGATATTTTCTAGGCATAGAAGTAAAACAAATGCATGATGGTATTTTTATCTCTCAAGAAATATATGCAAACCAGATTTTGGAGAGATTCAGAATGCAAAGTAGCAAGCCTACTCCAACACCAACTTCAGTAGGTTTGAAGTTAAGCAAGCAAGATTGCAGCAGCAATGTGGATCCAACTTTATATAAAAGTTTAGTTGGAAGTTTGATGTACTTAACAGCTACTAGGCCAGACATTATGCATGCAGTAAGTTTGATTTCCAAATTTATGGAAACTCCAAAGGACTCCCATTGGCAAGCGGGAAAGAGAATCCTAAGGTATGTGAAAGGAACCAAGGGATATGGTATTTTGTATACTACAACAAATGTTTTTGATCTTATTGGCTATACAGATAGTGATTGGGCAGGGAGTTTGGATGATAGGAAGAGCACTTCCAGATATGTCTTTCACATGGGTTCCGATGTAATCTCATGGGCTTCTAAGAAGAAAACTCATAGTTGCTCAATCTACAACAGAGGCTGAATATATAGCAGCGAATGCAACAACATGTCAAGCTATTTGGCTCAGAAGGATCTTGGCAGATTTGAAGCAAGAACAAGAGGATGGAACCACAATATTTTGTGACAATATATCCTCAATAGCATTGTCAAAAAATCCAATGTTTCATGGAAGAAGCAAGCACATTGAAATCAAATATCATTTTATCAGAGAATTAGTTGAGAATGGTGAAATAAAAATAGAGTTTTGCAGGTCAGAGCAGCAGCTAGCAAACATTTTCACCAAGCTATTGGGCATTGCAAGTTTTGAGCGCCTAAGGAGAAATATTGGCGTAGTTAGTTTGGATCAAGCATGATGTTGTTTTATCAGCTTAAGACAATGGGGGAGTGTTGGATTTTCAAATCAAATTTGATTGTCTGAAGCCTCCATATTTGAATTTTGATAAAGTTAATTTTAAATATTTTTGAATGAACTTTTTGGAAGATAAGTTCAAATCAGATTGGGAGAAATCTGATTTCTTCTACATACTTCTTCTTTCTTCCATCTTCTTCTTTTTGACAGTAATTTTTCTATAAAGGAAAGAATAACTTTATTTTTTCATAAGAGATACATGTTTTGTAATCTCTCTTTTGTATGCAGCAGCAGAGATAGTTTTAATTTTTTGCAATACTATGTTTTTAATCAGAGATGTGAATAATCTTTTTGTTAAGCAGTGATTGCTTCAGATGATCTTGTAAGAGCTTTGTGAAGCTCATAGAAGTTTGTATGCAGCTCCGCGGTTGCAAGTTTATTTCATATTGTAGAAATCATTTTAGTTTGAATAGAAGCAAGTGGGTTCTTGCATAAATTCTCCAGCTCTCATGTCTACCCTGTTTTGGAGATTTTTTGAATTTTATCCATTGCTGAAACAAAGCATTTTTGTGCATTTCCAAAATTTAGTATTCTTCTAAATTCTTTACAATGATTACCATTCTACATTCCCTCATAAAATACCTAGCATGTTAAAATTGTATAACATTTGGCTTTCCAGTATAGAATGCTCAACGGTGTGCTATAATTGAGCCTTTCTGTAGCTAAACTTAGTCTTCTCTATTTATGCTTTTTATATAATTATGTTTACCTTCTATATCAAATGCAGATAGAGAGCTATGAGGAAGAGCTAAAAGAAATGCAGGAGATGTTAAAGGAAGAGTCTATTAAATTTATAAGGAAGTAATTAATTTTCCTCCCATCGATGCACAGACATGGTTTGGCAGATATGTATATAGCAGTAGATCTGGAGAAAGGTCGTATCATAGTTATTCACTATTATAACTATTTTTTTGGAACAAATCTATAATAGGTCACAAACAGCTTCACAGAGGCCTACCATAATGTTTAATTGAATTTAGTATAAATTATAGAGCTTAGAAATATAACTATATTTCTAAGCTCTATAATTTATACTAAATTCAATTAAACATTATGGTAGGCCTCTGTGAAGCTGTTTGTGACCTATTATAGATTTTTTCCAAAAAAATAGTTATAATAGTGAATAACTATGAATTTTTTCAGTTGTGATATTGGTACGAATTGGTTTTAGAGTTTTTGAATTTATGTTTTCTACAATATAGACATATAATCTTTGCAATTCATTCATAATGACCATGAATTGTTGGAATTAATTTTGAACTATCTTATTTATTTCACGGTAGACTTCCCTATCCTTCTGCTGTACAATCATTCACTCTTCCACCTTGCCCTATCCTCTCAGTCATTTCACACAGGATATTTTTAGATTAAAAAATATAGATATTTTGTTTGTAGTCTTCGTAAGATCTAATGAATACTGTGGATGCCAAAAGTAATATCAATTGTAACTAATAGATTCTGGTTTTCCTTCTTTATTGGAAAATGGTAGAAGGGTCTAGATTATTATTGTTGTAGCATGAAGAAAATAGAGCAGCAGTAGGTTGTTTTGCTGTAGCAACAGCAAGACACATTAGAAGTACAAAGGTTTCTTTTGTTCATAGTAGTTTGTGAACACAAAAGAGAACTGCAACTTTGTCTTATGTATCATATAATTGTATACTTTTGTTTTTGAAAATATAAAAGGAAATTTATTTTTTTGATGCATCTGTCTTTTATCTGTATGTGGGTTTTTACAATGTTCTATTTTTTAATGCTTTGCTTTATTCATCTTTCTCCTCTGCCTCTTGCCATTAAGAATGTATGTTTATATATTCTAGAAAGTAGATATATAATTTTAATGATGCAATATTGATATGAATTGTTTTTTGGGATTTGAATTGTTTTTTTGGGATTAGAATGTATCTGGGAACATTCAGTGAGCACATCGTTCTCAATTTTTAGTATAATATTTCCAATAAATGCTTGTACAGTACATTGAACTATAACTCAATGCAAATACATCCAACAATCAAGTCAGAGGAAAAGACTAATAATTTTTTTTGAAATCATAGCCAATCGGGAAGAGGCAGCTGAGGCCTATGACATTGCTGTCATTCGATACAAAGCATAAGATGCTGTTACAAACTTTGACAGAGGCCTATATGATATGGGAGCCATCATGAACAGCACACTTCCTTTAGGAAGGAAAAGAAAGCGTATTTGACTGAATTAATTTCTTCTCCTCCATTCTTAGGGCCATGTTTACAGTTAGTTGAAATTAATAAGGAGAACTTATTTCCGAAAGTCTCCAAGTCCATTCTCCATGTTTGCAGTAGCCGAAACCAAACTGCAAGTTCTTTCCTTATTGTTGTTAAATTGTTGTTCACGCCTAATAATATGGAAGAACCTTTCTTCATAGTTCCGCACTTGGCCTCCACGTCTACCTATTCTTGTGCTCTTGGTGTAAAACTCTCTATAAATAAGGTGGAATGTTATCTGTTGTTTATCAATCAATAAAAATAGTTTTCTATTTTTGTCTTCTCAATTTTAATTTATTGTTTCCTCTCAAAGCAAACTGCAGATGAAATATAAGATAAGAAAAATAAATGGAGACAAAGATGGTTTTCTATACAATCAATCTGGTTTCGAAGCTTCAACCATTAATATGGAAAGCGCCCGTAAAATGGATTCCTGCACAGGCTGTATTGCACCCACAGCCATTAGTTCGCATGGAATGACATATAATATGGCAAGTAACCATAGACTTGTGATGGGTAGGTTCCTCTCTTCAATCACACACTTCTCTGGTATGTCCGTGGACTCCTCGTACTCAAGGAGGATTAGTTGTTTCGAAGTCACCAGCTTTTGAAAACATGTTTTCTCTGGGTAGGTCCACATTCTGCTTCCCTGGGCAATCAGTTCTTGTGAAAACTGGTCATGAGGAAGTAATACTTGATACCAACTGGAAAACACCCAAACTAGATATCACCCAACATCCTCTCTTGAGGATTCAGAAAGTGGGGTCTAGTGCTGGAGCAGCATGTCAACTTTCTTAGGTTCAATATTAATCTTTCAATACGATCTTAAATATTTCATGTTAAAGTGTGTTATTTAAATGTTTTTTTTAATAAAGTTGTACAGAAGAAAAAAAAAATACAGTGTTATTGCTTGTTGCTTTTAGTTTCGATTGTGTATGTTTTTTTCATCAACATTTCAGATCACATTCTGTGATCCATCATCAGGATGATAGGAAGGTCAGAAAGAAGAAAACTAGATGATCCATCACAGAATGTGATCCAAAAGATTGATGTAGAAAAACATACACAATCTAAATTAGAAACAACAAGCAATAACAATATTAGATTGTAGAAAACTAATGTTCTTAAAAGAAGTACAGCATTCAAGATAACTAATAGATCTGGTCAAAATAATCCTTCTTACTGCCTACTATTGAAAGAGACTAAAAAGACTCAAACCTTATCTTTTGAACAGCCAATATTAAACCATTCAAGATAACTAATAGATCTGCTCAAAATAATCCTCCCTACAGCCTACTATTGAAAGAGACTAAAAAGACCCAAACCTTATCTTTTGAACAGCCAATATTAAACTATATAGAGCTTACTCCTGAAAGAACATAGTAGAAACCATGAAGTGTAGTGCTGTCAGCAAGGACAAAAAGAGAGCATACCAAGGTTGCCAATGCAGTGCAGGGAGAAAGGGAATAGAAAAGAAGGGTAGAAACAGAAAAGTGTTAAGAGGGAGAAAGGGAACAAAAAGGAAGGGGAAAAATAGAAAACTGTTAAGAGGGAGAAAGGGAACAGAAAGGAAGGGGAAAGACATAAAACTTTAAGAGAACAAGAAGCTACTCTTTTGCGTCTTATATAAGGTCAAAATCCACCTACCAAGAATTTGAAATGATTTGTGAATGTGAGTGTTACAACTTCTCTTGTGACACCTTCAGAATGTCTTTTATCATGCTGCTCATATTTTGTAGTTTCAGATTTCAAAATCTTAGTATCTTCAAATAGAATTATGCCTATCTCGCTGTAAAGACTATAATGTGTTGTTTAAATTTGTTTTATGACACTGAACTTATTTTATCATGATTTTCACATTTTGAAGACCCAGATCTAACTGAGATTACGTCTAATCTTCAAAAATATTTCTCTCAATTTAGTATTGCTTAGAGTACACTGTTTAAAGTTGTCTTAGGACAACTCAGAAACATATTTTTTCAAACCATTCTTTTGATGGTTTCTTTTATCTTCTGAGATTTTGTTTTTAGAAATATATTTAGTATAAAAGAAGCTTTCTTTCCATTTTATAGAATATGTTAAACATTCTAGTATTGCAAAGTTTTCAGAAGTAAACTGTTTTAAATTTTTTAGTGAGTGAATAGTTGTGAACAGATATAATAGTATACAAGCTTTTTTTCAATCAATACATTTTTATAATGTCTACAATAAGTGGTTCAGAATTATGATTTAGAACAGATTTGACAGTGTAGAATTATTTTTTTAAAGGAATACATATTTCATATTTATTTGAGTTTATTAGTTTAAAAAAATAATTGGCAAAAGTATTTTGTATTATGTTATTGGAAGAAAATGTGTTTAAGGTTTATATTTTATTTTTACATATGAAAATTTAATTATAAATAATAATATATATATAGAAGATGTTAGAGTACATAAGTTTATGTCTTATTGTACTTGTCTTCAATTAGTGTAATACTATTTGTTCATTTTTTTAGTGTTATAGGACCCTCTTTTCGGAACTGTCATGAATATTTCTAAAAAAATAAAACTTTTCAGCCTCCTGCATTATTTTTAAAGCATCCACATATTTTTATTTTATTTTGTTTTGGAAATAGTAAGCATATCAAGATTATTAATATCTAAACTATTGTGAATCACTTATGCATATCTTCAATATTCACATTTTTCATTAAATTACAATCTAAATACCATATACATTTACAATTAACTTCTAAAACTAACATTTCAATTTATCAAATCAACTTTTTGATTAAATTTAAATTTGTTATATACAATTTTTTTTAATTATTTTAATTAGCCTATAATTATATAAAAGGAAATTTACTCTCCACAACCATTCAATTGACTTTCCACCAATATAAAAAATCTATGAATACCTCAACATTCAAAACATTTTAAAAATTTCAAATAAATATATTTAAAAATATAAATATCTATTTAGCTAGAGTATATTAGGTATACTTATCCCTCTTGTGACTTTATTAATTATAAATGAGAAGTAGAACTATCTATAACTATAATATCCTATTCTCCATTAAAACAAAAATAATTTATAAAATGCATATCTTACTTTTTCAATATTTATCAAATTATTACATTTCTTAATTTATTATAAATAAATTCTTTATTAATATCTTACAAATCTTATTACTAAAATAATTATAGTTTTACCTTAGGCTCTTAATTGGTTTAGGCTCTAAATTGGTGATTTAGCTGTAAAAATTCTATTGTAGCTACTAATTTTTAATTTCCTATTTTATATGGATTATTTGACTACCAAAAACTAATTCATGGCTAATATTAAAAAAATAACACAATTGCAATTTCAAAAATAAAATAACGACACTGCAAATTCATTTACTAAAACTGCAAATGCTTCTCAAGTGTATTCTACAAATGCCCAATGACCGCTTTTTATGCTACTCACGTTGGAAAACCAGCACCTGAGATTTAATTTCAATCAACAACTAAGATAAATCAGACTCCAAAAACCCTAACTAATTATTTATTAGGTGTCTCTAAAAGAGTCACTTAATTAAATAAATAATTATTTTTACACAAACAAAATTTTCAAAAAAAAAAAACTATAATATAATTCTAGGGTATGGATGAACAGTTGTCCAAGCTACCCAAACTAACACTCCCTCATAGTGAGGTTGTTCTGCGTGACACCCAAATTATCTCTCGAGAAGATGAATTTATCCTTCCCCAATGCCTTTTCCAAAATGTCAGCTACTTATTTCTCTGTAGGTAAGTGCTATAGCTAAACAATTCCCCATTGTACACAATATATGATGAAGCAATATTTGATATCTATATGCTTAGACCTACTATGAAACGCTAGATTCTCAGATAACCTAATGCAACTCTGATTGTCACAATGTATCACTATAGTCTCATCCCTCTAACCAAACAAGGCCACTAGAAACTTCTAAAGCCATAGAGCCTCACACACCACCATGCTAGCTACTATATACTCTCTTTCTATAAAAATCAAAGCTGCAAACTCTTCTTTCTATTGAACTAAGAGATAACTCCTAGTCCCAAATTGAAGAAACAACCTGAAGTTCCTTTCTTGTCTATTGTATTGCCTACCCAATCTATGTTAGTATAACCTATCAACTTGATTCCTTGACCTAGAGCATATATAATCCCATACTCAATTGTACCATGCAAATAATGTAGGACATGCATTCCATTATCCAATGCACTCTCTTTCACTCAACCATGAACTCACTAAGTGATTTTATTGAGAAAGCTATATCTGGCATGGTGTTGGGGTAAACGTACAAACTTTTATGTGTTGCAGTAGAGGACAACCGATTTCTTTCAGCCGCGAGTGGTTTTGGTCAGACACCTTTCGGTCGAATATGGGTGGCTTGCACGTGGTGCCACATGGTGCCAGGTAGCGTCAACATAGAGCCAATGTTTCAGCTGAAACTAGTTCAGTCGAATAGGGTTTAGATGAAACAGGTTTCAACCAAAACTATCAAAAACTATATATTCTTAAAAAATCATTAAGTGACTCATTGGCACTCTAGAGGCTTCTAGGGTTTGTGAAATGATTTGGATACCTTCGGTCAGACCTAGAAGGTTTTTTTTTTAATTAATTTTAAATTTGTTAATGTGTTTTCAAGTATTTAGATTGACATGTACATATTCATTTATTTTATAATTTTTAAGATTTAATTTCTAGCTATGTTAGATTGTTAAGTTAATTAACATGCTTTTTAATGTAATTTTTTTTTTAAATGACATATAGTTAATTTAGTAAACCTAGTTAATCTAATTAACCTTAATTAACAAATACTTAACTTAGTCAAACTTAGTTAACCTTAGTTAACATAGTTACCATTAGTTAAACATACTTGAAATCTAGTTGACCTAGTTAGCTATAGTTAATCTAGTTAACCATAGTTAATCTAGTTGACCTTAGGTAGCTTAGTCAAATTTAGTTAACCTAATTAGCCTTAGCTAACTTATTCAAATTTATTTAATGTAGTTAATCATACTTCAAACCTAGTCAAAATTACTTTTAACCCTAGTTAACAATATTTTAAACCTAGTTAACCTAGTTAAACTTAGATGACTTAGTTAACCATACTTGAAAAAACATAGTTAACCTAGTCAACCTAGTTCACCTATTAAAACTTAGTTAACCTAATCAACTATAATGAAAACCTACTTAACCTAGTTAACCTAGTGAAATTTAGTTAACCTAGTTAACCATACTTCAAACATAGTTAATGAATAACTAACCATGTATTTATTTTGTATTCATGTGAGTTGTATAAATGTTGTTTGTGTATACACACATGTATAAATATACTCAAATTATAAATATAATTCATATTTTTTTATCATATTTAGATTAAATCTAATAATTAAAATTTGTTAATGTAAAATATAATAAACACTTGATCATTTGAAACATTAAAAAATTATTCCCAAAAAATGTTACATAAAAATATAACTATACATAGTTCCTAGTTAACCATACTTCAAACCTAGTTAGCCTTAGTTTTAACCTAGTTAACGTTAGTTAACCTAGTTAAGTTCCATGTACTTCAAACCTAGTTGACCTAGTATTGAATACAATAACCATACTTCAAATATCATTCATTTTTTTTATCATGTTTCTTAAATATATGTATAAATTGTTCATCTATAGTTTTTACAAAGTAGATGATCATAATGTGCATGTGATTTAAATTCTAGATTGTTTTTTAAAACATTGTACATATGTGTATGCATATGCAGATATGACGCAAGGAGAGTCATGAAATAGATAGGGCCAAAGGCACACCTAACCATCGAGCCACCTTGCAAAGTAAAACACAGTGGAAACAAAAACATAGAGAACAACACCAAGGAGAGAAGCAACACAAGAACTTTTATCGATTCATCCAATTACAACATACATGCCCAACTATGATGCCTTCCGAGTTATAGCCCTCAATATTTTTAAAAATCCAAACCTTTCTATCTTCTAAGTCCCTCAAATATCACTCTCCAAGAACTACTTCCCCACTACTCTTAACCTAAACCTAGACATCCTTACTTATACTTGCCAAAATGGCTTACAAATGATCCTAGATCATTACAAAAAAGAAGGCCAACCACAAAATAGTCTCATACACATCCCAAGACAAGATCCAAACATTAAATTTTCTACCTAAATTAAATACACAAGTCGGATCCAATTGGGAACCAATCTCAAACAAAATTAGTCAAATAAGAACTGAGAATCAAAAAATAATAGGCTCACTCGACACAAGAAGAATGATCGGCCAACACTGAACAACTTGACACATACAGGAACACTCAGCCAACACTAGACAACTTGGCACATAGGAACACTCAGCAAATAATGCAACTCGGTAATGACTGCAACTTGACAATGACTGTAACTCAACAATGACAAGTAGAATGAACAAAATGAGTAGCAAAGCAAGGCCATCCAGGATGCTCCTGCATCAGACAACCGAGATTTTAAGAAGTGATTCTCTTGAACCATTGAGATGTCACAACCCGAGTTGAATCCAACTCAGATTGGGAAATCCATGAAGCATCTTCTACTGGTCTATTCTTCCACTTCACCAAATATTCATAGTAATCCTTTCCTCTTGTGCTTTTACCAATTCTCTGATCCAATATCTGTTCAACCTCTACAATCTTCTTCTTAGGATAATAATCAAGTACAAAAAATTCATCCTCTAACTCATGATACTTATGAAAATCAACAATATTGAATATAGGAGATATATCCATGTCATCAAGTAACTCAACTTCATAAGCATTACCACTGTCAATCTTCCTCAAAATTCTACAAGGTCTAAACTTCTTCATTTTCAACTTATTGTATGTCCCAATAAGAAATCTTCCATTCTTGAAATGAACCATTACCTTATCACCAATTCCAAAAACATTTTATCTCGTAGATTTATTAGCATTTTCCTTATACTTCTGATTACTTTGTTTGAACTTCAAGTTCACTTCCTCATGTAAAGACTTCATAAAATTAGCAAAAAAATCTCCTTCAGCACTTCTCTTTTCTTCACCAACAATATCCCTCAAATATGATACTCCCCTAGGCTACATTCTAGTAACAATCTCAAAAGGTGTTTTCCCTGTACTCCTATTCACATAATTATTATATGCAAACTCAGCTTGTGCCAATACCATATCCCAATTACTTGGCTTATCTCCAAATAAACATCTTAACAAATTACCCAAGCTTCTATTCACAACCTTTGTCTGTCCATCTATCTATTGATGGAATGTAGAACTAAACCTCAACTCAGTATCCATCTTCTTCTATAAAGTCCTCCAAAAATAACCAACAAACTTGAGCTATCTCAGTCAGAAATAATACTTCTAGGTAATCCATGCAATCTAAAAATCTCCTTAAAAAAAATCTTGGCAACATGCACTGCATCTGATGTCTTCTTACATGGTTTGAAATTTTCCATCTTAGAAAATATATCCACAATAATAAATATGGAATCATACCCTCTTTCTATCTTAGGTAATCCAAGAACAAAATACATATTGATGTCACTCGACCAAGGTTTCTCAGGAACAAAAATAGGTGTATGCAATCCAATATTCTGGCTTACTCCTTTTGTAACCTAAAAAATTCCACAACTCCTTACAAACTTCTAAACATCCTTATACATATGTGGCCAATAATACTTTTTCTTAATCAAACTCAATATCTTATCAATTCCAAAATGTCTAGCCAATCCACCACAATGCTTTTCCTTAATCAAATTAATTCTCATAGAATTTCTCGGTATCCACAACTAAATTCCTTTAAACAACTTGAATGAAATACTCCTCAAACTTACTTAGTTGTTCTGTCAGATTTGGTGCTTTGCACTCTCTCCATGCCTCAGAAAAATCAGGGTCAGCATCATACAAGTCCTTTATCTCATCAAATCTAAGAACTACAACCTTCATCTCTTTCAACAAAGAACATCTTCTTCTCAGTGCATCTACAACTCGGTTAGTAATTCCACTCTTATGCTTGATTATAAATGTGAAAAACTGTAAATATTTAACCCACTTCATATGTCTCTAATTCAACTTATGTTGACTTCTCAAATACTACAAAGCTTTATGATTAGTATACAATACAAACTCACTTTGTATAAAATAATGTCTCCACTTCTTCAAAGCTTGAACAATATCATAAAAATCTTGATCATACATAGAATACTTATTTTTAGTATCATTCAACTTCTCACTAAATAAAGCAACAGGTTTACCTTCTTGACTCAATACAACTCCTATTGCACTACCACTTGCATCACATTCAACATTGAAATACCTTATTGAAATCAGGCAAAGCTAGCATAGGAAACTCAGCAACCTTTTGTTTCAAAGTCTCAAAATTCTTATTAGCTCCATGTGTCCACTTAAAATCCTTTTTATCTCCTCCCATAGTCTTAGTCATAGCATTACAAATAGAACTAAAATTCTTAATCATCTTTCTGTAAAAACTAGCCAAACTATGAAATGATCTTACCTCACCCACATTCTTAGGTGTAGGCCACTCCAAAATTGCTTTAACCTTCTCATGATCCATTTTAAAACCATCACCTAAAATTAAAAATCCCAAATACACAATCTCTTCTTGCATAAAGGAACACTTCTTCAAATTAATCAGTAACTTCTCCTCTTTCAATCTTTGCAACACTTATCTAATATGTTCAAGGTGTTCTTCCTTAGTTCTAATAAATATCAGAATATCATCCAAATAAACAATCACAAACTTACCCAAAAATCTCTTGAGAACTTCATTCATCAACCTCATGAAATTACTAGGTGCATTAGTCAAACCAAAAGCCATAATTAACCACTCATACAAACCATCTTTTTTCTTGAAAGAAATCTTCCACTCATCACCTTATGTGATTTTGATCTGATGATAACTACTATTTAAATCAATCTTGGTAAAATACTTTTCTCCACTCAAAAAATCCATTATGTCATCCATCCTTAGCATAGAAAACCTATACTTCACTATTAGCTCTAGAATCAATACACATTCTCCATTCTCCATTCTTCTTAGGTGCCAACACAATAGGTACAGCACATGGACTCAATCTTTCTCTGGTCAAACCTTTCTACAACAACTCATGCACTTTCCTATTAAGTTCATCATTCTCAGTAGGTGTTAATCTATATGGTGCTTTATTCAGAAAACTAGCTCCAGGAATTAAATCCATCTAATGACTTATACTTCTTACTGGCAGTAAACCATCAGGAATATTCTCTACAACAATCTCCTTGTATTAATTCAGAAAGTTTTCAATTTCTACTGGCACTCGATCATTACTATCTTTTGTTGCTTAGCCATTACTATTCTCTATCACTTGGCCATTACTACCACAACTCAGTCTCTTAGGAATTATAGAAAAACAAACTTGATTCCTCTTCGTATCTTTCTAAATTTGTTTTCCATTAACCATGCAAATTTTCATAGTAGTATAGTATATCTCATTTGGAACCTCAATCAAAGGCAACAATATTTTCTTTCTCCTATTCACCCAAAGAGTATATTGATTCAATCTACCATCATGCATAACATATCTATCATACTGCCAAGGTCTACCCAACAGAATGAGACAACAATTCATAGGCATAATATCACACAAAACTTCATCAAAGTAACTTCTAATTTTAAATTTCACAATACATTATTCACTTACCAACAATTAATGCTCATCTTTGATTCATATTTCTACTAATCTTTGATCCATGAAATATGATAAGGTTTTGGGTGTCTCAACCTATGTAATTTCAATTTTGTAACCATCTCCTCAAATGGAGAATTCTATGAACTGCCACTATCAACAATCACTTTGCAACATTTTCCTACCATCTTACATCTAGCCTTGAAAAGAATTCTCTTCAGGACAAGTTCTTCATCAACTCTTTTATTGCACAAAGTTCTCCTTACCATTAGATTTTCTCCATCCTCAGGCCTACTTGATGAACCCTCAAGATCCTCTTGTACCATAGCATTTCTATGACTTTTCTCATTTCTATCATGGTGTCTACACTCGAAACAATTATGCCCTTCTTCACCATAAGATCTACCTCTGCCTCTCTAGAATCTACCACATCTTCCTCTCTATCTTTGTTCATGCTTCTTTGTTAAGATCTCTTCAGCTTTCAAGGCATATATTGATATGTTTCTTCCACACTATTTAATTTCACAAAACTTATTTCATCTTGAATTCTAGATCTCAATCTATTTAGGAACCTTGCAACTTTCTCAACCTCATCATCCACATGTCCATATATGGTGTCTAATCTATAGAAGTCCTCAATGTATTCCTTCACAGTCATGTCCCTTTGTCTTATATTTTGTATCTTCAAAAAATAAGATAACTTGGTCATCAGTAGGGAGGAACTTCTTCTTTACCTTATTCACCATTTTCAACCAAGTTTTGATCTTTTCCGTCCCTCTTCTTTGTCTATCAATTTGAAAATTATCCCACCATAGTGAGGCATGACCTTTCAACCTAGTGACTGCAATTTTCACTTTCCTAATATCAAGAGTGCTTTCAAACTCAAAGAACTTCTCCATATTTGAGATCCAATCCAATACAACATTGGTATCCAACATTCCATCATAAGGAATAACTTCAAGAATAGGATTTCTTTCTTCATCTTGATCTTCCTTAGGTTTTGGATTAGGGTTTGGTGCTTCTGCTAGTTCATCATCACTCACATCATCAAGATGCATTCCTCTCCTTTGGGTTATCTCCAAATCATCTAATCTGGCTGAAATTTGTCTCAACATGTCCATTATGCCATTATCAAGATTTTGTCTACCTCAAACCATTTTGACAAATCGGTTCTTGCAAGATCGTAACCCTCTGCAAGCTATAGGTCAAATCCATAGATCTGCCACCCTACAACTAAATCTAATTTAGGGTTCTACATGATCCAATATCCAAAAGGATGAGCCTCAATATATGATACCACCTAATGCAAGGAGATTCATGAAATAGCTAGGGCCAAAGGCACACCTAACCATCCAGCCACCTTGCAAAGTAAAACATAGCAAAAACAACAACACAGAGAACAACACTAAGGAGAGAAGGAACACAAGAAATTTTATCAATTCATCCAATTATAACATACTTGCCCCAAGTGTGAGGCCTTCTAGGTCACGGCCCTCAAGATTTTTGAAAATCCTGACCTTTTTATCTTCTAAGTTCCCCAAATATCACTCTCCAAGAACTACTTCCCCACTACTCTTAACCTAAACCTAGACATCCTTATTTATACTTGTGAAAATAGCTTACAAAATATTCTAGATCATTATAATAAAGAAGTCTAACCAAAAAATCATCAGGTGCACATTCCAAGACAAGATCCAAACATTAAATTCTCTACCTAAATTAAATACACAAGTCAGCTCCAACTAGAAATAAATCTCAAATAAACTCAGTTAACGAAGAACCGCGCATCAGAAAATAACAGGCTCACTTGGCACAGGAAGAATTCTCAGCCAAAAATGAATAACTTGGCACATACAAGAACACTCGGCCAACACTGGATAGTTCAACACACAAAAACACTCGGTAAAGACTGCAACTCGACAATGACTGCAGCTCGACAATGACTACAACTCGGCAATGACTGGCACAATGAACAAAATGAGTAGGAAAGTAAGGCCACCCAAGATGCTCCTCCATGAGGATATATATATATATATATATATATATATATATATATATATATATATATCCTTCACATACATTTTATCTATCATACATGTCATCTCGTACTGGGGCAGCATTTGCATCATCAAGAGAGGCTATTGTTCAAGGGGGTGGTCGTGTTCTCTATACACATAGATCTACCTCTTCTCGGGAGGAGAGAGAGTAGTTATTTATTGATACTATTGCTAGATTAACTCACTCAATCAAGGTTTTTGATCATACCATTGAGACATCCACCACCCTCCCTAATATGGATAGGGTGAATAGTATTAGAGAGGATTTGGTTTGTACAATTCAGATAGTTAAATCATACAACCCCTATGATAGCATCAGCATTGATACTTTCTACATTTCTCTATCTCGCAGCATTACTGGCACTATGAAGTACATACAAATTGACTCTGAGGTCTCCACCACTATGGTGAAGGCTATATTTCCATATTACATAGATAGGGCTCAAGTTAGAGGTTATATGGTTACTAGGCTCAAAAATGACCTTGGTGCACCATTTATATATCCTCGCCAGTTGGCTTCTCATCGTAGCTGGCCCCAGAAGGATGAGCTTCCATTATATTTATGAAAATAATTGTTTGCAGGATTCCATTTGTATTATGAGGTAGATTACATAGATTTTATAGGTTATGCTAGGTAGGAAAGGGGGAATTTATCAGATAGATTCTAGCCATTCGATGCCCTTACACCCACTAATAAGTGGGAAAATATGGGTCCAAACATTTTGGTCATGCCAAAAGGTTTGGAAATGATAGTTGTAGGAGAGAGGGTACCATATGACACCAAGAGGGATGTTTATTCTAGTCTCACGAGTATCATGATATAGATTCATGAGATTTCATATTACCGTTGTGGGAAATTTATGTTACATTCTTATACTACCATTCCTACACCTACATATGATACATCCTCCAGTAATGATCCATACCAGATAGCAGACATACCATCTCCCATTGACATTGAAACTTTATTAGGGGTAGATTATTTGTGTCATATGGGCACATGTTTATCTAGTGATCTTATTTATGCATGTTAATCTTTATAGAAAGTCACTTGGATTCCTTGCAGTGGGATCTCATCACATGTCACCCACATTATTTTGTGAGGTTCTACTAGATCGGGTTCTTAGGGTGTACAAAGAGAAGAAGATATTCCTACAGTACCTATAGCTCCTCACCAAACTGCATTTGATGCTAATGCACCTCCCCCTACCCAGGCCCCTTCATCATATCAACTTTTCACCATATTTCTTATAGATGAGAAGATTGATCCCTCAAAGGTGTTGTTACATGATTTAGAATTGAGAGGGATCTGGAGAGAATTATATACTGGTACAATATATATATATATATATATATATATATTTAAATTTTTATTTTATTTAAAACTTATGTACATGTGTATGCTAAAATGTTGACACACTTCTATGATTCATTATATCTAATATTTCTCAAGAATGAGGTCTCAAATGGCGACTCATAGCTCTCTATTCATGGAGTGCAAGGGTTTATAATGGATGCCCTTAATTTAGACCTAGTTTGCACCTTATGAAAGTATACCATAAAACAAAAGATTCAAAGAGGAAAAGCAAGAGTGCTAGTCTCCATGATCATCAAATATGCATGAAAATGAAAATGGAAGCTTATTCTATATGATAACAATGCATGAAAGCAAACTAATCTATGAAATAAACTACACATGCAAGATTATTCTATGAAATGATATATGAATCTAATCTAATATGAAAGTGCAAGAGTAATCTAAATGGATTGCCATGGATGCATGAGAGAACAAGACAAGAAGAAAAAAGTTGCAATGTTCAAGCTCAATTTCTCAAACTCTCTTCCAAAATCACTCTCCAAACCTATAGCATAAAAATAACATAAAATCTGGATCTCTAAAACTTGAATCCCTAGATGCCTAGATGCCTGGATGCCTGGATGCTTGGAGGGCTCCTTTTAAAGAGCAATGAATGGTAGAGATTAAGAGGCAAAATCCAAGGGTGAAGAAAAATTCTCATTTTGACTTTGGTACACAAGATTCTCAAGAGGCAAAATCAATGGATATGGTTAAGAGGCAAAAAGATGTGTGGAAGAGATTAAGAGGCAAAAGGAGATTCCACTCATCTTGGAAAGTGTGCATTCAATATGTAGACAAAAACTCTTTTTATTTTTATTTTAAATTTAGAAATTCCTTTTCTATGTGCACACATAGGATAAGGTGGATTTTATTATTTATTTTAAAGATTTTTTTAATTTAATTAAAAGGGAGCATGTTCTCTTAATTAAATAAAACTTAGGATAAAATGATCAAACCTTAGGAAATATTGAAATAATTGAATTAATTACAATTTGATCAAGGAAATTGATTTGAATTGAAAATATTGCAAGGCATTGATTTAGGAAATTGATAAATTGATTTCGTCATTTGATAAATTGAAGAATTGGGGCCCATAGTCTAGGTGACCATTTTAGGGTGCATACATTTTCCCCTCTTTGAGTAATTTGTGATCTGTATGAGAACACATGTAGTCAAAGAATGTAGTTAAAGTGTGAGATCAATTTGGGATCACAAAACAACCCAAACGTGTGATCGATGGATAGGAACACATCAGGACAAAGATAAGATGATTGAAAAAGACAAGGTCAAAACCCCTGCAAATAAGTAATACACATGTCCAAGATAAGAATCTCAAGAAAGGTTGCCCCAAGAAAAGAAATTGATAGTATTGATAAATCTAAATCAAGGATTGAAGTTTGATAGGTACCGCCCCCTCATGATCGAAATCAAAATGAGATAGAGGAGAAACAACAAATTGATAAATTTAATCAAATCGAACTAAAAATAAGGTTCTTGATGTAAGATGAAAGATATAAGAATCAAAGAACCAAGGTAGATCATAAAGCATGAAATATTATGCCCCAAGGTTGAATTAGAAGAAAAGAAGTGGGGTGAAAGCGAAGGGAAGATAGAAGTTTGGAAGAGGTGGAAAGAAAGGGAGAGAAGAAAGAGAATTTCCCTTAAGAAAGAGAATGCCCCAAAATCAATCAACTGTTTAAGATAGAAAATTTTGATTGAGATTAAGAAAGAAGATAAGGAAATGAAGATCAAAACATGACCACAGTTGATTGAAAGTCCAAAAGAAAGATGAAGGAAAACCCTCTCAAACTCATAATGCAGTATAAAAATACAAATAAGCATGAAGTCTAACAATGCAAGCTACATGACAATGCAAAGGTGTACTTACAATAGAGCAATTATAACATAGGACTTTTTGTTCATTCATTAGAGAATGTTAAGGAACTTATTTTCATCATTGGGCCATTATTAACAGACATTGGAAAATCACACAATCATCACTAGTCACAAGCGCAACTATGAAGATATGAATGTGATTTATATCAGATTGGAATGTGGAAATATTTTAACATAAGCATCAAAGACATAAAGGTCAAGATGACTTCAATGTTAGCTTACCCAATTTAATGTAGCAAAACCATGCTCGCATCAAGGCATAGATGTCGGGATGACCATAAGAAGGGTTGTGCAAAAATAGTCAAGGACGATGCGTCAAATTTCCTAAGTGTTTCAAGGGGACAACAAGAGACACTCTAGAGTTTCAAGACCACACCCGCAAGCAGAAAGAAAATAAAAACATGCCCCATGCCCCAAGTCCTCTAGTTATGCATACCAGAGAGACTTATTAGACAAGGACACTCAACAAAAATCAACAACAGTCAGCACACAAAGAAAAGATCATGACATAGCTCAAGCATTAAGTGTTGTGTTTAAAAATTTAAGTGTGTCAACTGATACTGAGTTTCGAGGATAAGGATCGAATACTTGCAAGTAGGTAAGATCACATGACAAAATTGGGTAAGACCAAACCGATAAGTGTTGAAAAACACTTGATGTCAGGGGTTATGTTGAAAAAAATAGTTGGGGTGGTGTTGAAAAACATCATTTGTGAAGTGTCCTAAAGACTAATGCATCAAAGAGACTAAAGCTAACATAGTTATGCCCCCTAGACAAAGACAAAGACCAACTCCAAACCATGGCAACAAGGACAAGGCATGATGGAGAAAGGCTAAGTGTTGAGGATGCATTCTAAGAAATAGGGGTGCAAAGGCCTCAAGTAGCGTCATTTCCAAGTTTTCACCACTTGAATTTTATTCCAATTTTTTTTTCATTTTTTAAAATTTTTTCCTCCTTTTTTTTCAGGACTTTTTATCAAAAAAAAATTCATTTTTTTCCTACCAAGGCGTCTGTTTCCAAGTTTTCACCAATGCACTTTTTCTATTTTTTTTTAATTTTTGAATTTATTAATTTATTTTTGGTATTTTTGGAATATATAATTTTTTTGGAGATAGATCAAAGCTCCTATTGCTAGGTTTTCACTAAGATGATCATTTTTTCAAAACATTTTCAAATTTTTAGAATTGTTGACAATATATCATTATTTTAGAATTTTTTCAGGATCAATAAGTATGAACAAAGGATGCTCCTAGATAGAATGGGCATCATGGATAGAACTTCTTCGGGTGCAAGACATGATAGGATCAGGGAGTTTCTCTCCCTTTGCTATAGACAATAAATAAGAACTTGACCCAAACATTTTTATAATGATGTAAGGTCCAAGCCAATTAGGTTCAAATTTTCCCTTTTGATCTCTATGTTGTTGATTTTTAGGATTTTCATGTAGGACAAGATCTCCCACTTGAAATTCTCTAGGGAAAACCTTTTTGTTGAAGGCTTTGGACATGCGCTTTTGATAAACCCTCATATGGTCAAATGATGTTTGATGTTTCTCATCTAGAAGTTCTAACTCTTGAAGTCTCATGGCACGGTAGTCTTCATCTGTAACTAGACCTTTGAGGGAGACTCTAAGTGAAGTAATCTCAACCTCTAAAGGTAACACTGCTTCCATGCCATATGTAAGGGAAAAATGAGTAGCCCCAGTAGGAGTACAAATACTCATTCTATAGGCCCACAAAGCTAGATTTATCTATAAGTGCCAATCTCTACCACTCTTACAAACTGTTCTATGTAGGATTTTAAGAATGGTTTTGTTTGATGCCTCTTCTTGACCATTTCCTTGCAGGAAGTAAATGGAGGACCAATGTTGTTTAATCTTGAATTTATTGCAGATTTGTTTAAGGTCTTTGTTTTTGAAATGGCCTACATTGTTAGTGATAATCTCGAAAGGCACCATATTGACAGATGATATGGTTCAGAATGAATAGAGAGACCATCTTGCCTAAGGCAACAGAAAGTGGGAGAACTTCTACCCATTTAGTGAAGTAGTCAGTAACAGTGATGATAAACTTGTGTCCACCTGATGAGTTGGGATGAGGGTATGTGCAGGATCATGGTATGCCAAACTAGACCCTTAAGTGACAATGAAAATTTAGAAAATCAGGTTTAGGCAAGTTGACATAAAAATTTGAACAAGTTATAAATATTATATCAAAAATATGTAAGAAGAGAATTTGTAGAAAATTGAATTTAGTTTCTAAGATACTAGGCCTTTTTTGAAAAACAATTATTCTATATGTTAAAAATTTCAAATTTCAATGTAGTAGTACAAGAATTTTAGGAAAAAATAAGTAGGTGTATGTCTAACCACCTTGAACACAATCAAATGATAATTTATTTTTACAAGATTCTAGATATAAGTACTAGACTCATTTCCGGATGTGACACATATTTTTTTGTAATTTTTTTCTAAGTAAATAATTAATTATGTTTTTTCTTGTATAACGTTTCTAGAATACAAAAACTCTCGTATCTAACAACATTAACTTAGTCTTAACTTTATCAAATTGAAAACTTTTTTTATTTTTCTTGTAGTAGGAAAAACATAGAATGTGACACATGTTTTGGATTTCAAAAATGTTATATAGTTTGAAAGTTATAACTATTTTTCAATAAGTCTATTGAAATCAGGACTAGAAAGATAACCAATAGGTATATGTATGACCACATTAAACAAAATCAAATGATAATATTTTTTTATAAGATTATAGATAAAGGTAGTAGTCTCATGTCTAGGTGTGATGTATATTTTTTTGTATTCTTTTTCCAATTAAATAATTAATTATGATTTTTCTACTACAAATTTTCTTGAATTTAAAAACTCTCGTGTCTGACCACCTTAACTTAGTCTCAACTTCATCAAATTGAAAGAATTGTTTATTATTATTGTATTAGGTCAAGCATAGAATGTAATGTATATTTCAGATTTCAAAAATGTTATATTGTTTGAAAGTTATAGTTGTTTTTCAAAGAGTCTATCAATCAAAACTTCTTTTTCACATCGCCACATTTTGGCATACCATGATCCTGCACATACCCATGAATCTTCCCAACAAGATCAAAGGCCTAGTGCTGAAATGGCCAATGAGATATAGAAGGAATGAGCTCCCTACCTTGAGCATGTATCAGGTTACCATGTTTTTGACACTTTTCACATGACTTTGCAAAAGCTACTACATCAATCTGCATCATAGGCCAATAGTACCCCGCCCTAAGAAACCTTCAGGCCATGGAAAGACCATTGGAATGTCCCTCACATATGCGCTTGTGGATGTCAACTAACACTTGGTCAGATTCTTCCTTTTCTAAGCATTTAAGAAGTGTTCCATCTAGACCCCTCCTATACAAATCACTAGAGATAAGGGAATGGTCAGAGGCATTTTGGGTAAGGTTTCTGCATTTAGATCGGTTAAAGGTTTCAGGGATAATGACATCATGAAGGTATGATTAAATGGCACCATAACAGGATGACTCATGACTAACAAGGGTACAAATGACATGACTTTCTTGGGAGTCATAGATAGGGTTATGCAGCTCTTCCACTAGGAATTCAAATATGGATTCATGCTCCCCTAACTAAAAGAGTGAAGTAAGTATATCCATAGCATCAAATACTTTGTTTTCTACTCTAGGTATTTGCTAAAATGTGACAAATGTAAAGTATCATTTCAAGGAATCAACCATTTTATTGCAAGGTACCATTTTCTCATTTTTTGTTTGATATTCATCATTGACTTAGCTGATTATTAGCTATGAATCCCCATAGATGTGTATCTCTGTGATTCTCCATTCTATGGCCATCTTAAGTCCATTTGTTAAAGCTTCATACTCTACAATGTTGTTTGTACATGGGAACCATAACTTGTAAGACTTAGGAATCATGTACCCATGAGGAGAAACAAACAACACCCCAACTCCTGAACCATTTTGCATAAAGGATCCATCAAAGAACATATTTCATGTTCTTTTAGTCATATACATGAGGTAGTCATCTAGGAAGTCAACTTGAATAGGTGCATTATCTTGTATTGGGAAATCAAACAATTGATCTACTATGCCTGTCCTTTGATTGCTTTACGCTCAATGTACTCTATGTCAAACTCTAAAAGGATCATCATCCATTTAGCAAGTCTACCTATGAGGGTAGCCTTACCTAGCTATAAATACTTGAGTGGATCTATTTTTTCTATGAGGTGTATAGTGTGTGCAAGCACGTAATGTCGCAACTTTTGTGAAGCAAACAAAACTACAAGGCAAGCTTTCTCAATGCTGGTGTATTTAACCTCATATGAAACAAGAGCACGACTAATACATAATATATTTCTCTTTCTTTCCCATGTTCATCAAGTTAAGCTAGTAATGCCCCCAAGGAAGATTCTATCACTGAAATGTATAGAATAAGTGGTTTCCCTGGGATAGGAGGCATTAAAATGGGAGGATTTGCCAAGTATTTCTTGATTTGATCTATGCTCTTTTGATAATCCTCATTCCAAACACATTTGACTCCTTTGTGTAAGTTCTTGTTGAAAGGTTGAGCTCTATCTGCCAACTGTGAAATTAATCTCCTTATGGATTGAAGACATCCTTGAAGACTCCTTATTTGACTAATGTTTCTAGGAGGTGGAATATCTATGATTGCTTGGACGTTTTCAGAGTCTACCTCTATTCCTTTTGCTAAAATGATGAATCCTAGTATTTTTCCAGAGGTGACACCAAATGCACACTTTTTAGGATTTAACCTTAATTGAAATTGTTCCATGCAATCTAGAATGACTTCTAAATCATCTAAGTGTGTGTCTCTTTTCTTAGACTTCACCAAGGTGTCATCCACATAATCTTCCATTTTTGTATGCATCATGTCATGAAAAATGGTTTTCATAGCTCATTGTTAGGTGACTCTTGTATTTTATAATCCAAAAGGCATAACATTCAAACAATAGGCACCCCATGCACAAGTGAATGCAGTCTTTTAATCATCTTCAAGAGCTATATTAATCTGATTGTATCCAGAAAAACCATCCATCAAGGAATAAATCTCATAACCCATAGTAATATCCACTATAATTTCTATAATGGGAAGCGAAAAGTCATCCTTTGGGCATGCTCTATTGACATCTCTAAAATCTATGCAAATTCAAATAGATTTTTCATGTTTGGAAACTAGTACAATGTTTGATATCCATTCAGTATAGTCAATAGCTCTTATGAATCCTGCACCAAGGAGTTTCTCTAATTCTTCTTTGACTAGGAGAGCTATGTGAGGATGCATCTTTCTTAATTTCTATTTAATCGGTTTGACATTCAAAGCTATGGACAAGTGATGCATGATAAGATTGGTGTCCAACCCTAGCATATCTAAATAAGTCCATACAAAGTTGATCTTCTTTTTCTGTAAGAACTAAGTGTAAGATTCTTTTTCTTGTGCTGACAAGGATTGAGCCAAGTATACTATCTGTGGAGACTCATCCACACCCAAATTGAGTGTTTGTGTTGGTTCGATAAGCACTAAAGATATATCTCAAAAGTAGCTAGGGATACGATCAAGTACCTCATCCTTAGGCACCTCAAAGAGGTTTTCACCCTTGGATACATTATTTATTTTTACTTTTTTTGGTTCTGACACCACCACATATTCATTTTCGCCATCACAACTCCTATTCTTTTGGTTTTCTTTTCTTTTTATTTTGTGACTAAGGTACTTGATGTCTGGCTCTATCATGCTAGTAGTTGCTTCACTAGTGGAAGAGATTATGGGTTCAATGGCATTCAAGTAACAGGCTATCTCATAATCATTTTGGAATGTTAAGAGCTTAGGTTCTTGATAATATTGGGACCAATCAATGAGGTTAGGATGAACAAGAGGTAAGTCAATAACTGGTTCAAGGTTGTGAATGTGAATGATATCATCTTTGGTGACTGAAGAGTCAAAGTCTGTCAAGTATCCTTCTAAGCTACCCAAATCAAGATTTGTCCTAACAAGTGAAGAATTGTCTACTAAGGCAACATGTGGGTTTAAATCCTCTAATCCTACACATGACTCATCAACTACCTTAGGTTGAGAACTATAAGTGTGGATGACATTAACATCCATGTCAACTGTGGAAGGCTCTGAGAAGGAGTCCCATTCATACTCATATGAACTTGTTTCTAAAATTTGACTAGGATTTTTATACCATGAAGGTTTGGGATGTCTTGATGTGGAAGTTCTAATTTCATCAAGGGTAATACCTTCTCTTTCCATCAAATGAACAATATTATTTCATTGATGTTCTTTGATAGGATCTTCTACATCTGATTTGTCCTGTTCTAAGGTTGCAACTATCTCATGAGTGACTACACTATCTGAAACTCCCCAAAGGAGATTAGTGGAAGGGACCCAATGTTCACACATATCTTGTTGATTTGTCAAATTAAGTATGTATTTTGGTTCATCTTCATTATCTGACTCATCAAGGATAGGAGCAATGTTCTTGTTGCAATTCACAAATCCTAGGCCAACCGTCTTCTTAGACTTGCATCCCAAAAGATCATGATCAAGGGGTTCAGCTCTAGCATCCAATCTATGACTAAGAGGGCCATGTCCAGGATAGCCCATCTATTTGACAAAAGTATACCCTCTTCCATAAGCCTTAGGAGAGGGAGAGAAGTTCTCATTGTGCATGTATTTCTCTTCTCTATAAATCCAGTCTTTAACAGCCACCTCTTCTTTCTCATCTTGAATAGGCACTGAGGACCCTACAAACGTGCCAAATAAAGTCATAGCTGAAGAGGAAGGTCTCATTTATTGTGAAGGCTTGCCATAAGACCTAGGTGAAACTAGTATATTTTTGAGGGATTTGAGTTGATACCCCCCATGCCAAGGTCTACTAACTTGATCTTTTCTTTACATTCAGCTAAGGTTGCATTGAAGTCTTCTTCTTCTCTATTAAGAGGAACATGAGTACTCACTAAAACTGAGTTAATAGATCAAGTGTTATCTCTATTCCATTGTAAGGCTAGAACTTAACACACTGATGATAAGTAGATGACACTGATTGCATATCATGAATCCATGGTATACCAAGTAAGATAGTGTACGCTAGGGGGCCATCATCAACTATTTGGAATAAAACATCTTTTTCAACATGGCCAATCCTAACATGAAGGATGGACAACCCCTTGGAACTTCTTTCTACCTCATCATAGGCTTTGATAGTGATCTTTTTTATGGTATCTATGACTTGTTCAGAATAACCCAATGTCTTCAAAAGACTCAAGGAACAAATATTAAGCCCAGTATTCCCATTTATCAACACACGCCGAACATGCATTTTGTGGATCATGACCTCAATATGAAGAGTGAGATTATGTCAGTGGCTCAAAGATTTATCATCATCCTTAGAAAAGGTAAGGTAATGATGGCTAGAAATATGGTTAACCATGTTCTAGAATTGATCAATGTCTAAGTTTTTGGGGATGTTCACTATGTGCAAAGCATCCTCAAGGAATTTTGTGTGCCTCAGGGACAACTCTAAGAGCTCAAAGATTGAAATTTGAGATGGGGTTCTTTGCAACTAATTGAGAAGATTATAGCTCAACTTAGGATTGACTTATGGTTTTGAGGTGACATTCTTGGATGCCACTTACTTTGGTTTACTTGGTTGACTTGAGCTAGGTCCTCTAATTACAAGGGGACTTTGACTTCATGTGACAACATTGAGAATTTGAGATGACACTCTAGAGTTAGAACCCCTTAGCACTAGGATAGGTTCTTCATCAAAGATAGAAGATTCCATGTCTAGATCATAACCATAGGGATATTTATCCCTCATCATGTTGATATTCTCTTCTACAACTTCAAGCATGTTGAAAACATTCTCTGCATCTATGTAAGTGTAATTAACCTCAGCATTGCCATTCCTAGGTTTAGAGGTTTCCCCCTTCTCATACTTGGGAAAAGGTTCTTTGAATGCCTTATGATCAATGTTGGTGTTCAATCCATCTACTTTAAGTTTTCCATTCTCAATGAGATCTTGGATGATATGTTTGAGTTTCCAGTAGTTTTCAATCTCATTTCCAATGCCATTGTGAAACTTGCAAAAGGCTTTCTCATCCCACCAATGTGGCTTAACATCGGGTATATAATTCTTTGCGGGATCTTGAGGATGCACAAGGTTGTTGGCAATGATTTTTTTCAAGACGTCCTCATATGAATCACCAAGTTTTGAAAATTGACATCTCTCTTTCTTAGGATTATCTTGGTATCTTGGCTTGTGCTCTTGTTGATTAGATGCATTGAGTTTCATGGCTTGAACAACACTAGACAAGTGGAGAATAACTTGATCTTTGGGTTTAGAGGAATCCAAAACTCCATCATTGACCACTTATTTGTTCCTATTCCATTGTGAGTTCTTTCCTTTATCCTTGTTAGGGTTGTTATTTCAACCATTGTTGTTGTTTCCATGTTTGGTCAAAATTCCTTGTTCTCTGAAAACATCCTCAATCCTACATGTAGTTTCAACCATGGTGTCAAAGGAATCAAAAACCATCTTCCTAACTTCATACCGCATTTTGGGAACCAAGTTTCTAACAAGGATGTCAATCTTCTCATTTTCAGGGATGGTCCTAGAGTAGCGAGAGAATTGTCATCTCCACCTTTGCAAGAAAGTGACAAAGGATTCCCCTTGATTTTTCTTTAGGTTACAAAAGTCCAACATGGTGATAGATCTTGAAAGGTTGTATTCGAAGTGTTTGAAAAATCTATAGATGAACTCTTTGAAAGTCTTAATAGGGGGATTTATGTTGCTAAACCATTCCATCACTTGACCCTTAAGACTCCTTGGGAACAATCTCATGAGGTACAACTCATCTTGATGGAACTCAAAACTCATTGTGTAGAATTGATGCACATGATCATGTGGATCTCCATTCCCATCATAATTGTCATATTGAGGGATCTCAACCTTTCTAGGGAATTCTTTCATGTTAACACTTTTGTCAAAAGGATTAGGACAAATTGAATCAAGTGAGAATGAACTCTTGGGTGCCAACATCTTTTCCATCTTACTCTTAATTTGTTTAATCTCTTCTTCTTGAGATGGACCTTGCTTCTTAATCTTCTTGTCCACATCAAAGTTGTAGGGGACTCCAACACCCTTGTTGATTAAAATCTCTAGGAACTTGTCTTTATTTTTCTCTAGGTATCTCTCCACATACTGCTAGAAAAGTGGTTCTTGTTGTATCTTCATGAAGTCTTGGGATTTGAGGTCAAAAATTGAACTACTACCACCATATTGTGAACCATGGTAAGCACATTGTGAAGGTTGTCTTGAGTTCCTAAGAGGTGTTCATCTCCTATAGTGATCATGTTGTGAAGCCCTTCTTCCTCTAGGACTAGGAGATCATGAAGGTGTTCTTGAATGTCTTCCAATTTGTGGAGTGTTAGGAGGGGTGGATGGAGGAGAGTTATTTCTACCACCAACACTCATGTTGTTAAAATGATCATTAAGTTGTTGAGCCAAGAGTCTATCTGTCTCTTCCTAGAAGCCTCTCCTTTCTATCTCCAACGAGGTTTGTCTCTCTGACTCTAGGAGTCTAAATTTCTCTTCCTTTTCAACTTGTTTGTCTAGGAAGGCTTTCTTTTCATGCTTAATTATCTTAAGTCTTTCACTTGTGCATCTCGAAGGTGCTTTGAGTGGTGAACTTGGTCTTGAATGTTTAAACAAGTCGTTGGTGTATGATGCATTCACATGAGTGTCATAAGGTTCATTGCCTTGGTTTTCATGTTGTGATTGTTCTTCTTGATAGGCTTGCCTCTTATCCCTTTTAGCCCTTTGGTGTGCATCGAGATATCTAGTTGAGATAAGGGGTGAGACTGGTTGATTTTTATGAGAGGAATTGCCAAACAAAAGGGTACCTCTATGTTTTTCAAATATGTCATCAAGGCTTTTATCCATTTCTTCCCTCTCTCGTTGAGTAATTGTATAACTTATATCCATATCTATGTAAGAAGATGCTAAGGGTGTACTCAACTCACTAAGGTTACTCTTGGGATCAAACCTAACTTCTGATTTGTTCCTGGGTGATTGATCAAATATGGGTTCTTTTCCCTTACATTTTTGGTGAGTTTGAACTAAGGGTAATTGGTTAAAGACTACTTGAGCTTGCTTTCCTTGATTTAATTGATATCTTTTTGTAACCGACATGAAATAAAAGGTACTAGGTGATAGGATGACCCTAAGAAATGTTGGTACCAAACCAAGATAGTAATAGCACTGACTTGTCCAAAAGAGAGGTGATAAGATAGAATTTTGCAAGAGGCATAAACCAACATAGCCACAGAGGTGTCCACTGAATGGGTGAATACCCTAACACATATGGATCAAGAGGATGATTTACCCAAGTTATATTGATTGAATTTGAATTTGTATGGAAGTGAATGGACAAGAGATTATTAAAACCCTCCAAGCATGTTATCAAAGGATCCAAAGGTTTATCTTCTCAACAAGGATGGTTTCTAGTTCACTGAATCCAAGAAAGGTCACTCGTGAAAAAAAGATTACTAGTTCAAGAGGTCAAAACATAAGAATCCAAGGTGCAATAAAGCTTCTAACATTAGGGTAAGTGACCTGATCTGACCTGGATTGATCGAGGAAGCCTGGAAATGACAGGATAGCAAATCGAGCAAGTTGTATAAAAGTTGGTTTTTCAACTCGAGAACTCAATTTTTGTTTGTTTTAATTGACCAATGAGATGTATTAACAGATTTTTATCATTAATCAAGCACTCAAGATAGTAATCAAGGAGTTCAAGAAAACAATTGTCTTCAAACAATGAGCAAGGGACAAAGCAACCTTGTGCATGAACAAGAATAGTAACATAGTATTCTACTCCCTAAGGACTCTACTTGTGTATGTTCTCAAAAAAAAATTCAGTCACGCACATAGTCCTAGAAAAGAAAAATTTGGTTGCACTATGGTTCATAGTAATGGTCAGCTCTGCAACTCTTCCAATCTCAAGTCAGTGAAATCCAATCCCGGTGCACCAAGATTTTGACACAGTCCAAGAATTTAATCAACCAGGAGCTGCTTAGGAAATCTGATAGCCCAATAAGAGACCACACCTATGGAGATTTATTCCACAAGGACATTTATATAGTGATTCTTTCTCCACAATAGGAATGGCTAATACCTCTTGAGGTTCTGTCCATGTGGTTTACCCAATAAAGGGAGTTTCCACTATGGTTAACCCTCTCTAACAAGAAAGACTCACAATATGGACCACATGGGGACTTAGCTCAGATTCAAGGGTTCTAAGTTTTTGATGTGCCCAAAAGGGAACAAAGCATACTCCTCTAGCCTCTTCACCTCACCCAGACATAGTGAGAAAATTAATTGACATGCTAAGTTGAAATCACCTCACCAAGGTTTGTATGCCAACAACAATGACTATTGATCTCTCTAAACAGGACCAAGATAGAACATACCATCAAATGTTGAATTCTAAACCAAGTGGGACAATGAGATGATAACAAGTCCTTCCCTACCTACAAGGGGATTTATCATCGAGAAGAGCTTCACATGTAAGACAAGCGAATGAAGCCCACTCTTTCAAGAATGCCACAAATAGTGTTCATAGGGCTTAATTAAGTTATGTGGAACATATATGCAAGAAAAAAAATCTAGTTTCATTCTTTCCTTTAGAGAAAAAATTGGAAGTATGATCTATGAAAGAAAGAAAAACTCAAGTCAAACACATGAGAGGTTCATTTTTATTTCAAAAATCCAAATGTTATAGAGATGAAAAAAAATAACTCAAGCCAAAGCAACGCGCTTAGTATATTTTACGTTATTTTTATTTTTGTTGAGATTTTCTATGCAAGCAAGCCACAAACTCTCCAACAAGAGAGATAAGAAAACAAGCAAATAAGAAAACAAGAAAATAAGATATGAAATGTATATTCAACTTATGCAAACCCTAGGGTCAGTGTTGGAGATTTGCCAATAGACCAGTACTGATTGTATGTTTGTCATTGATGGCAACATATGGAAAGTAGCATGTGTAGAAGTCTTATGCAGTAAGATTTCAGCATATGATGCATGGACATGATATCAACATGATATCATGGGCACAAAGGTTAATTGTTAGTATAGATACTTATATAGTAGCTTGTGTCAGTAATGTTCCTAACAGAGTAATAGATAGTGTTTTGTACATGGATGTCTGTATAGTTGTCATGGAGGCTTACACCCTTGGATATGTGATGCAGACATGTTACTGATGTTTAATATATGGACACATAGTTAGATATTCAATAGAAGTGAAGTTATGTAGTTGTTATTCGCTAGTAGTAGTTTCCTATGTTTATTCAGAAGAGTCGACAGAGATTTTATTGGTTCTTGAGTTGTGCTATCTTTAAGGTATGCACCCCTAGATTTAATCTTAGAGGAGAGTTATTGACATTTGGTTAAGAGCGCATGAGTTAATTCAGCTTGAGCAGAAAGATCTAGTTGTTTTGGTAGAGCCAACAATGTGTAGCATGCGTCTATAATTATCTTATTAGACAGGTCCTAGAATGTGTTGCATGCATAGTAGAGCTGACAGAATGTTTATTGGAGTTTTTTATGGTTTCTCTATTATGATTTCAAGGTGGTTCTAATAGGCCAACTTGATTATATCATTTAGAGGAAAGATATTTATAGGTAGTCATTTGTGATTGCTTGAGCGCGGTTCATGGTTGATGCAGTAGAGCAGAGCAGAGTGTGCAAGTTGTAGAACCATTAGAGGAAGGTCTATGTGACCAAGTAAAGTACTTATGCTATTCATTGGAACTGATCTAGATAGTAGGTCAAAGCACAGTTCACCAAGATCTAGATATAGTGTGTATCTGTTATTCAGAAGGTTGTAGCCTTCGCCCCTTTGAGTAGTGAGCTCTTAGATAGTGCATCCTCTCCCCTAACAGGGACAATTGTAAAAGACTCCTAATAGGGTTCAAACCTTGACCAAGTCTACTATACTTAATATATTGTAAAGCTACTCATAACAAGGTAAAGGATCTTCTAATAAGGATCATTATACACTAGTATAGAATATTAGTGGGTATCAAGTCCCACTGGGGTTTTTACCTATTTGGGTTTTCTTGTAACCAAAATATTGGTGTTGTGTTCATGTATTCTTTCATTGTGTTTATGCTTATGTTTAAGTATACTTAATTAGATAAATAATTTAATCTTGTAGATAACTAATTCACCGCCCCCCTCTTAGTTATCTCTTGGGACTATTCATAACAATTGGTATTAGAGCCAAGTGCCTCATAGAGAAAGTTTAACAGCTTGAGATTGATCAGATGGCATACTTTAGGAAAGAGAATCCTAAGTTCAATGGAGAGAATTATCTTGATTGGAAGAACAAGATGGTGACTCATCTTTAGTGCATTGGTGTTGAAGTTTTTAATGTAACTATCAAAGCAGCCAAGATCCCTACCCTAGAAGACCTTGGAAAGGATGATGCTATTGAAAGACATAAAGAATTATTTCATCAGAATGCAATAGCCAAAGAAGCCCTTATCATCGCCCTATCTGATAGTGAATTTGTAGAGACAAAGAGGGTAGATACAGCCCACAAGATATGGAAGTACCTAGGAGACATATTTGAAGGAGACAAACAAGAAAAGGATGTGCATAGAAAGACATGGAAGAAAAGATACAATGCATTAGAGATGCTTCCTAAAGAAAACATCAAAGCTTATAATCAAAGGATCAATGAAGCAGTTGCTGGAATCAGGAATAATGGTGGAGAGATCTCAGAGGAAGATATTATGGACAAGTTGATGACTACTCTCACTCCAGAATATGAAAGCAAGATCAACATCCTTGATGAGACCATGTAGCTTACATCTAATTTCAAGAGAGAGACCTTGATCACCAAAATCTCAGTGTTTGAGATTTCAAGATTAAAGACAGAACCTAAAAGTGAGATAGCCTTCAAAGCAATAGTTCATGGTAAGAAATCTACAAACACTTCTGGTAATTTTGATGATGATGAAGAAGAGAAAACTTTAGATGATTTTATTGCTATGATTGCTAAAAGAGAAAAGAAATGAAAAGGAAAATATGAAGGTCAATTTCCATTTAAGTGCTTTTCATGTAATAAGATAGGACACTTTGCATCTAAGTGTCCTACTAGAACTAGAAAGTTCAAAAAGGATTACAAGCCTAAGTACTCTAAGGAATGTTACTTTGCTAGAGATGGAGTTTCAAATGAAGAATCAGGTGAAGAAGAAATTGGATTCATTTCTATTATAGACAAAATGAATAATAAGACAAAACATAAAGATGTGAAAGAGAAACAAGAGCTAGCATTGATTTCCCAAGGAGATATAAGGATAGACTGGATTATAGATAGTGGTTGTTCACATCACATGACAGGTGAAAAAGGTAGATTTATTCATTTGGACAAATAAAATGGTGATATGGTCAGATTTGGAGACAACACTCCTAATCCAATAGTTAGTAGAGGAGCCATCACTTTGGATGGAAAGCATAGTATTGATGATGTTCTCTATGTTGATGGTTTGAAACATAACCTTCTTAGTGTTGGACAATTACTTGGAAAAGGATATCAGTTGGAGTTCAAAGATGAAAAATCCATCATTAACAACAAGGATGGTGTTATGATTACATCAGGCTCAAAGACAAGAGGTAATATTTTCCAACTCAATTCAGAAGCAAGTTGTTTTGTTGCTAAAGTTGATGACAATTGGTTGTGGCATAGAAGACTATGTCATATCAATTTTGATAACATAGCAAAGATAAGCAATGTTAAGGCAGTAAAAGATCTACCTAGCATAGAAAATCCAATTGATATTATATGCAGGGAGTGTGTGATGGGAAATCATGTAAGGAATTCATTCAGGAGCAAGCACAATTCAATAGAAAACAAGTTGGATCTGATCCATACAGACCTATGTGGTCCAACTCAAACAAGATCATACTATGGTGAAAGGTATTTCATTTTTTTTGTTGATGATTATACTAGGATGATGTGGGTTGCATTCTTAAAGGATAAGTCAGAAGCATTTGATAAGTCCAAAATATTCAAAGCTAAGGTTGAGAATGAATCTAGATTAAAGATAAAATATTTAAGATTGAATAGAGGAGGAGAATTCACCTCTGACAAATTTTATGAGTACTGTGAAGAACATGGCATAAAAAGATAGTTAAGTGCACCTAGAAAACCTCAGTAGAATGGAATTGCAAAGAGAAGGAATAGGATCATTCTTGATACAGCGCGCACCATCATGATAGAAGGAAAATTTGCACACACCTACTAGAGAGATGCAGTTAATACAAAAGTCTACACCATCAATAGAATTTAGTTAAGGCCTAGTGTTGACAAAACACCATATGAGCTTTGGTTTGGTAATGTTCCCACAATGAAATACTTTAGAATCTTTGGAAGCAAGTGCTACATCAAGAGGGATGAAGCAGTAGGCAAGTTTGATGCAAGTGATGAAGGTATTTTCCTTGGTTACTCTACTAAAAGTAAAGCTTATAGATGATTCAATTTAAGATTGAAAAAGATCATTGAAAGTGCTCATGTTAAGATTGATGAAAAGTTCATGGTTCAAGAAAGATATTGTGATTACTCACCCATGATTGAAGCAGAACCTAGAACCTCTTCTAGTGAGATAGTTATTGAAGAAATGTTTGACAGCATTGATGTGTTATTCAATGACCCTGAGACAAGTGAAGAAGAAAATCCTAAGGCTGATGAGTCAGCATCAACTAAGGTCCCAAATTTTACATCTAGAAACCATTCCAAGAAGGACATCATTGGAGATTAGAGTGGCAAAGTATTAACAAGATCACAAGAAAAGAACTTAGCTAGCATTGATGCAGTATGTTTACTATCTCAGATTGAACCTTTAAGTGTTGAAGATGCTTGTAATGATTCAGATTGGCATGATGCTATGAAAGAAGAACTTGATTAGATTATTAAGAATGACACTTGGGAACTGGTCCCAAGACCTACTGATAAGAATGTGATTGGAACAAAGTGGATATTTAGAAATAAGATGAATGAAGATGGTACAATATTTAGAAACAAGGCAAGGTTAGCATGTAAAGTATATGCACAAAGAGAAGGCATTGATTATTCAGACACATTTGCACCTATGAGTAGATTAGAAGCTATTAAGTTGTTTCTAGCTTATGTTACAGTCAAAAAATTCAAAGTTTATCATATGGATGTCAATCAGATCTAGAAACTAGCACAATTGAATCCAGAAACTAGCACTTAATATGGATGTCAAGTCAACATTCCTAAATGGAGATTTGAAAGAAGAAGTATACATTGAGCAGCCAGAAGGATTCACCTTATCAGACAGACCTGATTTGGTATGCAAATTGATGAAGGCCCTCTATGGACTTAAGCAAGCCCCTAGAGCATGGTATAAGAGACTAGATGGATACTTTAAAAAGATTGGATTCAAGAAAGGAGTAGTAGACTATAATCTATTCATTAGAGAGACATCTAAAGGTCTACTACTTGTAGCTATATTTGTTGATGACATTATCTTTGGAGGTAATGACAAACTTAGCGCTGAATTTGCTAAAGAGATGCAAAATGAATTTGAGATGAGCATGATTGGTCCTATCAAATACTTTTTAGGATTGAATGTGCAACAAACAAAGAAAGGTATGTTCATTAATCAGTCCAAGTATGTGAAAGAAATATTAAAGAAATTCAAGATGGATGATTACAAGCTAGTAGGGAATCCTATGATTACTGGATGCAAGCTTACAAAAGAAGATGACTCACTAGTAGTTGACATAACATTGTACAAGTCTATGATTGGAAAACTTATTTATCTTACTCAGACTAGACCTGATATTTCCAATGTAGTTGGAATAGTTGGAAGATTTGCAGCAGAACCTAAACAAAGTCACCTCATGGTAGTAAAAAGGATATTCAGATACTTACAAGGCACTATAGACTATGGTCTATGGTATCCTAATTTAGAAAATGTTGAGCTTCATGTGTAAACTGATGCAGATTGGATAGGATGTGTTGATGATAGAAAGAGTACATCAGGTGGAGTAGTGTTTCTTGGTAATAGAATTGTCACTTGAAAGAGCAAGAAACAAAATTGTATTTCTCAGTCAACAACAGAAGTGGAGTATGTTGTAGCAGCCTTGAATTGTTCTACAATTGTTTGGATCAAATAGATGATAAAGGATTTTGGAATTCAGATTGATTATCCTATTGTTATTCACTGTGATAACACTAAAATTATCAATATGTCAAAGAACCTTGTGATGCATGCAAAGACAAATCACATTGAGATCAAGTAGCACTTGCTAAGAGAGAAAGTGGTAGAGAAAGAAGTCAAGCTGGACTATGTGAATACTAAAGATCAATTGGTAGACATATTCACAAAGCCCTTACCTAAGGATACTTTTGAGTATCTCAGGGAGAAGTTGGGAGTAATTCCCTTCCCTGATTCTACTTAGAAGAAAGAAGGAAAGGCATCAATCCTCAGGGACTGATGGAAGGTTGACTACTCTACTTTTGGAGTAGTACTGATGCTTAAAATGAATGGTGCCCTTTTCCATTAATGTCAAAGGGGGAGTAATATATAGAGTCATGAAAAATAGGAGTAATATACTTAGGCAGAGTAGTATTCAATTGTGACAATAGTTCAGTTGAGGAAATGGAGAATGTTATAAAAGAAATGTTCATTTGGGTTGGTGGTGGTTTTTCATTCCACATGTTGCCATCAATGCAAAAGGGGGAGATTGTTGGAGATTTTCTAGTAGGCCAATACTGACTGTATGTTTGTCATTGATGACAACATATGGAAAATAGCATGTGTACAAGTCTTATGTAGTAAGCTTTCAGCATATGATTCATGGACATGATATCAACATGATATCATGGGCCCAAAGGTTAAATGTTAGTACAGATAGTTATATAGTAGCTTGTGTCAGTAGTGTTCCTGGTAGAGTAACAGATAGTGTTCTGTGCATGCATGTCCGTACAGTTGTCATGGAGGCTTATGCCCCTATATATGTGATGCAAACATGTTACTGATGTTTTAGTTATGGATGCATAGTCAGATATTTAGTAGAAGTGAAGTTATGTAGTCGCTATTCGCCAGTAGCAATTTCCTATGTTTATTCAAAGGAGCCGATAGAGATTTTATCGGTTCTTGAGTTGCACCTATCTTTAGGGTATGTGCCTTTGGATTTAAGCTTAGAGGAGAGTTATTGATGTTTAGTTAAGAGTGTATGAGTTAATTCAGCTTGAGGAGAAAGATCCAGTTGTTTTGGTAGAGCTAATAGTGTGTAGCGTGCGTCTATAATTATCTTATTAGACAGGTCCTAGAATGTGTTGCATGCATAGTAGAGCTGAAAAAATATTTGTTGGAGTTTGTTATGATTTCTCCATTATGATTTCAAGATGGTTATAATAGGCTGACTTGATTATATCATTTAGAGCAAAGATATTTATAGTTAGTGATTTGTGATTGCTTGAGTGTGGTTCATGGTTGATGCAGTAGAGCAGAGTAGAGTGTACGAGTTGTAGAACCATCAGAGGAAGGTCTATGTGACCAAGTAAAGTACTTGTGCTATTCATTGGAACTGATCTAGATAGCAGGTCAAAGTGCAATTCACCAAGATCCAGATATAGTGTGTATATGTCATTCAGGAGGTTGTAGCCTTCACCCCTTTGAGCAATGAGCTCTCGGACAATGCATCATGTCCCCTAACAGGGACAATTATAAAAGACTCCTAACAGGGTCCGACCCTTGACCGGGTCTAGTATACTTAATATATTATAAAGCTACTCCTAACAAGGTAAAGGATCTTCTAACAAGGATCATTATACACTAGTATAGAATATTAGTGGGTATCAAGTCCCACCAAGGTTTTTACCTATTTGGGTTTCCCCATAACCAAAATATTGGTGTTGTGTTCATGTGTTCTTTCATTGTGTTTATGCTTATGTTTAAGTATACTTAATTGGATAAAGAATCGATTCTTGTAGATAACTGATTCACCCCCCCCCCCCCCTCTCAGTTATCTCTTGGGACTATTCCTAACAGTTAGATCTTAAAATCAATTGTTAGGAGCATTAATAACCAAAAAATAATCCAAATGAAAATGCATATCATGCATTGAACCATGTGGAAAATAAGTGCAAGCTAATCATTAAATGCCCTTTTTTTTTGTTTTTCAATTTTGATTTTTGACCTAGTTAACAAGATTGGACCTATATGACATGAATTCAGATCCTAAACCCTAAATGAAGAAAAGACACCACCATTAAAAAATAGAGAACTTTCCAAAAGTGCCATAATTTTAAAAAGATCTTTTCATTTGTGCCCTAGAGATCCATTTTATCATAATAGACTCGTTTTTGTAAATTGACTATTTGAGCTATGATATTGTATCAAAATTTAAAACACAAAGAATGGAACCCTTGTATAATTTAAATAAATTTTTGAAAATGTAAAAATTTCCAAAAAATATGATGATTTCTGTCAAAAATTTATTTTTTATGAAAAATAAAGAAAAAATTATAAAAAATTCACAATACCTCAGAAAATTCTAAATTTTTTAGTGAAGCTTTTCTCATATGTCACCAACTTGCAAAAAAAATTTAGATTGAAACTCCAAGCTGTTTGGGAGATATGATCATATCTTTAAAAATATAGGGTTTTCATCTCCAAGTAAATACTCAGAAGGAGGTTAGCTCCAAAAATAACCAAAATCAGTATGTAAAGGTGGGTTGCCCCATGGTAGGTGTCAAAAATGTGTGCTAAAATGTTGACACACTTATATGAGTCATTATATCCAATATTTCTCAAGAATAAGGTCTCAAATGGTGACTCATAGCTCTCTATTCATGGAGTGCAAGAGTTTATAATGGAGGCCCTCAGTTTAGACCTAGTTTGTGCCCTATGCAAGTACACCATAAAATAAGAGATTCAAAGAGGAAAATAAATAGTGCTAGTCTCCATGATCATAAAATATGCATGCAACTAAAAATTGAAGCTTATTCTATATGATAACAATGCATGAAAGAAAACTAATCTATGAAAGAAAATACACATGCAAGATTATTCTATGAAATGAAATATGAATCTAATATAATATGAAATTGCAAGAGTAATCTAAATGGATTGCCATGGATGCATTAGAGAAGAAGATAAGAAGAAAGAAGTTGCAATGTTCAAGCTCAATTGCTCAAACTCTCTTCCAATATCACTCTCCAAACCTACAGCATAAAAATAACATAAAATATGGATCTCTAAAACTTAGATCCCTAGATCCCTGGATGCCTAGATGCCTAAAATGAGAATTAGAGGGCTCCTTTTAAGGAGAAATGAATGGTAGAGATTAAGAGGAAAAATCCAAGGGTGAAGAAAAATTCTCATTTTGACTTTGGTGCATGAGATTCTCAAGAGGCAAAATCAATGGACATGGCTAAGAGGCAAAAAGATGTGTGGAAGAGATTAAGAGGCAAAAGGAGATTCCACTCATCTTGAAAAGTGTGCATTCAATGTGTAGACAAAAAGTCTTTTTCTTTTTATTTTAAATTTAGAAATTTCTTTTTCATGTGCACACATAGGATAAGGTGGATTTTATTATTTATTTAAAAGATTTTTTTTATTCAATTCAAAGGGAGCATGTTCTCTTAATTAAATAAAACTTTGGATAAAATGATCAAACCTTAGGAAATATTAAAATAATTGAATTAATTATGATTTGATCAAGGAAATTGATTTGAATTGAAAATATTGTAAGGCATTGATTCAAAAAATTGATAAATTGATTCCCTCATTTGATAAATTGAAGAATGGGGGCCCATAGTCTAGGTGACCATTTTAGGGTGCATACAACATGTATCTAATTGAGTATATTTATTTTAAAATTTTTAATTAAATGATTAATATTTATATGTACTCCATGGTCTTTTTGATAGTATGTTAGGCTATGGAGATTTACAGACACCTAGCGATCCAATGGACCATGACTCATAGATAATTCTAGATGTCTTTATATAAGTTTTCTTAAATAAGTACTTGATTTATTCAACATGTATGCATGCCACATATATATTTATTTTATTTCACACAAAGATTTGAAGGACGTGGACCACCATCTAGTCATAGATCGGGACATAGCCCTAGTTGACATTACATGTTATTTTAGAAATTTGATAAACATGTTATATTCTCGACATTTCATATGTACATTAGATATATGTATGTATGTTATTTCATACACATTGTATTTCTTGAGCACATGCTATTCTACACAATTCATGGTATATTTTTGTGTTATATGTTCATATTATATATTCATGTTATACATCTTCATGTTATGAATGCTCATGTGTTCATTAAGTAGACTTATTTTATGTATGTTCATATCATATGTATATTTTCCATGCATGTTAGTTAAAATGAAATGAGTATTTAATTATTTTATATGTCATACATGTAGTTAAATCAATTATTATATTTAAATTTCATAAGCTAAAAGCAAACATAAAAGTATTTTATTCTCACTAATGTCTTAAGGAGATGTCTTCAGGTGACATACATAAAAGAATGTACATAACAAAAGACATAAAACACACACACACACACATATATATATATATATATATATATATATATATATATATATATATATATATATATATATTTCATAAGAACATACTAAATTGAACCATCAATGCATACATAACAACATGCATATACATTACATATATGTATGTATGTTATTTCATATATTTCATGTACACGTGTTAATTCATGAAAACATGGTATTCTACATAGTTCGTGTTATATATTCATGTTATACATGTTCATGTTATGAATGTTCATGTGTTCATTAAGTAGACTTATTTCATGTTTGTTAGTCAATGGTGACTGATCAAGACAGTACTCTACACTTTCCATTTTTGGCTACTTTTTGGGGCTAGTTTTTTGGCTACTTTTGACTAACATGTTGCAACTGATTCTAATCCTAAAGAGGCAAAAAGATTGTATACAAAAATGGCCTAGGGTTAGGGATTTGATAATGTATGTTTTTAGAAGCTTCTTGTGATGGTATTGATCAGTAAGGGATTGCAAATTGTAATCAGGTTGTAATCACTGGATAATAAGAATATTGGACTCATTGTTGGTGGATGTAGCCTAGGGATTGGGTGAACCACATTAAATATTTGTGTCTTGTGTTCTCTTCTATGTGGTTTATTATTTTTTATATTGATTATATTTTCATTTAACTGTTATCTATGTCTTGTTAATCCTAAGAAAGCCAAGTTGGTTTTTTCAATTATCATCTGTAGAACTTTCAATTATGGAAAATACAAATAGAGTACTATCTCTATCATAAGGATCTATGGCAGCCATTGGAAGGAAAATCCAAGAAACCATCAATAATGACTGATGTGGATTGGTATATTCTTGACAAAAAGGAACTTCGAAGTATTCAATTATGTTTGGCACAATTAGTGGCTTTTAATATTACGAAGGTGAAGACAACTAAAGAGTTGATGGAAACCCTAGAAAAGTTGTATGAAAATCCCTCCTCTTCAAACAAGGTATTTCTCATGAAGCATTTATTTAACATGAATATGGCAGAAGATGGATCTGTTACTAATCATTTGAATGAACTTAATACAATTACCAATCAATTATCTTCTATAAATCTTATTTTTTATGAAGAAATTAGGGCTCTCTTGATTTTGTGTTCATTGTCTGAAAGTTGAAATTGTTTGGTAATGGTTGTTAGTAACTCTATTTTTGGTTATAATACCCTAAAATTTGATGATGTTATTAGTGTGATTCTGAGTAAGAAAAATAGTAGGAAAATCTCACATGGATCTACATCTAGAAGTGTCTTGAATGCAAAAAGAAGAGTCTGAATGCACAAAGAAGAGTCTGAATGAATGAGAGAGGAAACAATTCTAGAAATCATGGAAAATCAAGAGGAAAATCAAGAGGAAAATCAAAGGGAAAGAGGTTTGAATCAAAAGGACCAAGTGGTTGCCGGTACTGTGAAAAACCAGATCATAAGAAAAAAGATTTCTGGGCTCAGAAGAATAAAGGAGACAAACAAGAAGATAACAGGGAGGTTAATGTGGTAAGTAATAAATCTAAAGAGGATGCTTTGCTTCTTTCTTTAGAATGAGTTGATGATTCATGGGTTTTAGATTCAGGGGATTCATTTTATGCTACACCCCAAAGAGGTTATTTTCTTGATTATGTCTAAGGGGATTTTGGGCTAGTTTATTTGGGAGTAATGAACCCTGTTAGATTGTTGGAAAGGGGAAAATTAAGATTAAGTTTCATAATGGGAATCATTGGCTACTACAAGAGGTAAGACATGTTCCAAGGCTGAGTAGAAATTTAATTTCAACAAGGGAACTAGGTGATTAGGGTTGTACAATTAATTTTAATGATATAAATTGGAAGGTTTCAAAAGGTTCCTTAGTAGTAGAAAAAGGTGTGAAAGTAGGCACATTATATATTTGTATAGGTCATATTGTTCCTTCTAGTTTAATTGTTTCAAAGAAAAATGAATGTTCAAGAACAATTATTGCAGTTGAGCATGAAAAACATCAAATAGTTGTTCTAAATTTTGACATAGCACTATGGAGCAATAGACTTGGGCACATGAGTGAAAAAGGTATGAAATTAGTTCATTCAAAGAAAGTTTTACTAGGTCTGAAATGTGTCATTATGAATTTTTGTGAAATTTGTGTATATAGAAAATAGAAGAGAGTTAGTTTTGTGAAGAGTGGGAAGGAAAAGAAAAATGAGAAATTAGAGCCTTTGCATATATATCTATGGGGACCATCTCAGGTATCTTCCCTTGGTGGATATTTGTATTATGTTACATTTATACATGATGTAATTATAAAAGTATGGATTTATTTTCTTAAACAAAAATTTGATGTATTTCAAACTTTTAAGAAATTGAAATGCTTGGTTAAGAATGAGAATGGTAAAAGGATTAAATTTAGACTCAAATTTGATAATGGTGGTGATTATTGCAGCATAGAATTTGAATATTATTATTCCTCTAATGGTATTCGTAGGTTGAAAACTATACCAAGGACTCCATAAGAAAATGGAGTGGCTCAATGCAAGAACATAATAATAATGGAGCATGCACGGAGTATAAGGTTGCATGCTAGGCTTCCCTTAAACATGTGGTGGAGGTTGTTAATATATATATATATATATATATATATATATATATATATACCTCTACTCCTTTGGGCTGTGGCATTCTAGAGGAAGCATGGACTGGTAAGAAGGTAAGTTATTCTTTTTCTCAAAATCTTTGGTTGTGAAGCATTTAAACATATAGATTCTGAAAATAAAACCAAGATGGAAGTTAAGTTGAAGAAATGTGTATTTGTTTGATATGGCATTGATGAATTTGGTTATAGGCTTTGTGATTTTGAAAATCATAAAATTGTAAGAAGCAGGGATGTCATATTCAATGATAAAGTGTTCTACAAAGATATGTTGCAGCACCATGAGAAGAAAGAAAATAATTATGTAGTACTAGATGATACTCCAAAAGATGATGTTTCAATAGTTTCATATTCTTTGCAACAACAACAACAAAAAATACCACAAACCCCAGTGAATGTTAGATGATCAACAAGGTTAAGTAGACCTCCAAAAAGATTTTCTCCCTCTTTGTATTCTATTTTATTAACAAATGTTGGTGAACCATAATGTTATGATGAAGCTATGCAGGTAGATACAAAGCTTCAATGGGAGTCTGCAATGATAGAGGAAATAGACTCCTTGTTGCAAAATAAAACTTAGGATTTATGTAAGTTAACAGCAGGTAAAAGGGCTTTAGAGAATATATGGGTTTACATGATGAAAGAAGAGGATGGAGGTAAGAAAAGATTTAAAGCTAGGTTATTTGTAAAATGATTTGCATAGAAAACAACCATTTATTTTGATGAGATATTTTCTCTAGTTGTTAAAATGACTTCTATTTGTATTGTTTTTAGTATTGTGGTTGCTGAAGATTTTCATTTAGAGTAGCTTGATGTTAAAAAATATTTTCTCCATGGTGATTTGGATGAAGAAATATATATGGAATAGTAATAGGGATTTGAGGTCAAAGGAAAGGATTTCTTAGTGTACAAATTGAAGAAAATTTTATATGGCTTGAAGCAAGCACCTCGACAATGGTATCTTAAATTTGGCATTTTTATGCATGAGCATAGATATACAAGGTGTCATTCAGACCATTATTTTATTTTAAGAGGTTGGATGATGATAGATATATTATTTTATGTTTATATGTTGATGATATTGTTGTATTGGGTCTAACATGGATCACATTAATTGATTGAAACATCAATTAGCATACTCATTTTCTATGAAGGATTTGGAGCAAAAAGACAAGTCCTTGGTATGAAAATATGTAGAGATAGGAAGCATAGAAAATTGACTCTATTAGAGGTCACTTATATTGAGAAAGTGTTGCAACATTTCTCTATGCAGAATGCCAAAGTTATCAACACACCCTTGCTAGGTCATTTGAAATTGACTATGGAGATTTGTCCAAAGACACTAGAAGAGGAGACTAAAATGTCTAAGGTACCTTATGCTTCAGCTCTAGGAAGTTTAATGTATGTTGTGGTATGTACTCGGCCAGATAATGCGCATGCACTAGGAGTTGTTAGTAGGTATATCAGTCATCCTGGGATTAACCATTGGAATGTAGTTGAATGGATTCTAAGATATTTGAAAGGAACATTTAGTAAATGTTTATATTTTTGGGGCTCCACTACTGATTTACAAGGCTATGTTGAGCTAGATTTGGTAGGGGATCTTGATACCAGGTGAAGTACTAAAGGATGTGTATTTATTTTTGGTGTGACAACAATGAGTTGGATTTCTCAGTTACAAAAGGTGAATTCTTTATCCATTATAGAGGTAGAGTATGTTTCTACTACAGAGGCATCCAAGGAGATGATATGGCTTCAATTCTTCATGGAAGAATTGGGACTGGGACATCCACAAATGCATGATTACTTTTTTACAAATAGCCAGATTTACATTCATCTTGCCAATATTTATGCTCTCCATTCAAAGACAAAACACATACAATTGCAGTATCATTTCATTCAGTCATTTTTGGATGATGGACAGTTAAAGATGGAAAATATACATATAGATGTCAATCTAGAAGATATGTTTACAAAGGTAGTAACAAGGGAGAAGTTGAACTCCTCTTTAGCTTTAGTTTGTCTTCTAGACTGAACAAAATAAAAGAATAGCTGAGTCCAGGGTGGTTCGATCCAATGGGAGCCTCATGTGGTAGTGGTATTGCTATAGGATCAGTCTCCAAGTGGGAGATTTTTATTTAGCATGGAGTCTGATCAGTCACCAAGTGGGAGATTGTTAGTCAATGGTGACTGATTAGGGAAGTACTGTACACTTTCCATTTATCATCGTCAAGGTTCGGGGATAGTTTTTTTTGTCTACTTTTGGCCAACATGTTGTAACCAATTCTAACTCTAAAGTGGTAAAAAGATTGAATAAAAATGGCTTAGGGTTAGGGATTTTATAATGTGTTTTTAGTAGCTTCTTGCAATGCTATTAAGTTGTAAGGGATTACATATTGTAATCAAGTTGTAATCACTAGATAATAAGAATATTGGACTCGTTGTTGGTGGATCTAGCCCAGGGATTGGGTGAACCATGTTAAATATTTATGTCTTGTGTTCTCTTCTATGTGGTTTATTATTTTATATATTGGTTATATTTGCATGTAACTATTATTTATGTCTTATTAATCCTAACAATGTGTTCATTAAGTAGACTTATTTTATGTATGTTCATGTAATATGCATATTTTTCATGCATGTTAGTTAAAATGTAATTAATGTAATAAATTTACATTTCATGCATGTAAATTTAAAATCAATTACTGTATTTTAATGTCATAAGGTAAAAGAAAACATAAAAGCATTTTATTCTCACTAATGTCTTAAGGGGAATTCATAAGGGGACATACATAAAAGCATATACATAACAAAATACACAAACGCATTCATAAGAACATATAAAAACTTCATAAGAACATACTATTGAACCATAAAATCATACATATTCATGTTAAGAATGCTCATGTGTTCATTAAGTAGACTTATTGTATGTATGTTCATGTCATATGTATATTTTTCATGCTCATCAGTTAAAATTCAATTAATGTTTAATTAATTTATGTTGGAGATTCGCCAGTAGGCCAGTACTGACTGTATGTTTTTCATTGATGACAACATATGGAAAGTAGCATGTGTGGAAGTCTCATGCAGTAAGATTTTAGTATATGATGCATGGACATGATATCAGCATGATATCACGGGTGCAGAGGTTAACTATTAGTACAGACAGTTATATAGCAACTTGTGTCAGCAGTGTTCCTGACAGAGTTACATGCAGTGTTCTATGTATGGTTATCTGTATAGTCATCATAGAGCCTTGCTCACTTGGAATTATGTTGAAGACATGTTAGTGATGTTAAGTTCATGGACACATGATCAAATGATGAACACGAGTTAAGTTATGTAGTCATTATTCACCAGAAGTAATTTCCTATGCTTGTTCAATAGAGTTGATAGAGATTTTATTGGTTCCGGAGTTGTGCCTATCTTTAGGTTATGCACCCTTGGATTTAAGCTTAGAGATGAGTTATTAATGTTTGGCTAAGTGTGCGTGAGTTAATTTAGCTTTTGGAGAAAGATCTAGTTGTTTTGGTAGAGTTGATAGTGTGTTGCATACGTCTATAATTATCTTATTAAGACGGGTCCCAAAATATGTTGTGTGCATAATAGAGCTGATAGAATGTTTTTTAGAGTTTATTATGGTGTCTCTATTATAATTTCAAGGTGGTTCTAATAGGCCAAATTGATTATATCATTTAGAGGAAAGATACTTATAAGTAGTCATTTTTTATTGCTTGAGGATGGTTCATGGTTGATTAAGTAGAGTAGAGAAAAGTGTACGAAGTGTTGATCCATTAGAAGAAGGTCTATGTGACCAAGTAGAGTATTTTTTCTATACATTGGAACTAATCTAGATAGCAGGTCAAAGCATAGTTTACCAAGATCCAGATATAGTGTGTATATGTTATTCAGAAGGTTGTAGCCTTTACCCCTTTGAGTAGTGAGCTCTCAGATAGTGCTTCCTCTCATCTAATAGGGACAATTGTAAAAGACTCCTAATAGCGTCCAACTCTTAACTAGGTCTATTGTACTTCATATATTGTAAAGCTCCTCCTAACAGGGTAAAGGATCTTCTAGCAAGGATCATTATACACTAGTACAAAATATTAGTGGGTATCAAGTCCCATGGGGGTTTTTACCTATTTGGGTTTCCTCGTAACCAAAATATTGATGTTGTGCTTATGTGTTCTTTCATTGTGTTTATGCTTTATGTTTAAGTATACTTAATTGGATAAATAATTAAAACTTTTAGATAACTGATTCACCCCCCCCCCCCCTCTCAGTTATCTCTTGGGACTATCCCTAACAATTGGTATCAGAGCCAAGTGCCTTGGACAAAAATTTTAACAGCTTGAGGTTGATCAAATGGCATACATAAGGAAAGAGAGTCCTAAGTTTGATAGAGAGAATTATCTTGATTGGAAGAAAAGGATGGTGACACATTTGTAGTGCATTTGTTTTGAAGTTTTTAATGTAACTATCAAAGAAGCCAAGATCCCTACCCTAGAAGACCTTGGACAGGATGATGCTACTGAAACACAAAAGGAATTGTTTCATTAGAATGCTATTTCCAAAGAATCCCTTATCAGCGCCCTCTCAGATAGTGAGTTCTCAGAGATAAAGAAGGTAGACACCACCCACAATATATAGAAGTACCTAGTAGACATATTTGAAGGACACAAACAAGCAAAGGATGTGCACAGAAAAACTTGGAAGAAAAGATACAATGCATTAGAGATGTTTCTTGAAGAAAACATCAGATCTTATAATCAAAGGATCAATGAAGCAGTTGCTGGAATCAGAAACAATGGTGGAGAGATCTCAGAGGAAGACATTATGGAAAAGCTGATGACTACTCTCACTCTAGAATATGAAAACAAGATCAACATCCTTGATGAGACCATGTAGCTTATAGCCAATTTCAAGACAGAGACCTCGATCAGCAAAATCTCAGCTTTTGAGATTTCAAGATTTAAGACCGAACCTAAAACTGAGACAGCCTTCAAAGAAATAGTTCATGCTAAGAAATCTACAAACACTTCTAGTAATTTTGATGATGATGAAGAAAAAACTTTAGATGATTTTATTTCTATGATTGCTAAAAGAGAAAAGAAAGGAAAAGGAAAATATGAAGGTCAATTGCCATTAAGTGCTTTTCATGTAATAAGATAGGTCGCTTTGCATCTAAGTGTCCTACTAGAACTAGAAAGTTCAAAAAGGATTACAAACCTAAGTACTCTAAGGAATGTTACTTTGCTCGAGATGGAGTTTTAGATGAAGAATTAGGTGAAGAAGAAATTAGATTCATTTCTATTGTAGACAAAATGAATAATAAGATAAAACATAAAGATGTAAAAGAGAAACAAAAGCTTGCATTGATTTCCCAAGTAGATATAAGGATAGACTGGATTATAGATAGTGGTTGTTCTCATCACATGATAGGTGATAAAGGTAGATTTGTTCATCTAGACAAATACAATGGTGGTATGGTTAGATTTGTTGACAACAGTCCTAAACCTATAGCTAGTAGAGGAGCCATCACCTTGGATGGTAAGAACAGTACTGATGATGTTCTCTATGTTGATGGTTTGAAACATAACCTTCTCAGTGTTGGACAGTTACTTGGAAAAGGATATCAGTTGGAGTTCAAAGATGACAAATTCATCATCAACAACAAAGATGGTGTTATGATTGCATCAAGCTCAAAGACAAGAGGTAATGTTTTCCAACTCAATTTAGAAGCAAGTTGTTTTGTTGCTAAAGTTGATGACAGTTGGTTTTGGCATAAAAGACTATGTCATATCAATTTTGATAACATAGTAAAGATAAGCAATGTTAAGGCAGTAAGAGATCTACCTAGCATACAAAAGCTAGTTGATGCTATTAGGCCCTTTTTTTGTCATAGAAAAATCTTGTGAAAATGGGCTGTTCCCTACAAAGTTTTTGTTAAGTGTCCTACCCCATGCTCTTCAATATGTCACCTTACTCCAGTCCAATTTGCACGTGCTGAATTGCAAAACCTAGAAAGTTATTCGAGTTTCAAGGTCTGCAAGAATTGTTTTCAGAATCTACCACAGTGTCAAAAACCCACAGTATTTTTGAAAATCCATGATGTTTTCGATCTATGTGAAAACCTTCATTATTTTTGACCTTATGCCTTCCCACTTATGTGTGCTTATCTTTTGGTGTTAGAAACTTTGTGTGTTTTTGATCCTCTTTCGTCACAAACCTTGTGTGTTTTCGACCTCGCACTTCTGCCCTGATTGATGGTGTTTCCTAACTGCGCAAGTCCAACTGGATGGTGGGCCTGGGTCTTCAAAGATTTCAAGTGATTGGTTGTCACATGGCCGCATGTCAAACTTTTTTGACATGTGATCATGTGACTACTTGCCACCTATCCGAGTGGATCCCAGTTCTTCCCATTGCTCGGTGTGACTAAAGTTCGGATAGGATCTGTGGCTGTCGCTAGTTCGCATGGAAAAGTTGCATGGTGTTTAACCTCTATGATTTTGTGACAACCATCTGATCCTCTAAAAGGTAAAGTAGTTTTGTGGTCCCAGAGGTGGTTATGTGGCAGCCTTTGGTTGGCTGTCACATGATCACATAGCCCAATTTTTGGCTATGCGATCATGCGACTGGTTGACACGTGTCTGCGGTGCTGAGGTGGATATGCTTGGTGGGACCACTACTTAATGGTAGGTAGTGTCGATAGTTTTTTGGCGGTTAGTCACATGTTCACATAGCCTTTTGCAAGGCTATGTGATCATGCGACTGACATTTTTTGTCAACTTCATGCGGTGGAAGTTATGCTCAGCACGGTTAAGGTTCACGGGTTGTCACATGTTCACGTAGTCCATCTCCGGGCTATGCAATCATGTGAAAGGGTGCCACATGTGTTGGGGCCCATTTGTAGTTGGTAGGTGGTGTTGTGGAAATCTTCAGTTGGTTTGAGCTGGCAGGATGATAGGTTGAATGCGGGCCCAGGTTAGGGTATCTCAGCGGTGACATGACAACCGGTAGGGTGCATGTTAGTGGCTTGTCACATGTTTGCATGAGCTAGTTTTTTGGCTTGCGAACATGTGACAAAACCTATTGTGTCAGTGGTAATGGGAAGTGGGCATGTTTGCATAGCCCATTTTTGGGCTATGCAATCATGCGACAACTATTTGGCATCGCCGTTGCAAAGTTGACCCAAGGTGTTTGGATGGTTAAAAACACAAGCCCATGAAATGCATGGTGACCATTTTATTGCATTTTTGAATCTCTGAGGATGTTTCCAGTGACTAGAAAGGACTAAAATTGATGATAGAAAGGGCCAGAGTTGGTAAAACTAATTTTCTCCACCACTCCAGTGTGCTCTAGGGTGTGAGATGATTGTAGAAGAGGAGTGTCTTGCCGTAGGGGAGTGAATGAAATGTACCAAAAGCGGTTGCACGGTCACTTCCAGTTTCAATTTTGCAGATTTTTGATTGATCTTCGGTGCCCTTTCAGAGTTTCTCATGATTGAAGATCTGATGTTGATTAAATGCATTAGACTGTTTGAGCTTGCATGCTATAGCTTGATCCCTATCTTGTCTATGTTAATTCCTCGGTGGGGTTAGGTGGATTTGAAATTTGAGTTGGAAATGATCATTGTGCTTGCATTGTAACCCTAGTATAAAGGGATTTTTGTGATCATTTGGGGTCATTGGGAGTTAGGTATTCAAACTTTTTGGTTGTGAGTCCTCTTCTCAGTCTGAATTGTAATGACTTGTCTGGATTTCTTTTGACAATTGAAAGAAAGTTGTAGGTCTAAGCTGCAGTTTGCAAGCAGGGTTCCTTTGGATGGATTGTATGCACTTGAGGATTTTTCATACTCAATGAAGGCACATGATTCTCATCTCTCCCTTGTGTCAACGTAGATGAATTTTGAACTTTCCAATTCACTACATAAAAATTTATGTATAGGTCTTCATTCTTGAGTTCTAATCTAGGATTAGATTAAATGATGCTTCAGATGGAACCTAAATTTATCTCATGTCTATGTAGGGATATTCTGTAAGTAGTAGAGGAGATTTTAAATGTGTTTATGGCTTTGAATCTTAGATATATTCTGGTGTGTGTGTGTGTAGTCTATCTAAGAAGCCTTGCCCAATGGATGAGGCACTGGCCTAGATAAGTACTTCTTTGTTGACATGTCCTGATTGGTTGTTATGATTCAAACACATGAAATTAAGAACCATCCTTAAGTTTTCAATATTTGGTTGTGTAGTTCTACCCATAGTAATGGAGAGTCAATGAGTGTGTGGTTAACACTTAGTACTTTCTTACTATCCTATTATCTATTTTTCAAACCTAGTTCTTAGTGTATGAAGTCTATTTTATACTAGGTTAGGTGCACCTACCTTGGTTTTGCAGAGCTAGAAGTAGAAGAGGGCATATTAAGTCCCTATAGTTGGTCCAATTACCCTAAGATCTCATAACATTTTGGAGTTAACCATTCCTAAAATCCATCTGAGGCTATATTGGCAGCCTATTAGAGCATAAGCATCATTTTGGACACCAACAAGATGGTGACTCTACTAGGGAAGTGTTATACATGTTCATCCTAACCAGTAGGTCATCATTGGAAGAAATAGTGTTGTTCTTGTCCCTTGTCTCTCTAACTCATTTGAGTATTTCTAGAGTGAAGAAACTATATTGTGATATTCCCAATACACTTGGGTGGTGGCTCAAACATCTCTGAAGCAGTGCTAGTCAGTATTTATTTTGTAGGATGAGTTATAGAGGTACTAAGTCTCAGAGAAAGAAGCATCTTGAAGATATAATGGAAGAAGGCATTCCAGGGACTTCTAGGCCTAGTCAGACAAGGGGAGGAAAGAAGAGAAGAGGTTTTTCTCATACTTGGAAAAACAAGGAAGATACCAGACAAGAAACCTAGGCTAGGCCTAGTCAAGAAGAAAATAATTTAGAATATGAAGAGGCTGTTGACTTGGGATTGAACCAATATGAGGAAGAGTTTCAAGTGGGAGATGATGAGTCAGAGACCACACTCCCTAAATCAAAAGAAATCTTTGAGGAGGTCTATGAACTAGAAAGAAGAGTTCAAGAATAGCTTGCCATTAGGCATCAAAGAGAAAAGGACAAAGAAGATAAAGTAAGACAAGCCATGATAAGGGCTGATCAGCTAAAGAGGCAGTTGCTAGATTTGGAGGCCATTAATTTTGTCCCAGAGCCTGAAAGAGTAAATGAATAGCCTATTGTTCAAAAAATATGTGAAGAAACCAAACCAAGAGATAAAGGCAAACAGAAGGCTATTGGGATTCAAATCAGTGAACAAGTTATTGTGGATAGGACATCAGATCCTAGACTGAGATTAGATTCAGATTTGGAGATAACTAGAAGGAAGAAAGAAATATTGGATAAAGAACTAGAGAAAGCAGAGTTGGAGGCTTCTGCTGTAGAAATCAGAAAGAAGATAGATTTTCTCAAGCATGCTTCAGGACCTTCAAATGTTGCTGCTTCCTTTTTGGGACAAGGTGGAAATCATGGTAACAATGCAGCTCAAGCAAATGGTGTGCCAAATGCCGCTAGAGTTCCTGATGGTTCAAAGATAAGGACATCTACATCTCAAGGAATGGATCCACTACATGGAGCTCCTATTCATGAAAGGTACAAACAACTTGTCTTCTTTGGTATTCCTGGTTATCCTAATGTAATCCCTGATGAAATTAGAAAGAAGCTTCCTAAATTTACTGGAAATAATGTCATCACATGAAAAGAACATCTAAAAAATTTCATAGATGTAATAGATGATTATAATATAGAACTTGATGATGTTATAATGAAGCTATTTGTATAATCCCTGATTGAAGATGCTAGGGATTGGTTTAGAGGATTACCCCATGCTAGTATAGGATCATGGAATGAATTTAAAAACTATTTCAAGGAACACTATGGTGATAAGACTAATGAGGGTTTTATCTTGAATGAATTCAATAACATAAAGAAGAATCAGAATGAAGAGGTCCTTGAATTTAATATAAGATTCCAAAAGTCTATGCATAAGCTCTTGCAGGTTATCAGACTAGATGACAGGGTGTGTCTTGTGGCATACTTGAATGCCTTTGATGAAAAAATGGGATACCTCTTGAGGGACAAGAACCCTAGAAATCTTGGGGAAGCTAAAAAATTGGCCATCAACATAGAGAGAAATAGAAGAATATCAGGAAAGATAGGAAGAAGAGATGATAGCAGGCCTCAAATGTAGAGTAAGAAAGAAATGGGAAGGTCTGCTGACTCTAAACGCAAAGAGGATAGCAATCTAAAACAAATTTTAAAGGCTTTGGAAGGTTTAAAGCTTGGTGAAAAGGGAAACAATAGAACTATGTCTATGGAGAGGTCAGTTCCAAACAATTTTAGCAGACAGCCAAGAATGCAAAATTACCCTTACAACACTCAGTGGAAAGATGGCAAGCCCATTTTCCCAACCAAGCAAGAAAGGCCTGATGGAAGGATCCCTGATCCCTTGCATAGAAATTTAGTAAATATGACTAAAGATATCCCATGGTGTGCTGCTTTTCAATCTCCTCATGACCTTGAGCATTGTGTCATTGCTTTAAACTTACAAGAGAATCAAGAACAAGAGGAGCAATATGACAAGAGTGGTTGTGGAATGACTTCTTCACATGTAGAGGATGAGACTGATTCTGATGAAGAGGATGAAGATTTTGATGATGTTGGATGTGGTATTGTGGGGGGTGAGGAGCAAGTTTCTTTAAGAAGACCATTAGATGAAGAAATTGCTCAGATCACTACAAACATGGTCAATCAAGATAGAAGCAATTATAACTTGAGGAATAGGATAGTTGGAAATTCAACTAGTAAGCCAGGTAGTATGTTTATCAAGGAGATAGAAAATGGTACACAATAGCATGGAGAAAAGGGCAGGGGTGCCGATGATACTAACCAAGTGAAGGTAAAAAGGAAAGTTGTGCCTATTGCAGCACCTAAGAATAAAGCAAAGATAGTAGAGGTAGTTGTTCCCATTCCTTAGAGGGGAGAGGAATCTCCTCTCAAAGACAAATTTGGTTTCACAAAGGATAAAGTTTTCACTGTCTTTGAAGAAGACATGAACAACCAAAAGTATGTTCCAATTGATATGTCCCAATTGCTTTTACAGATCACTGTCAAGGTTCCACTATTGGAAATGATGAGAATAGAAGAACACAAGGTCAAGGCCTTGAATTGGGTAAATGGTGTTTCTTCTGCAGGAATCCAAGAGGTGAGTAGAAATGACAAACATGTGGCTTCCTTGGAAAACATGCCCGATAGTAAGAGTGAAGAAATTGTTTCTAAGATCCCTCAAATCTTCTTGGATACAAATATTGTAAACAATGTAGTAGGGACAGTTGATCCTTTTTTCTTGTCTCTTGTTATTAATGGTAAAATGTTGAAGAACTACATGATTGATTCTGGAGCATCAAACACTATCATGCCTACAGAGATCATGAAATCATTAGGACTAAAGGTTGATACACCTCGCAGGAGATGCCAAGCTATGGACTCAAGAGAAGTGCCAGTTATTGGTACCATCAAGGCTTTGCCTTATAAATTAGCTTCATTTCCCAACAAACAGTTGACTATGAGTGTTCTTGTAGTTGACATTCCTCCTCAATATGGAATTTTGTTATCTAGAAACTAGAGTGCCTCCATGGGAGGAAGTATTCAATGTGACTTTTCCTTTGCCACTTTTGACATTGAGGGAGAGAGTGTGAAGGTGTCAAGGGAAGCCAGGACCCTACATATGATTGAGGAAAATGAAAAGGATAGCATGAATTGTTTTGTTGACACTGACATTGGCTCATTCCAAGTCCAGAGGAATGAGATGCAGGAGAAGGTCAGACCTATCCTTTTGGCCGATGATTAGAGTAACATGGTAGAAGGTAATGTCTTATGGACATTATATTTTGATGGAGCAAATTCTAGGGAAGGTGCTGGAGCAGGAGTGTTATTAATATCCCCAAGTGGTAAGACTTTTAAGTTTTCTTTCACTCTCCTATTTTCTTGCACAAACAATGTTGTTGAATATGAGGCCCTATTGATTGGTTTGAGACAAGCATCAAAACATGGGATCAAACATCTTGGGGTAATTGGTGATTTTGAGTTAGTAATATCTTAGATTACATCAAAATATGCATCTAAGAACCAAAGGCTGAAACAATATAGGAATGTTGTATGGGATGAAATTGAATGTTTCAGTGCTTTTGGAATTGATTGGGTGGATAGAAGCCAAAATAGGATGGTAGATTTACTAGCAAACATAGCCTTAAGGCCAGGGGATGCTACCTTTGTAGGGATATCTAGAATTGAGTGTAATTCCAGGCCTTCTATCCCAGATAATGTTGAGAATTGGCAATTATTTTCTGATGATTAGGATATATTGAGGTTCTTGCAGTGTGAGTCTCACTTTGATGGTCAGGAAATGGATTTCAGCACCTATGTAGACAACAAAGATGGAAAAGAGAGTGTCCTTGGGAAGGAAGTACTGTAATTGAAGTCAAATAGGATCCCTAGGGGATTGGTTGCTCTTGAGAGGATAGTTGGTAATAAAGAGAGGGCTTGTGTAGCTAGACTTGCTAACAAGGTAAGTGATTTGGAGGAAGTAAATCTAGGGACAAGCCAAGAACCAAGGAACATTTACATAGGTAAATGCTTATCTCAAAGAACTAGAAGAAATCTGATTAATCTTCTCAAAAAATTTAGACATGTCTTTGCATGGTCTTATGAAGATTTTAAAGCTTATAGAGAGGATCTCTTCCAACATGAGATACCATTAAAGGAAGGAACTAAACCTTTTAGGCAAAAATTAAGGCCCGTGAACCCTACTTTGGCACCAAAAATGCAAGATGAACTTAAAAAGATGATGGATGTTGGCATTATCAAGCCTATTAGACATTCTACTTGGGTGTCAAACTTGGTTCCAGTTAGAAAAAAGAATGGTGACATTAGGCTGTGTGTTGATTTTAGAAATCTGAATGTCAATTCTTTGAAAGACAACTATGGTCTCCCTAATATGGAAAACATGATGCAAAGAGTCACCAGATCAGAGTTGATTTCAATGATGGATGGCTTCTCTAGATATAATCAGGTCATGGTCAAGGAGTCAAAACAATTCAAGACTACATTCACAACTCCTTGGGGGACCTGTGTGTATGTTAGGATGCCTTTTGGCTTGACAAATGTAGGAGCTACCTTTCAAAGAGCTATGGATGTGGCCTTTGCAGATTTCATAAAAAAGTTCCTATTAGTGTATCAAGATGATCTCACAACATATTCAAAGAAGGAAGATCAGCATTGTGAGCATCTTGAAAAGATTTTTATTAGAGCTCTGGAATACAGAATTTCTTTGAATCCAAAGAAAAAAATTTTTGGTGTGGTGGAAGGCAACCTCTTAGGACATAATGTGTCCAAGGATGGAGTGAGAATTGATTCTAAAAGGGTTATGGCAATAGACAAGCTTTCACCACCAAGGAATGTTAAAGGTGTGCAATCTTTCTTTGGACAAGTAAATTTTCTAAGAAGGTTTGTTACTAACTTTGCAGAAAGTTGTATTCCCATCTCTGGAATGTTGAAAAAAAATGCAAAAGTAGAATGGAATGAAGAAGAAAATGAGTCTTTTAAGAATATCAAATAGGCCATCAAGGATGCCCCTATTTTAGGGACCCTTGATTATGGTAAATGCATGCAAATTTTCTCTTTTGCTTCTTATCATACGGTTGCAGCAGTTTTATTGCAAAAGAATTCAGATGGATATGAGAAACCTATATCATTTTTTAGCAAGTCCTTACATGTAGCAGAACTAAAGTATGATATCACTGAGAAACAGACTTATGCCCTAGTCAAATTAGTCAAGGCTTTCAGATGTTATCTTGTAGGAGCTAAGGTGGTTGCTTATGTTCCTAATGTTGTTGTCAAGGATATTGTAGTGCAACAAGAGGTCTCAGGTAAAAGATGTAGATGGATCAACAGGATCCAAGAATTCAATATAGATATTCAGATTACAAAATTGGTAAGAGGCCTTGGTCTTGCAAAGTTGATGGCACAGAGTAATTTGATTTCAAATCATGTGAATATGTTAGAGGAAGAAGAAAGGCCATATATTTGTGATATGGATTATTGTGATTGGTATAAAGATGTCATCAATTACTTGCAGAAGTTGGTCCTTCCCCCTAACATGAATGAGAGTAAGAGGAGGACTGTCAAGTTACAGTCAACAAGGTATGCCATTATACATGGTGAGTTGTGGTGGAGAAGCAGTGAAGGAGTATTGCTAAAGTGTGTTGATCATGAAAGATCTAAGACTCTGCTAGAAGAAATGCATCAAGGTGTATGTGGAGGACACTATATGGAAAAGACCACAGCCCACAAAATCCTTAGATCTAGATTTTGGTGGCCTACAGTTTTTAAACACACACATCAGTTTTTAAGGAAGTGTGATGCATGCCAGAGGTTTGCAGGTAAGCTAAAATTTGGTGGAAATTTACCACTCAAACCAGTCTCAGTTTAGGCCCCTTTCCAGTAGTGGGGTATTTATTTCATAGGTGAGATTCCGAACAAGTCTAGTGGTGGGCATTTCTACATATTAGTGGCAACAGACTATTTCACTAAATGGGTTGAAGATATTCCCATTAGGAGGGCCACTAGTAAAGTTATTATTGATTTCATGATGCAGAACATTCTCACTAGGTTTGGATGTCCAGAAACAATAGTGGTAGACAATGCAATGTGTTTTAGATCTCAAGAGTTTGATGATTTTTGTAAGAATTATGGGATACACATTTCATTTTCTTCCCCATATCACCCATAGGGAAATGGCCAGGCTGAATCCACCAATAAAAGCTTGATAAAGATCCTCAAAAGAGTATTGGATAGGAATAAAAAGTCATGGGACTCAAAACTTTGGTGGGCATTGTGGGCTGATAGAGTGACCATCAAGAAAGCCATAGGTTGTGCCCCATTTGACCTAGTCTATGGGATTGGAGCTAGGTTACCTCAGAACAATCTATTGCAAATGTATAAATTCATCTAGGCATATGATGAAGACTTAGATGATGAAATGAGACTAAGGATGGATGAGTTAATCCAATTGGAGGAGGTAAGCAGAGATGCACATGAAAGAAATGAAACACTTTAGACATAGTGTAAGAGCTTATTTGATAAAAGAGCCACTCAAAGGAGTTTTGAGGCTGGTGATCTTGTTCTAATGTGGAACACCAGATTAGAGGATAAGGGAAGGCATGGTAAATTTGACCCTATCTGGTTAGGTCCTTATCTCATTGAAAGTAAATGGGGAGTTGATTCATATATTCTGAAAGATCTAACTGGTGGCACTTTGGAATTACCTGTTCATGGACAATTCCTAAAGTTTTACTTCTCTTGAAGTATCTTTTTCCATGAGTAGTAGTTAGGTTTCTTCCCTAGGTATCTTAGGGTTATTTTTGGTCTAAAATTTTTTGGTCTACTCTTCCAGTAGATTCTATTTTCTCATTGTATCTACGAGAGATACATGTCCCCAACTAGAGCCACTGTTAGGCCTTTTTTCTGTCATAGCAAAATCTTGTGAAAATGGCATGTTCCTTGCAAATTTTTTGTTAAGTGTCCTACCCCGTGCTCTTCAATATGTCACCTTGCTCTAGTCCAATTTGCACGTGCTGAATTGCAAAACCCAAAAAGTTATTAGAGTTCCAGGGTCTGCAAGAAATGTTTTTAGAATCTGCCACAGTGTCGAAAACCCACAGTATTTTTGAAAATCCATGATGTTTTCAGTCTGTGTGAAAACCTTCATTTTTTTTGACCTTATGCCTTCCTGCTTATGTGTGCTTATTTTTTCACGTTAGAAACTTTTTGTGTTTTCGATCCTCTTTCATCGAAAACCTTGTGTGTTTTTGACCTCGCATTTATGCCCTGATTGATGGTGTTTCCTAACTACACAAGTCCAACTGGATGGTGGGCCCAGGCCTTCAAAGGTTTCAAGTGATTGGTTGTCACATGGCCACATGGTAGACTTTTTTGACATGTGATCATGCGACCGCTTGCCACCTGTCTAAGTGGGTCCCAGTTCTTCCCATTGCCCAGTGTGATAAAAGTTTAGATAGGATCTGTGGCTATCGCTAGTTCACATGGAAAAGTTGCACAGTGTTTAACCTCTACACTTTTGTGACAACCATCTGATCCTCTAAAAGGTAAAGTAGTTTTGTGGTCCCAGAGGTGATTATGTGGCAGCCTTTGGTTGGCTGTCACATGATCACATAGCCTAGTTTTTGGCTATGCGATCATGTGACCAATTGACATGTGTCTGCGGTGCTGAGGTGGATATGCTTGGTGGGACCACTACTTAATGGCAGGTAGTGGCGGCGGTTTGCTAGTAGTTAGTCACATGTTTTCATATCCTTTTGCAAGGCTATGCGATCATGCGACTGACATTTTTTGTCAACTTCATGCGGTGGTGGTTATGCTCAGCATGGTTAACGTTCACGGGTTGTTGCATGTTTGCGTAGCCTATCTCCAGGCTATGCGATCATGCAAAAGGTGCCACGTGTGTTGGGGCCCATTTGTATTTGGTAGGTGGTGTTGTGACAATCTCCAGTTGGTCTGAGCTGGCAGGATGATAGGTTGAATGCAGGCCCAAGTTAGGGTATCTTAGCGGTGACATGACAACTGACAAGGTGCATGTTAGTGGCTTGTCACATGTTCGCATGAGCTAGTTTTTTGGACTGCGAACATGTGACAAACCCTGTTGTGGCAGTGATAGCATCAGCAGTAATGGGAAGTGGTATGTCACATGTTCGCATAGCCCATTTCTAGGCTATGCGATCATGCGACAACTATTTAGCATCACCGTTGTGGAGTTGACCCGAGGTGTTTAGATGGTTAAAAACACAAACCCACGAAATGCATGGTGACCATTTTCTTGCATTTTTGAATCTCTGAGGATGTTTCCAATGACCAAAAAGGACTGAAATTGATGACAAAAAGGGCCAGATTTGGTAAAACTGATTTTCTCCATCGCTCCAGTGTGCTCCAGGGTGTGAGATGATTGCAGAAGAGGAGTGTCTTGTCATAGGGGAGTGAATGAAATGTACCAAAACTAGTTGCAGGGTCACTTCTAGTTTTAATTTTGTAGATTTTTTATTGATCTTTAGTGCCTTTTTAGAGTTTCTCATGATTGAAGATCTGATGTTGATTAAATGCATTAGACTGTTTGAGCTTGCATGTTGTGGCTTGATCCCTATCCTGTCTATGTTAATTCCTCGGTGGGGTTAGGTGGATTTGAAATTTGAGTTGGAAATGATCATTGTGCTTGCATTGTAACCTTGGTATAAAGGGATTTTTGTGATCATTTGGGGTTATTGGGAGTTAGGTGTTCAAACTTTTGGGTTGTGAGTCCTCTTCTCAGTCTGAATTGTAATGACTTGTCTAGATTTCTTTTGACAATTGAAAGAAAGTTGTAGGTCTAAGCTACAGTTTGCAAGCAGGGTTCCTTTGGATGGATTGTATGCACTTGAGGATTCTTCATACTCAATGCAAGCACATGATTCTCATCTCTCCCTTGTGTCAACATAGATGAATTTTGAACTTTCCAGTTCACTACATAACAATTTATGTATAGGTCTTCATTCTTGAGTTCTAATCTAGGATTAGATTAAATGATGCTTCAGATGGGACCTAAATTTATCTCTTATCTATGTAGGGATATTCTATAAGTAGTAGAGGAGATTGTAAATGTATTTATGACTTTGAATCTTAGATATATTCTAGTGTGTGTGTGTGTAGTCTGTCTAAGAAACCTTGCCCAATGGATGAGACACTGGCCTAGATAAGTACTTCTTTGTTGACATGTCTTGATTGGTTATTATGATTCAAACACATGAAATTAAGAACCATCCTTAAGTTTTCAGTATTTGGTTGTGTGGTTCTACCCATAGTAATGGAGAGTCAATGAGTGTGTGGTTAACACTTAGTACTTTCTTACTATCCTATTATCTATTTTTCAAACCTAGTTCTTGTTGTATGAAGTCTATTTTATACTAGGTTAGGTGCACCAGCCTTGGTTTTGCAGAGCTAGAAGCAGAAGAGGTCATATTAAGTCCCTATAGTTGGTTCAGTTACCCTAAGATCTCATAACATTTTGGAGTTAACCATTCCTAAAATCCATCTGAGTGTATATTGGCAGCCTATTAGAGCATAAGTGTCATTTTGGACACCAACAGATGCTATATGCAGGGAATATGTGATAGGAAAGCATGTGAAGATTCATTTAGAAGCAAGCATAATTTAACAAAAAAACAAGTTACATCTAGTTCATATAGACCTATGTGGTCCAACTGAAACAAGATCATACTATGGTGAAAGGTATTTCATTTTTTTTGTTGATGATTATACTAGGATGATGTGGGTTGCATTCTTGAAAAGTAAGTTAGAAGCATTTGATAAGTTCAAAATATTCAAGGCTAAGGTCGAGAATGAATCTGGATTAAAGATAAAATGTTTGAGATCATATAGAGGAGCAGAATTCACCTCTGATAGATTTTATGAGTACAGTGAAGAACATGGCATAAAGAGACAATTAAGTGCACCTAGAACACCTCATCAGAATGGGATTGTAGAGAGAAGGAATAGGATAATTCTAGATATAGTGTGCACCATCATGATAGAAGGAAAAGTGGCACACACCTATTGGATAGATGCGGTCAATACAATAGTCTATACCATCAATAGAATTTAGTTAAGGCCTGGCACTGACAAAACACCATATGAGCTATGGTTTGGTAATGTTCCCACAATAAAATACTTCAAAATATTTGGAAGCAAGTGCTACATCAAGAGGGATGAAGCAGTAGGCAAGTTTGATACAAGAAGTGATGAAGGTATTTTCCTTGGTTACTCTACTAAAAGTAAACCTTATAGATGATTCAATTTAAGATTGAAAAAGATCATTGAAAGTGCTCATGTTAAGATTGATGAATATTTTATGATTCAAGAAAGATATCATGATTACTCACCCATGATTGAAGAAGAACCAAAACCCTCTACTAGTGAGACGGTTATTGAAGAAATGTTTGACAGTGTTGATGTGTTATTCAATGACCCTGAGACAAGTGAAGAAGAAACTCCTAAGGTTGATGAGTCTACATCAACTAAAGCTCCAAATTTTACATCTAGAAACCATTTCAAGAAAGACATCATTAGAGATCAGAGCAGCAAAGTCTTAAAAAGATCACAAGCAAAGAACTCAGCAAGTAGTGATGCGGTATGTTTACTATCTCATCTTGAACCTTTAAGTGTTGAAGGTGCTTGTAATGATTTAAATTGGCATGATGCTATGAAAGAAGAACTTGATTAGATTATTAGGAATGACACTTAGGAACTGGTCCCAAGACCTAGTGATAAGAATGTGATTGGAACTAGGTGGATATTCAGAAACAAGATGAATGAAGATGGTACAGTAGTAAGAAACAAAGAAAGATTAGTATGTAAAGGATATGCACAAAGAGAAGGCATTGACTATTTAGACACATTTTCACCTTTGAGAAGATTAGAAGCTATTAAGTTATTTTTAGCTTATGCTATAGTTAAAAACTTCAAAGTTTATCAAATGGATGTCAAGTCAGCATTCCTAAATTGAAATTGAAAGAAGAAGTATACATTGAGTAGCTAGAAGGATTCACCTTATTAGACATACCTGATATGGTATGTAGATTGAAGAAGGCCCTCTATGGACTTAAGCAAGCCCCTAGAGCATGGTATGAGAGACTAGCTGGATACTTAACAAAGATTGGATTCAAGAAAGGAGAAACAGATTGTAATATATTCATTAGAGAGACATATGAAGGTTTTTAACTTGTAGCTATATTTGTTGATGACATTATCTTTGGAGGTAATGACAAACTTAGCGCTGAATTTGCTAAGGAGATGTAGAATGAATTTGAGATGAGTATGATTGGTCCTATCAAGTAGTTTTTAGGATTGAATGTGCTACAGACCGAGAAAGGTATATTCATTAATCAATCCAAGAATGTGAAAGAAATATTAAAGAAATTCAAGATGGATGATTGCAAGCTAGTAGGGACACCTATGATTACTAGATGTAAGCTTACAAAGGAAGATGACTCACCAGTAGTTGATATAACATTGTATAAGTCTATGATTGGCAAACTGCTTTATCTTACTTAGATGAGACCTGATATTTCAAATGTAGTTGGCATAGTTGGAAGATTTGCAGCAGAGCCTAAGCAAAGTCACCTCATGGTAGTAAACAGGATAGTCAGATACCTACAAGGCACTATAGACTATGCTCTATGGTATCCTAATTCAAAAAATGTTGAGCTTCATGTGTACACTGATGCAAATTGGGTAGGATGTGTTGATGACAGAAAGAGTACATCAAGAAGAGCAGTGTTTCTTGGTGATAGACTTGTCACTTGGAAGAGAAAGAAACAAAATTATATTTCTCAGTCAACAAAAGAAGTGGAGTATGTTGCAGCAGCCCTAAATTGTTCTACAATTGTGTTGATCAAGTAGATGATAAAATATTTTGGTATTCAGATTGATTATCATATTTTTATTCACTATGATAACACTAGCACTATCAATATGTTGAAGAACCTTGTGATGCATGCAAAGACAAAGCACATTGAGATCAAGTATCTCTTCTTAAGAGAGAAATTGGTAGAGAAAGAAGTCAAACTAGACTATGTGAATACTAAGGATCAGTTGGTAGACATATTAACAAAGCCCTTTCCTAAGGATACTTTTGAGTATCTCAGGGAGAAGTTGGGAGTAATTCCCTTCCCTGATTTTTCTTAGAAGAAAGAAGGAAAGGCATTAGTCTTAAGGGACTAATGGAAGGTTGACTACTCTACCTCAAGAGTAGTACTAGTGCTTAAAATGAATGGAGCTCTTTACCATTGATGTCAAAGGGGGAGTAATATATAGAGTCATGAAAAACAAAAAGATTAATATACTTAGGGGGAGCAGTATTCAGTTGTGACTGTAGTTTAGTTGAGGAAATAGATAATGTTAGAAAATATTGCAGCAGATGAAGGATTCATCTTTGAGGGATTTTTGAAGAGGAAATGCAAAATTTTATAAAATAAATGTTCATTTGGGTTGGTGGTGGTTTTTAATTCCACATGTTGCCATCAATGCCAAAGGGGGAGATTGTTGGAGATTTGCCTGCAGGCCAGTACTGACTGTATGTTTGTCATTGATGACAACATATGGAAAGTAGCATGTGTGGAAGTCTCATGCAATAAGCTTTTAGCATATAATGCATGGACATGATATCAGCATGATATCATGGGCATGGAGGTTAACTATTAGTACAAATAGTTATATAGCAGCTTGTGTCAGCAGTGTTCCTCACAAAGTAACGGGTAGTATTCTATGTATGGTTGTTCATACTATCATTATAGAGCCTTGTGTGATTGGAATTATGTTGAAGACATGTTAGTTATGTTAATTTCATGGAGGCATGATCAGATGATGAACACAAGTTAAGTTATGCAGTCGTTATTCGCCAGTAGCAATTTCCTATGCTTGTTCAGTAGAGCCGACAGAGATTTTATTGGTTCCAAAGTTGCACCTATCTTTAGGGTATGCACCCTTGGAGTTAAGCTTAGAGATAAGTTATTAATGTTTGGTTAAGAGTGCATGAGTTAATTCAGCTTGTGGAGAAATATCCAGTTGTTTTGGTAGAGTTGATAGTGTGTTGCGTGCATCTACAATTATCTTATTAAGACAGGTCCCAGAATATGTTGCATGCATAATAGAGCTGACAGAATGTTTGTTGGAGTTCATTATGGTTTCTTTATTATGATTTTAAGGTGGTTCTAATAGGCCTACTTGATTATATCATTTAGAGGAAAGATACTTATAGGCGGTCATTTGTGATTGCTTGAGGATGGTTCATGGTTGATTAAGCAGAGCATAAGAGAGTGTGCAAAGTGTTGAGCCATCAGAAGAAGGTCTATGTGACCAAGTAGAGTATTTTTTCTATACATTGAAAATGATCTAGAGAGTAGGTCAAAGCATAATTCACCAAGATCTAGATATAGTGTGTATCTGTTATTCAGAAGGTTGTAGCCTTCACCCCTTTGAACAATGAGCTCTCAGACAGTGCGTCCTCTCCCCTAATAGGGACAATTGTAAAAGACTCCTAATAGGATCTGACCCTTAACCAAGTCTACTGTACTTCATATATTGTAAAGCTACTCCTAACAGGGTAAAGGATCTTCTAGCAAGGATCATTATACACTAGTACAGAATATTAGTGGGTATCAAGTCCCACCGGGGTTTTTATCTATTTGGGTTTCCCCATAACCAAAATATTGGTCTTGTGTTTATGTGTTCTTTCATTGTGTTTATGCTTTATTTTTAAGTATACTTAATTGGATAAACAATTGAAACTTGTAGATAACTGATTCACCACCCCCCCTCTCAGTTATCTCTTGGGACTATTCCTAACAATTTATATTTCATACATGTAGTTAAAATCAATTATTGTATTTAAATGCCATAAGCTAAAAGAAAACATAAAAGCATTTTATTATCACTAATTTCTTAATGGGATATCTTAAGGGGACATACATAAAAGCATGTACATAACAAAAGACATAAATGCATACATAAGAACATATACAAATTTCATAAGAACATACTATTGAACCATAAAAGCATACATATTCATGTTATGAATTCTCATGTGTTCATTAATTAGACTTATTGTATGTATGTTCATGTCATATGTAAATTTTTCATGCATGTCAGTTAAAATTCAATTAATGTTTAATTAATTTATATTGCATACATGTAGTTAAAATCAATTATTGTATTTAAATGTCATAAGCTAAAAGCAAACATAAAAGCATTTTATTCTCTCTAATGTCTTAAGGGGATGTCTTAAGGGGACATACATAAAAGCATGTACATAAAAAAATACATAAAAGCATACATGGGAAGATATAAAAATTTCATAAGCACAAAATAAATTGAACCAGCAAAGCATACATAACAAAAGAAAAAAAGCATTTATAACTACATATGTAAAAATTGTTGAACCATAAAAGAATACATAAGAACATACTTTATTATTAGATGTGTCTTAATGGGACATAATGGGTTGTAAGGGGTCCTAATAAACTTTAGGACCCATTACAACCCCTTATGACCAATTATGATCCATGAAGACACATTAGAACCGTAAAATGCATCCTAAGGGGTTGTAGGACCCCATAGATCACATTACAACCACCATAAGACACACTTTATGGTTCTAATTTTTCTTCATGGGTCATAATGGGTTGTAAGGGGTTCTAATAGCCCTTATGACCAATTAGAACCCCTTACGACTCATTATGATCTCTTTTGACACATTAGAATCATAAAGTGTGTCCAAAGGCATTGTATGACCCCTTAGAACACATTACAAACCCTTAAGACACACCTTAGGGTTATAAATTTGTGTCATAATGGATCATAAGGGGTCTTAATATCCCTTAGTACCCATTAGAACCCATTATGATCTATTTCAGAACATTAGAACCATAAAGTGTGTCCTAAGGGGTTGTAAGACCTCTTAGAACACATTACCACCCCTTAAGACACACCTTATGGTTCTAACATGTCTTAATGGGTCATAATGAGTTGTAAGGGGTCCTTAGACCACTTAGGACCCATTAGGCCCCTTATGACCCATTATTGCCTTTTTCAACACATTAGAACCAAAACATTATTCCTTAGGCGACGTAATGTGTTCTAATGGGTCCTAAAACATCTTGTAACACACTTTATGGTTCTAATATGTTGTAATGTTTCTTAATGGGTTATAAGGGGTACTTAGACCTATTAGGGCCCATTAGGATCCCTTATGAACTATTACAACCCATTTCAACACATTAGAACCATAAAGTGTGTGTTAAGGGATCATAGGACCCCTTAGATCATATTACGACCCCAAAAGACACAATTTATGTTTCTAATGTTTTTTAATGGGTCATAATGAGTTGTAAGGGGTCCTAATACCACATAGGACCCATTTGGATCCCTTAAAACACACTATGACCCCTTTGAAAATATGAAAACCATAAAGTGTGTCCTAAGGGGTCGTAACACCCCTTATGTCACATTATGACCCAATAAGGGACACTTTATGATTCTAATGTGTCTTAATGGGTTATAATTCATTTTAGGGGTCCTAATACCCCTTAGGACCTATTATCACCTATTATGACCACTACCACTTTTGACATATTAGAACCTATTAGGAATGGGAACATTGAGAGGGGGGGGTGAATCAATGTTCACTATATTTTAACTTTTCACTTTAATCTTTATACTGAACTTAAATGCTTAAGTACTAAATTTAAAATTCACATAAACATGAAACATGAAATCAACACATGACACCAATATGGTTACGGGGAAACCCAAATAGGTAAAAACCCCAGTGGGAATTGACACCCACTAATATTTTATACTAGTGTTTTGTGATCCTTGTTAGAAGATCCTTAACCCTATTAGGAGTTTCTTTACAATGATTTAAGTATAGTAGACCTTGTTAAGGGTCGGACCTTATTAGGAATATTTTACAATAGTCCCTGTTAGTGGAGTGGATGCACTGTCCTAGAGCTGATCGCTCAAGTGATGAAGGCTACAACCTTCTAATCTTAGATACACACTATATCTACTGGATGAAATGTCACTTTGACACTACTTGTTTGATCAGTTCCTTTGATGCGCTGATGCTTTGACCTCTTGCAAAGCTCTAATACATCTTCTTGACTCTTCACATACTTTTTATCTACTTTTCACAACTCTCTATCAACTTCCATACTAATTACAATGGGCGCATCTTATATTTATATGCACATAAAAAATAAACAATTAGGTCGGCCCTTAGACCTATTACATACAACACTTCCAAATGAATTGGCTTAAGCATGTTTACAATCAAACATATATATATGTGTGTGTGTGTGTGTGTGTGTGTGTGTGTGTCTGTGTGTCAAAAACCTAATTACAATAGGTGCATAGCCTTTACAACATTAGATTATAGACACAACTCAAAATGATAACTATCAGCTGCTTACTCTGTTCTTCACTGGCACACATTGGCTGTGCAACTTCAGCTGACTGTATCTTTCTCATACTTTCACATCTGATCATGCACTCATAGACTAAGAATGAATATAGTCTAACTAACTTAACTTCTAGGGCGCATACCATAATTTGTTCATACGCATGTGCACTGATGCTCTGAGCTACAAGAGCTCTGTACATTGTCCAATCTTCAATACTTAACCAATTTCTGATCTCCTTATCAAGTGTGCTAACTCCAAAATGCTATATGACTTTGTTTCCATAATGAAAACACTATATCAAGTCATATACATTAGTATAGCCAACTTTCCAACAATCTCCCCCTTTTTCATTGATGGCAACAAAAGAATATGGCCAAGTTGCTATCTGTCCTTAATACAAAAAACTTTTTGTTCTTCTATACATATACTTATATCTCCCTATACATGTTATGATCCATATTATATATAAAAATCCCCCTTTGAAATTAATGAAAAAGGTGTTACAAAAACTGTATCTATACATACTTACTAAGGGAAAACATCCAGATATGCTATCTTTAGGTTCTGGATCTCCTTCTTCCAAAATGTGAGTAAAGAGTTTACTATCTAGAGATGAGCACATAATGCATATGGAAGCTTCTCCATCTTCTTCAAGTCTATGTAAGGACCTTGATCTTAGGTTATCATGGTGGCATCAATCTCCTTTATATTTTGATTTAGAATTTCTAGTGAGGGTGCAAGAGCATTCCTCAATTGAGTCTATCTAGTCCTTATCTTTGTCATCTCTTTCTCTGCCTTCTCAATTTTGTCTATCTATCCTTGGTAGACATTATTGCACATGTTCACATCTATGGATTTTTATTTCACTAAACTCTTCACTTTCTCAATCATAGCTTCTGCCTCTTTTATTTTCTTGAAATGAGCATCAGTAAGCTTATCTTGATCCATACATTCTGTAATGATTCTTCTCCCTTGATCAGCAAATTATTTTAGGGATTCTTGATCAGTCTTGAGTGAGCTGAGGTCAAGTGAAAATTTGTTCACCAATTCATTCAATATCTTCTTTAGATACTTTTCTTCTCCAACTAGGGATGCTGACTCTTCAAGGCTTGAAAAATTTCTTTTGAAATGTGAGATGACTGTACTCACATCATCAACCGAGTGTATCTTTGACACTTTCTTGTTCTCTGGTAATAAATTGTTCAGAATGTTTACTGATTCTACCAAGAGGGGATTCCTCATCACTTTCTTTTATTTTTCCTTCTCCACAGCTAAGACGCTAAACTTAATCAGTTCTTCTTCTTTCCATGAGTCTAAACTGGATGTGTCAAGTGTCAAACTTGACAACAATGTTGTAGAGGGAATGATAGGAGTGATATCCATCACTTTGTGTTTTACCTTGACTACATGTACTGATGGTTCATTAATTTCTTCTTCTTTTTTTGATTCTTTCTTTTCTTCTTCTTTTTCTATTTTTTTTTCTTGTTCTTTTTCTTCCATCTTTTCTTCTTCTTTCTCATCTGTTATATTTTCAATCAATACCTCTTCTTGATGAATGGGAGATGTGTTGCAACATAAAATTTTAGCTTCTTGTGTGCTCACAAAAGCTTCCTCAAACTTGTCCAACTCAATTTTAGTGGCTGCCATGGCTATCTCCACATTATCAATGATAATGGTGCTATCCTTGAGTGACTCTATCATGGGCGCAAGTTTGTCTAACTTTGTTTGTGCTTCCATTGTAGGAGCTGAATCCTGAGGACATGTTAATGATGCAATAGTGGGTTCTACCATCTTGACTTCCTTTATGGATACTTGTTCTTTGGGCACAATAGGTGGATACATGTGTCTATGCATAAAGACCTTCTCAAAGGATTTCTATATCTCTTTGGCCACTAGCTCATAATTTTTTATCCATTATATTCAAAGTTCTTGTCTTGGTTCTGATATGAGGCTTCACTAGATCTAACAGAAACTTCTTCTCTTCTAGCTCACATACAGGAAGAGTTTCATCTAAGATCTTTTCCCTTATCCACCTATCTTCATCAATAGCTTGTCTCTTTTGGAATTCTAGGATATTCCATACATTGTCAGGGATCATTGTTTTTAGTTCCAAGATTGTCCTTTTGAACTTGATCATGTGCTTTATGATCATGGTATGAATCTTTGATTTGTCAATTTCATTGACTTTAATATATAACTTCCCTACCTAATCAATTCTCCCTTCATCAATTATTATAGCACTTAGCACATTTAGGCTGGGTCTGAATTCTTCCTTAGGAGGATCTTGAGTGTTCTTTCTACTTCTTGTTGCTAGCGAGGATGGATGATGGGTGCCAACCTCTTTCTTCCTCTTTTCTATGGTCTTATACTCCAGAGGGGAAGTAGGGTCAATGGTTTTATTATGCACAGAAGGAGTATCATTAGTTATATCCTTTTGTTCATCAGATTTCTCTATCTTCACCTTCTTCATTTTAGGATCATGTGATTCTTCCTTAGCTGCATCTGCACTCTTTAGTTCCAAAGCAATCTTTTGTTCTTTTGCTTTGTCAAGATCTTCTTGAGACACACCATGTATTCTCAAGATCTCTGATGTGACTTTACCAGCCTTTCTTTTTGTTATTGCACTATTTAGCTTGGCATCTACTTCTCTTGTCTTCTGCTCATAGGTTCCCCATATAGGTTCATTAGGATCTTTGGGGGCTGATAGTAGTACCTACGCATATGCTTTAAGGATCTATTCCTCTACCTCATAACCAAGTGGATGAATCCACTTAGTTCTTGGCTCAACAACATCCATACAAGTTGTGTCTATCTCTACCATAAAGCAAATAGTATCCTTATACTTTTACACAATTCTCTTTGGAATTTTGTGTCTCATTTACATCTTGTCCCTGAATATTTTGAACTCCAATGTGATGTAATCTCTCAATATGCTCTCAATGGATGCTTTGTTAGATATCTGTGGCATGGTTGGAATGGACTTGTCTAAATACAAATCTGATACTCACCCAACTATATGAAGGTACATGTAAATGATTAAAGACCCAAACCTGAATATTTTGGTCTTATCATGCTTGATGGCCTTGATGTTATCAATTAGCTTTGCGTGCAAGATCTCACAAAGATTGAACTCCCCATCTTCCTTCACAAGTCAAATGGCTGCCAGAATTGTGCCTGTAGACACACTATTCACCCTATTGGTGTGATGAAACCTGTATCCAAGTATCATAGACATCAATTTGATGTCAGCTTGCTCAATAGGCTCAATTGTCATCCCGCACCTATCATTCCTTGACTTACATGTTTTCTCGACAATTTTTCTAACATCCTTGTCTACTGGAAGGACAACACCTATCCTATAAAGGCTTGTCATCTTATGTATTAGGTCACTGGTGATTCTTACTAGCACATTACCTATCTAGAATAAATCATCATGAATTCTACTCAATAGTATCTTAATCCATTCAGTCTCATAAAATTCATATGTCATAGCATACTCAACTATAGGGTGATCATTCCACTTAACATATTCATCCATGAATATTTTATTTGGTTTCAACATGGTATCCATGTGCACCCTTAACCTATCCAACCCTACTGGTTCTTTCGTTGAGTAGATATATGCCCTAATGTCCTCGACATGCATAACACCCATAAGCATGTGGGAGAATGCTCCCTCTAAATCATCTAGGGTTGACTTAAATGGACGCTTCTTAAATACATATCTCTTCTTCTCTATAACATCAAAAACTATGGGAGTGGCCATGACTTACTTGTTTAATCACTTTCCAACTGATCTCTGAGATCATCTGAAGACTTCTGAATTGATGCGATGAAGTAGGGTTTCTACAACTGACCAAATGCACTGCTAATTACTGCAAATTTACTCAAACACTCTTAAGGCTCTTTTTTCTCTCCAATCACTCTAAATTTGAATGCAATGAGTAGCCAAACAAATTTCTATGTAGTTAAAGTGAAAATTCCACCATTAATGCTTGCCACATAAACTAGGGTGTCACATCAAAATTTCCAACTTTTGTTCTATTAACAATCAGTATGTGCATTCTTGCACAAAGGTTCCTTTATACTTTGAAAGCTTAAGTCTAAAGGTGCATACTTTGAGAATGAGTATACTAGCCACATAGGGGTCTAGAGCTAAATTATCTCCCCCTATGACCCTGAGGGCCATTCATCCAGATATAGAGGGTGTGTCCACTATGGATGTATCCAATACATACTCATCAGTCCTATCCTTCTTCTCTCACCAAATCAATCTTGCATCATTTGAGGCTTTCACAAAATTAACTTCTCCTTCAGGATCCAATACTGATTCTTCAACCTTTTTAGGGCTTTCCCGACCTTGCTTCCTTGATCTATAGAATTTTGAGATATGTCCAGCCTTGTTACAAGAGTGACAAATGACTAGAGGTCTTATATTCCTTAGTGCATTGACATGAGTCACCAATTTACATGTTCTAGCTAAGTGACCATTATAGTTACATATTTGACATGTAACATTTTGAGAACTTCTTACATTTTTCTGATTCTGATTTCTCTGATCATGCTGAATCTTGTTCTTCTTACTAGTCTTGCAATTCATAGCTCTATGACCAAATTTATTGCATGAATAATAGTAACCATTAAAAGGTCTTACCTCTATACAGTTCCTCGTAATCTAGCCATAGTTGTTACATGCAAAACAAGTGTGGTCTACAGGCTTGCACTCATTCTTAGGTGGTATACCATTATCTTTGGTTTGATCTTTAGTCTCCTTGGCATTAGTAGCATCTTTTTATGTATCATTTATTGCTCCCATGTTGTCAATATTATTTTGTGCTTCATTATATCCAATATAGCTAGTGTCTCCTTTGGCTCTCCTTGCATACAACTAAGATTCTATCAAATCAAAATAACTGTGCAATTTTTCAATATGATTCTTTTCTTCTTTCTATTCATACTCCAAGATTTCTTTGCTATTCCTTAGCTCCAAGATTTCCAAGTTAGCTTGCCTTAATTCCTCGTTGAGTTGAAGGTTCTCTTTGACTTTTTCATTGTAGACTTCCTGATTGTTGATCATCTTATCATCAAATTCTTCAAGTAGTCCTTTTAAAGATACATTGTCTTCATTTAGCTTCTTGACCTTTGCTCCTAGATCACTCTTAGAGCATTCTTTCAAATCCTTTCTTAGCCTTTTAATGACTAATTGTGTATCACTGACTTTTTCTTTTAGTTCTTCAATTTCTCTTTCTGATTTGTCCAAGTCTTCAAGACCAGCTTCAAGATTTCTTTTCAGAAGTTTTATTTCTACTTTTTCCATGATCTCCTTAAGTGGTTAGACTTCTTTGCTGAAGACCAGAGCTCTGATACCAATTGTTAGGAATGGGAACACTGAGAGGGTGGGTGAATCAGTGTTCATTATATTTTAACTTTTCAGTTTAATCTTTATACTAAACTTAAATGCTTAAGTATTGAATTAAACATTCACATAAACATAAAACATGAAATCGACACATGACACCAATATGGTTACAGGGAAACCCAAATAGGTAAAAACCCCGATGGGAATTGACACCCACTAATATTTTGTACTAGTATTTTGTGGTCATTGTTAGAAGATCCTTAACCCTGTTAGGAGCTGCTTTACAATGCTTTAAGTATAGCATATTTATAATCAAACATATATATATATATATATATAAATAAATATATATATATATATATATATATATATATATATATCTGTGTCTGTGTCTGTGTGTGTGTGTGTGTCAGCAACCTAATTACAATAGGCACATAGCCTTTACAACATTAGATTATAGACGTAACTCAAAATGATAACTATTGGTTGCTTACTTTGTTCTTCACTGGCACACACTAGTCGTGCAACTTCAACTGACTATTTCGCATACTTGCACATCTGATCATGCACTCATAGACTAAGTATGAATATAGTCTAACTAACTTAACTTCTAGGGTGCATACCATAATTCATCCGTACGCATGTGCACTGATGCTCTAAGCTGCAAGAACTTTGTACACTATCCAGTCTTCAATACTTAACCAATTTTTGATCTCCTTATCAAGTTCCTTGACTCCAAACTACTATATGACTTTATTTCCATAATGACAACACTATATCAAGTCATATACATCAGTATAGCCAACTTGCCAATAGAACCATAAAGTGTATCCTAAGGGGTCATAATGTGCTCTGCATGGTCTTATGACCCCTTAGAACACACTTTATGGTTTTAATGTGTCTTAATAGATAATAATGGGTTGTAAGGGGTCCTAATGCACTTTATGACCCATTACAACCCATTATGACCACTTTCAACACATTAGAATCATAAGGGTTCTCTAAGGGCTCATAATGTGTTCTAAGGGGTCATATGACCCCTTAAGACACATTTTATGGTTCTGATGTGTCTTAATGGGTCACAATGGATCATAAGGGGTCATAGGACCCATTAAAACACATTATGACCCCATAAGACACATTAAGACCCATTTCAAAACACTAAGACACATTAGAACCATAAAGTGCATCTTAAGGAGTCATAGGACACATTAGAATGCATTACGACCCATTAGGTAATAACTTGTGGTTCTAAAGTGTTAAAAGGATTCATAATTGGTTGTAATGGGTCATAATACCCTTTAAGATCAATTAGAATCCCTTAAAACTTATTATGACCTCTTTCAACACATTAGAACCATAAAATGTGTCATAAGGGGTCATAAGACCCCTTAAAATACATTACGACCCCTTAAGACACTCCCTATGGTTCTAATGTATCTTAATGGGTCCCAATGGTTCCTAAAGGGACCTTAGACCACTTATGACCTATTAATGCCCCTTGTGAAACATTAGAACCATAAAGTGTTCTAAGGGGTCCTACGACCCCTTATAACACACTTTATGGTTCTGTAAGGATAAAAATGTAAGGTATAAAAATATGGGATGGCTATGTTAAGATGAAAATATGTGATGGAAGATGGAAAATTTTGTGGACATAAAAATTTAATAAAACATGAATACTTAACTTGAAAATAAGCAGATTTGGAAATTACTATTTTCTGGTGTCTGTGTTCAGTTTCAGGAGATTTTGCAACCGGATCTGGCCTGGAAATGCAGAAACAGAGAAAACCTAGAAACCTTTTGTCTTTCTAAGATAGGTCATCCTTGACCTCAGGAAAAGGGTAAGATCTTAACCTAGGGTACAATCTTACCCCAAAAATTCATCCTTGACCTGCGTTGTTCCAACAGAAATTTTGTTCACGGATCCTAGAACTTTTCTGAAAATGGTACTCAGATGTGAACTGCAATTCACTATCCCACACCTGTACCTACAAGAAAAAGAGGGTTTTGTTGTTTGGATGAGGGTTTTTCCTTGGGAAAACCCTAGTTTGGAATCAACCTTTAAAACATAATTGAAATAGAGCATACTAGCAAGCAGTAGAAGTAGATCTAACAATGAAGCTATGATACTCAATAGATATGCAATTGTATTTGAAATGTAATCAAGTATGTTAATATGAAAGATTGGACTCAACACTAACAAATGTAAATCAAAACCTCCATGATTTTATGCTTGGAATCCACCTTAAAGGGAGAATGAAGATGAACAAAGGATCTTGAAGGAAGATCACACCACCATGATGGATAGATCTAGGATTCGAACGATGAATCTTGAATGCTTGAACCAAATCCCTCCAAAGACTTGAATGTTCAAATCCTTGATCTTCAATGGAGAACTTGAATGCTTGAATGTAGATAATGGATTGAATGCTTCCTTGATTGATAATTATTGATTGATCGTGGATGTCTCTCACACTTGATTGCTTGATGGAAAGATGGATTGAAATGAGAGAGCAAGGCTTCCTTTTATACTAGTCTAGGGCACAAACTTCTAGAGAGGACGACATAGGAGAATTAAATTCTAATTAAACCTTAAACCCTAGAAATGGACCTAGACTAAATAAAATTTAAGATTTTACCATTCTGAAATCCAAACCCAGAAATGGGAAAACAAATCTTTTCGAAACCCGACATTCAAAAATCATGGAATCTTGAAATTTGGACCTTGGGTCAAGGTTGAAGTTGACTTTGACCTAGGTTGGGGTTGAGATCAACTTTGACCTAGATCAGAGTCGAGGTTGACCTTGACCTAAAAAGGTCGACCTTGACCCTAAGGTCAAGAATCTCAAGATCTCAGTCCAGAATGCCAGAAAAGTGCAGAAAGAGGGTAGAAAAAGGGGCAAAGTGAGGCAAAAAGCTAGATTCAAGCCAAGGACATACCCAAGGCATTTACATGACCCCAAACTACCTAATCAGAGGGCTAAACCATTCTTAAATGGAAGTTCTTCCATTTTCTGATGATACATTTAGCCCCCACTTTAGCAAGAGTATGGATTCGATGCAAACTCTTGGTAAAGGAGAAGAAAGAAGAGATCCAAGTGGATTTGTAACAAGATATAATAACACTTAGTTAAGGACACAAGCCCCCAAGCTAATGATTCTATCTCAACATACATGCACAAGGGTGTGAAAACAAAGAGAAAACTAAAAGACACACAAAAGAGAGGGGTTAGTACAAAACCAAATCAACTAGTAGAGGAAACCTTGCTGAGAAATTCTTCCTATACTAATATCATATTTGGAAAGATATCATAAAAGTGTAAATGGTTACATAAGAAAGACAAGAGCAATACTATAAATAGCATAGCTTCATGATCTAGTCCTACTAGCATGAAAGTAAAAAGAGAGAAAAGAGAAAGTAATTACCTCACCTAGTAAGATGCCCACCTTACCATGAATCACCAAGGAGGGAGCCCAACAGATAGCGAAACCTGATAGTTCACCCAAAAATTGTGCTTTGAATTTGTAATTTATCTTCTGATGGCTTTTGGAATACCCATAGATCTATCTTCTTGTATCACCATGGAATATAAAATGTGTGTCTCCTCATGATTTAGCAACTTATGTGTGTTACCTTCAGAAGATTTAGCATATTGAAAATTGAAAAATGTGTGTCTCTTCAAGATTTAGCAACTTATGTGCATTACCTTCAGAGGATTTAGCATATTGAAAATTGAAAAATGTGTGTCTCTTTAGGATTTAGCAACTTATGTGCATTACCTTCAAAGGATTTAGCATATTGAAAATTGAAAAATGTGTCTCTTCAAGATTTGGCAACTTGTGTGTGTTACCTTTTGAGGATTTAGCATATTAAAAATTGAAAAACTATAGTACAAGGGAGACCCTATATATGCCCCCCTCCTTATCATAGCTATCTACTAGACATGATAAGTAAGAGAAGGAGGATACCTACTTCACAAAGTAAGGATATATCCTGCTAACAATGTACACTATATTGTTAGTGAAAGATATTGACCTTTACATCTAAGAGCATAGATAATCGTAAAAAGGATATTTCACTTATGGAAAAAGGATCCTCAAAGAAAGAGATCTTATCAACAAGACCCCGTCATAGAGGAGTACTTTAGATCAAATATCATCTTTCAAAAAGAAACAAAGATTCAATCATCTAGCTCCTTGTACTCAAGAGGAAGAGGAATCTTTGAATAAAGGAATCAAACTTTGATCCAAAAGCTATGGGAAAAGTTTATAAAGAACATAATTTTCAAAATAAAGAAGAGGTGATGACCTAGGACAAAAACCTTAAAAACCGCTATCAATATAATGAAATAATGTTTCAAGATAAACAAATGCCACTAAACTCGGGAAAGCAGATCCCTAGACAAAGAGAAAGAATGAAAAACCTTGCCCCCCAGGGATGAAAGCAAGGGGTACCTTTGCAAAACAAATGTCTCTAGAAAAGATATCTTGAATATTGAATAAAATATATGGATTATTATAAACATAATGTAAAACCATAGAGAAGAAGTCCATAGAGAGAATACCAATTAAGCTAAGGATAAAATAAGAGCCTAATGGATCCTACAAGACTAGATTAAATTCCTCTTTCCCCCTAGTCATGAGACAAGAGGATAAAAGACCTATATTATGGAAGAGTCAAGGGGATTCTCCCTATCAAAGTTATGAAGGGATTGTAAAATTGCACGAATTTGAGATATAATTCCTAAAGCAGCTTGTTCTCTAACATATAACTTGAAATGCACACAATTAGCAAGTAAATGTGTATTACTCTAATGAAAAGGAAATTTGTACTTGGATAGACAATCTTTTGGTATAGGTATAAATATTTCTTTCTTGGAATTCATCAACTGAACATGCACCTTCTTAGTTACATCTTGAGGAGTATCAAGGTAATCTAATTTAGGTGTAGGGAGAAGAATATGAAGAGGACAACGATGGTCAAGATCAACTACCTTGAATTGAGATTGCAAACAACCAACACTACGCATATCTTTAGTGGGTAGATGAATTGGATATTTAATACCATGTTCATTAACACCAAGCCCTAATCCTTTATAACCTTGTTTAGTCATCATATTATATCATGTAGTGTACATATCATGTAAAGCTTGTACAGGAGGTGATTGCTTATCACGTTCATGAGTAAAGGTTGTATAAGGTGGAATAATAGGTTTAGAGGAAGTTTATGTACCCTTTACTTAATATAATCATGAATCAAAGGAGAAGGTAAATCAAAGAACTCTTGCACATCTGCATCATGAACTATAGATTTAATCCCATCATAAGTATGGGAAGAACTAGGATTAGCAAATGGGGAATTAGTCAGATTAGGCATCGAATTAGAATTAGGAAGATTATGAAATAGATTAGGGATGATAGGATTAGGATTAGGAAGATTAGGAGATGGTGTATCATCTACCCAATTCTTCACATAATCCAAAAGAGTAATAAGTTTGCCACATAAATCTTTAATGAAAGTTTTGAAAGTAGGAAGACTAGTATCTGTCAATCTCACAAAAGCATACGCAAGTGAAAGATGAAGGGTAACCAAAATAATGAAGTGAATAATACTCTCATAAACATCATAAGTTTGATAAAGAGATGCTAAGAGGAGGATAATACAGAAAATAAGCACACACCAAAGAATCTTAAAAATCTTCATAGTAAATGCAAGAAACAGTTTTTTATTTTGTGAAATATATGGATTTTTTTTGTTTTTTTTTTAATTTTAAAAATGCAAGAGTATAAAATAAATCTAATCTTAAGGAAAGAAATAAAATCATCCAACACCAAAAAGAAAGAGTTTTCTATCATAGGTTCACCAAAAATGTAAGGAATAAAAATGTAAGGTATAAAAATATGGGATGGCTATGTTAAGATGAAAATATGTGATGGAAGATGGAAAATGTTGTGGACATAAAAATTGAATAAAACATGAATAATTACCTTGAAAAGAAGCAGATTCAAAAATTACTATTTTCTAGTGTCTGTGTTCACTTTCAGGAGATTCTACAACCGGATCTAGCCTGGAAATGCAGAAACAAAGAAAACCCAAAAACCTTTTGTCTTTCTAATCCAAGTCATCCTTGACCTCAGGACAGGGGTAAGATCTTACCCTGGGGTACAATCTCACCCCAAAAACTCACCCTTGACCTACATTATTCTGACAAAAATTATGTTCGTGGATCCTGAAAGTTCATCGAAAAGGGTACTCAGATCTGAACTACAATTCACTATCCCGCACCTCTACCTGCAACAAAAAGAGGGTTTTTTTGTTTGGATGAGGGGTTTACCTTGGTCAAACTCCAGTTTAGACTCAACCTTTAAAATAGAATTGAAATAGAGAATGCTAGCAAGTAGTAGAATTAGATCTAACAATGAAGCTATGATACTCAATAGATATGCAATTGTATTTGAAATGTAATCAAGTATGTTAATATGAAATCTTGGACTCAACACTAACAAATGTAAATCAAAACCTCCATGATTATATGCTTGGAATCCACCTTGGAGGGAGAATGAAGATGTATAAAGGATCTTGAAGGAAGATCACATCACCATGATGGATAGATCTAGGGTTTGAATGATGAATCTTGAATGCTTGAACCAAATCCCTCCAAAGACTTGAATGTTTGAATCCTTGATCTTCAATGGAGAACTTGAATGCTTGAATGTAGATAATGGCTTGAATGCTTCCTTGATTCAGAATGCTTGATTGATCATGGATGTCTCTCAAACTTGTTTGCTTGATGGAATCTTGAAATTTGGACCTTGGGTCAAGGTCAAGGTCAAATTTGACCTAGGTTAGGGTTGAGGTCAAATTTGACATAGCTAAAAGTTAAGGTTGACCTTGACCTAAAAAGGTTGACCTTGATCTTGATGTTAAGGATCTCAGGATCTTAGTCTAGAATGCCAAAAAAGTGCAGAAAGATGGTGTAAAGAGGGGTGGAGTGAGGAGAAAAGGTAGATTCAAGCTAGGGACCTACCCAAGGTGTTTAACATGACCCCAAACTACCTACTCAGTGGGCTAGACTAGTCTTAAATGGAAGTGCTTCCATTTTCCAATGATACAGGTTCTAATGTGTCACAATGGCTTGTAAAGGGTCCTTAGACCTCTTAGACCCCATTAAGATCCCTTACAACCTATTACAACCCATTTTAACACATTAGAACTATAAAGTGTGTACTAAGGGACCATAGGACTCCTTAGATTTCATTATGGCCCCATAACACACACTTTATGATTCTAATATTTTTAATGAGTCATTATGGGTCATAATGGGTCTTAATACCCTTAAGGACCCATTTGGACCCCTTAAACCCATTATGACCCCTTTTGAAACATTACAACCATAATTTTTTTCCTAATAGGTCATAACACCACTTAGATCACATTACGACCCCATAAAACACACAAAATATGGTTCAAATGTGTCTTAATGGGTCATAATAGTTTTTGAGAGATCTTGATACCCCTTTGGACCTATTATTACCCATTATGACCTCTTTCAACACATTAGAACTATTAAGAGTTCCCTAAGGGGTCATAGTGTGTACTAAGGGCTCCTATGACTCCTTAGGACACACTTTCAAGTTCTAATGTGTCTTAACTAGTCATAATGAGCTCTAAGGGGTCCTAATACACCTTAGGACCCATTAAAACCCATTATGACCCCTCTCAACACATTAGAACCATAACATGTTCCCTAAGGCATCGTAATGTGTTCTAATGGGTCTTATGACCCCTTAAGACACACTTTGTGGTTCCAATTTGTCTTAATGGGTCATAATGGGTTGTAAGGGGTCTTTAGACTTATCAAGATCCATTATGACCCATTACAACCCATTTTTACACATTACAAACCATTATCACCCACTAAGACACATTATAGCCATAAAGTGTGTGTTGAGGGGTTATACAACTCCTTAGAACACATTTTTACCCCTTAGGGAGCACTTTATGGTTCTAATGTATCAAAAGGAGTCATAATGGGTTGTAATGGGTCCTAAGGGGTTTCAAGACCACTTACAACCCACTGTGACCCATTAAGATTCATTAGAATCATAAAGTGTTCACTATGGGATTGTAATATATTTTAAGGGGTCTTGTGACCCCTTAATGCATACTTTATGTTTCTAATGCACCCTAGTAGATCATAATGGTTTTTAATGTGTTGAAAGGGGTCATAATGGGTCGTAATGGGTCTTAATGGGTCATAAGGTGATGCAGGGTAGGGATGGAGGAGCCAACTATGGACAGTCCAAGCCTACACTACTAGTTATGACAATAAAAAGCACATCAGAATATAACAAGATAATTCTTCAAATCAAAATTTCATTCAACATGCCCGGCTATAAGGCCTTCTAGGTTTTGGCCTATTACAATGAAATAAAAAAGTATCAACAAGATCTTGCAAGATCCAAGAAACCAGTAACTAGTTCAGACCTGCAACACAATAGCCTCTGATAGGAACAACCATGATAGATTCTAAACTAGTGCTCGCAAGCCACCAAGCAACCCCTTGTTGTCCTAAGCCTGCAGGCCACTAGTTCTGCCACAAACTCTTAGATTCCAAAATATTCTTCTACTCTACTCTTCCATCCTATCACTACACATTCTACATCTTTCTTGATCATCTACTACTACCTCTACATCAACCCAAACTCACAATATATAGCTAGCTCAGCCACAAGTCAGTGAGTCGGGCATTTAATTACAATATAGGTCCAAACCAATAAGAGAAACCAAAACTAACGCAAGAATGATAAAAAATTAATGCACCTATAGATTTAGGTCAAAAAATGACCCAAGAACATGCCCCTAAATTTTCAAGGCCCCATCTCATCACACAAAACCATGCAAGAAGAAATACTCCATGTTTCACATGAAAACTAGTAGAAAATAGGTACCTGAGAAAAATGGTCATAAATTTTTACTCATAACGAATTAGGACTTGTGATTTTTGGAAAAAATAGTAATTTAGGTCCTCTTAAAGTCCCTAAGATAGAAAAGGCTGATTCATTAAGGATCAACTGCTACACACCTCACAATCAGCACCAAAATTATAGGAAAACATAGTTCCGACGGCAAGGAAAACAACTCCAACTTTGAAATAGATCATCCAAGATCTCCCAAACCATGCCACCTCAAGAGATGCAATCTTAGATAGGGAATTCCTCCAAGAATAAGAAAGATCTTCAAGAACTCAAAATGCTCTTGCATCAGACCACCCAAGTAAATAGAAAGCATGTCCCACACTTTAATCTCAAAACAATTATCTTCAATCAACTTCATCTTCACCAAAGGCTTCCAATCCCTCAAGGATAAGAGAACAATTCTGAAAATCAACCATCTATGCTTCATCCAGTCAAACATCAAGATCACATGAATCTCAACAATCCAATCAGCATACCACTGATCACCATGACCAATCTCAGCAACAAGAGTATCCAACTCCCCAACAAGTAGATCCAAAGTCAGATCCACATCAATATAAAATCTCTCATCATCAACATCCCATATCTGCAACTCATCAGAAGACTCATTACTATCAACCAGAAATTCAAGTCCATAACCAACAAATAATATCTACACCATAACACTAAACAAAATAAAGTCAACAACACCACCATCACAAAGGTGTTTAGCAAAGACAACTTTCTTCCAACAAGACTTCTTCATCTCACACATCAAATATGCACTCCTCAGAAGCATCTTCAATCCAAGGTCCTAGTGAAAACAACCTCACCTAGTTTACACACTCAAGATCTTCAAGCTCTAATACCACTTCACATAGGGTAGGGATGGAGGAGCCAACTATGGATAGTCCAAGCCTACACTACTAGTTATGACAACAACAAGCACAATGGAATATAACAAGATAATTCTTCAAATTAGAATTTCATTCAACATGCCCGGCTGTAAGGCCTTCTAGGTTTTGGCCTATTACAATGAAATAAAAAAGTATCAATAAGATCTCACACTATCTAGGAAGCCACTAACTAGTTTAGATGTATAACACAATAGCCTCTGATAGGAACAACTAAGATAGATTCTAAACTTGTGCTCGCAAGCCACCAAGCAACCCCTTGTTGTCCTAAGCCCGCATGCCACTAGTTCTGCAACAAATTCCTAGATTCACAAATATTCTTCTAATCTACTCTTACATCATGTCACTACACATTATACATCTTTCTTGATCATCTACTACTACCTCTACATCAACCCAAACTCACAATATATAGCCAGCTAAGCCACAAGTCATCCAGTCAGGTATTTAATTACAATATACATCCAGACCAATAAGAGAAACCAAAACTAATGCAAGAATGATAAAAAATTAATTCACCTTTAGATTTAGGTCAATAAATGACCCAAGAACATGCCCCTAACTTTTCAAGGCCCCATCTCATCACACAGAACTGTGCAAGAAGAAACACTCAATGTTTCGCATGAAAACTAGCAGAAAATAGGTACGCGAGAAAAATGGTCATAAATTTTTACTCATAACAAATTAGGACTTACAATATTGGTAAAAGATATTACTTAAGGTCCTCTTAAATTACCTAAGATGGAAAAGGTTGATTCATTAAGGATCAATGGCTACATGCCTCACAATCAGCACCAAAACTACAGGAAAACACAGTTCTGACAGCAAGGAAAATAACTCCAACTTTGAAATAGATCATCCAAGATCTCCCAAACCATGCCACCTCAAGAGATGTGATATTAGACATAGCCTCCACATACATCAAGTAAAAAATACCTTTCATCACATATGTCAGAGATCTCCATAGATCATCACAACATAGGAACTCAGAAGGCTGCCCAAAACAAAGTATTGTATCCCTCTGATAGGGAATTCCTCCAAGACTAAGAATGATCTTCAGGAACTCGAAATTATCCTACATCATAAGGGGTCTAAGGACCCAATGTAACACATTAGAACCATAACATGTGTCTTAAGGGGTTATAGGACCCCTTAAAACACATTAAGACCCATTAGAAAACTTTATGGTTCTAATGTGTTATAAGAGGTCCAAATGGGTCCTAAGTGCTATAAGGTCCCTTTAGGACCCATTATGACCCATTAAGACACATTGGAATTATAATGACTATCTTAAGGGGTTATAATGTGTTCTAAGGGGTCTTATGACCTATTATGACACATTTTATGGTTCTAATGTGTCGAAAGAGGTCATAATAAATTGTAAGGGGTTCTAATGGGTCTTAAGGGGTATTAGGATCCACTAAAACTCCTTATGACCCATTTCAACACATTATAACCATAAAGTGTGCCCTAAGTGTTCATAATGTGTTCTAAGGGGTTGTATGACCCCTTATGACCCATGAAGACACATTACAACCATAAGTCATGTCTTATAGGGTTGTAATGTGATCTAAGAGGTCCTATGATCCCTTAGGACATACTTTATGCTTATAATATGTCAAAAAGGGGTTGTAATAGGTCGTAAGGGATACTAATGGACCCTAAGGGGTCTAAGAACCCCTTACAACCCATTACAACACATTAGAACCATAAAGTGTGTTACAAGGTATCATAGGGCTCCTTAGAACACTTTATGGTTCTAATGTGTTGTAAGAGGTCCTAAGTGGTCTAAGGTCCCTTTAGCACACATTATGATCCATTAAGAAACATTAGCACCAAAAGGAGTAACTTAAGGGGTTGCATTATCTTCTAATGGGCCTAAAGGGACCTTAAGACATATTGTAGGGTTCTAATGTGTTGAATGAGGTCATAATAAGTTGTAAGATATTCTAATAGGTCTTAAGGGTTATTAGGACCTATTACAACCTATTATGACCCCTTTAAACATATTAAAACCATAATGTGTTCCCTAAGGGGTCATAATGTTTTCTAAGGGGTCATATAACCCCTTAGGACACACTTTATTGTTTTAATATGTCTTAACGTGTTGAAATGGGTCCATCATCCTCTGTAAAGTGTGACCCCATCTGATTGCAAAGCCATGTGACCACCGATCTGGACAAACATACCTGCTAATCACATCAACCAATACTACTAGGAGAGGCTCGTACAAATCTACCATATCCTCCCATCTGATCTATGTCTCATCAATCTCATCATCTCCAAAAATGACTCTACACTCCCCCAAGCCATCATGTTTGTCATACTGCACTAGCTCTCCTATGATGGGAAGACAGAGGATGTGATATATATCCTCTAATGTAACTATCATATCCCTATAGGAAGATGGAAAGTACTCACCTCTGAGTGCCATAACTCTACTAATGTCATTAGTATCCCTAGGTTCACCCGAATCTCATGCATATAAATCACATGACATAAACTAGTGGCCCCTATCAGTGGTTTATCTATCTCTGACAATGCTGGCCTCAAATTTTGTGTAATAGGATATCTCTCCCGTGACATCAGAATGTCTATAATGTCCTCCTATCACAATCACCAACATAAAAAACTATTAGGTTTTGCACAGATTAATCTGTCTATCTATCCTATATCTAAATCAAGCACATGTTTATCACATTTCTAAAAGGATAATTTTATCAATTATCTATTTATGTGGGTTGACTATCGACCATGCTACAATATTGCCTACCTTCAAAATCAATCTAAACACCTAATCGAAAAATCACATCAACCTATCGACCTATGATTTAACCTAGTTAGCCTAATTCCTTTTTCAATTATATCTCCTAAAATGAATGTGCAACATAGAAATATTCTTGCATAGCATCCCCTAACAAATGCAGAGATATAGTATATGCACAATTCTACTAAATAAATATGCCACCAATTTTGAAAAATGCATAGAAATACATTTGTGCACATTTATTTACTAAATGTGCAGTCCCCCTATTTCCTAAAATGCATGCATAGGTACCCCACTTGTATGCACAATTTTAGCACTTTCCTACACAAACATACTCTTTTGTTGCATATACATGCACCACAAATGTGCATTCATCCTTCAGATTACAACAATTTTTATTCCTACCTATATCTAAGTTGAATCTACCTAAAACATACTAAAATTATACTCTAAATCATGCAAAATAAAAAAATCACAAAGGATGATTAGATCACTTACCGGCTCTCCTGAATTGGGAGGTCTCTGGAAGTGTCAGATGCACTCGAATTGATGATCTGCTAGTGGGAATGACATCTTTTTCATCTTAGCTCTTTTCTCTCCATAACTCTAGTCTCTCAAAGACAATTTTACTAATGATCATCTATTGGAACCTTTAACCCCTATATTGATGCAAGAGAGGAAAGGAGAGGCCACAAAATGGCACACCCTAACCAAATCCACCTTGCTCAAACACACGCGGAAGCAAACAACAACATAGTGGGAGAGAGAAATGAAGGATCATTCATATATTAACTTCAATAGATTCATACATGTCGGGTTGTAACACCTTCCTAGTTATGGCTAGATATTACAATGAAGTGAAAAAGTCCTCAAACATGTGAGGATCTATCAAAATATCTCTAATTTTCTATCTTATATCTCCTTACTTCAATTTCCCCCTAAACATCAACCAAACAACTACATTTATACAAGAGTCTACCGAACTAAGTCAGCCTTCAGATCTACAATTAATAGAAGGAACAATCAGATTTGGGACCACATGCTTCCCAATGATGGATTCTAACATTAAATCTGTGACCCAAAATAAATGCACAAGTCAGCCTCAACAGGAACTCAAAAATAAACTACTCAGTGAACAAAGACAATCGAGTGTTAGTCAAGCATCACCGAGCACCAAGGAATTAACCGAGTGCTAGTCAAGCAAAACTAAGAAACACTGATGAACAAAGGAAACTAAGAAACACTGAACCAACTCGGTAAAAGAAGGAACTAAGCAATGAAAACAAACTTCAAATATATTTTTGGTGACACAGGATTTCCAAGGACCTGAGATGCTCCTGCATCAGACACCTGAGGCTATTTGAGAATGATTCTCTGAATCATGAAGTTGATGCAACCCAAGTTGAATCCAACTCAGATTGTGAAATGCATGAACTATCTTCAATTGGTCTATTCTTCCATTTTACCAAATACTCCATATACTATTTACCTCTTGTACTCTTTCCAATTCTTTGCTCCAAAATTGCCTCAACCTCTTCATTCTACTTCTTAGGATAATCCATCGGTACTGTTATTTCTTCATCCAACTCATGGTATTCATATAAATAAGCAATTTTGAATATAGGTGATATATCCATGTGATTAGGTAATTCAATCTCATTTGCATTTCCACTGTCAAATTTCCTCAAAATTTTGCAAGGTCCAAACTTCTTCATTTTCAACTTCCCATATGTTCCAACAAGAAATCTACCTTTCTTCAAATGAACCATTACTTCATCACTAAAATCAAAAGTCTTGTGTCTTCTTGATCTATTAGCTCCATCTTTGTATTTTTGATTACTCATTTCTAGCTTATGTTTCACATCTTAATGCAATGTCTTCATGTACTTGGCAAACTTTACTCCTTCAACACTTCTCTTTCTTTCATTAGTAATGTCTCTTAAATCAGATATACCTCTTAGTTGTATGCCATTTACAATCTCAAAAGGTGTTTTTCCAGTACTCCTATTCACTAAATTATTGTATGCAAAATCTACTTGTGCCAACACAGAATCCCAATTACTCAGTGTGTCTCCAACTAAGCATCTCAAGAGATTACCCAAACTTTTGTTCACAACTTTGGTTTGTCCATTGGTTTGTAGGTGAAATGTAGAACTGTATTTCAACTTAGTGTCAAACTTCTTCCAAAGGGTCTTCCAAAAGTATCCAACAAATTTACTATCTCACTCAGAGATAATACTCCTCGGTAATCCATGCAATCTAACAAATTCCTTAAAGAAAAGATATGCTACATGTACTACATTTGATGTCTTTCTACAAGGTATAAAATGTACCATTTTAGAAAATCTATCCACAACAACAAATATAGAATCATTACCTCTTACTGTCTTCAGTAAGCCAAGAACAAAATCCATACTGATGTCAATCCAAGGTTTCTCAGGGACAACAATCAGTGTATACAATCCAGTATTCTAACTCACTCCTTTTGCAACTTGATAAACTCCACAACATTTTTTACAAATTTTTTAACATCTTTATGCAATTGTGGCTAAAATTATTTCTCCTTAAAGAAATTAAATGTTTTATCAATACCAAAATGTCTAGCCAAACCACTACTTTGTTTCTCCTTTATCAAACTAGTTCTCATTGGTCATCTCAGTATACACAACTAAATACCTTTAAACAACATACCTTCCTACATAAAATATTCATCCCATTTATTAGTCTGTTGATCCTGAATAGGTGCTTTGCACTTTCTCCATAGCTAAAAAAAATCAAGATCACTTTCATACAAATCTCTCATCTCATCAAAACCAAGAACTTCAATTTTCATCTCGGTTATCAAAGATCTTCTTCTACTTAATGCATCAACAACTTGGTTAGTGACTCCACTCTTATGCTTTATCACAAATGTATAGCTCTGCAAATTCTCAACCCATTTCATATGTCTCTGATTCAACTTATTATAACTACCCAAGTATTGTAAAGCCTTATGATCAGTATACAACAAAAATTCACTCGGTATCAAATAATGTCTCCATTTCTTCAGTGCTTGAACAATAGCATAAAATTCTTGATCATACATAGAATATTTCCTTTTTGCATCATTCAACTTTTCACTAAAGAAAGAAAATGGTTTACCTTCTTGACTCAACACAGCTCCAACTGCACTACCACTTGCATTACATTCCACTTGAAATACCTTATTGAAATTAGGCAATGCCAAAACAAGCATTTCAGCAACCTTCTGCTTCAGAGTCTAAAAACTTCTATCAGCTCCATGTGTCCACTTGAATTCCCTTTTATCTCCTCTCATAGTCTCAGTCATAGCATTACAAATTGAACTGAAATTCCTAATGAACTTTTAGTACAAACTTGCCAAACCATGAAATGATCTTACCCTACTAGCATTCTCAGGTGTAGGCCAATTCAAAATAACCTCAACCTTTTCAAGATCCATTTTCAAGCCATCAGCTGAAATCACAAATCCCAAATACACAATCTCCTCTTTCATGAATGAACACTTTTTCAGATTTATTAGCAACTTTTCCTCTTTCAATCTCTGCAAAACTTGTCTAACATGCAGCATATGTTCTTTTCTAGTCTTACTGAATATTAGAATATCATCAAGATATACAATCACAAACTTACCCAAGAATTTCTTCAAAACTGCATTCATCAACCTCATAAAAGTACTCGGTGCATTAGTCAAACCAAAAGGCATAACCAACCACTCATACAAACCTTCTTTTGTCTTGAAAGAAGCCTTCCATTCATCACCTTCTTTGATTTTGATCTGATGATACCCACTTTTCAAATCAATTTTGGTAAAATACTTTGCTCCAGTCAAACTATCCATTATATCATCCATTCTCAGTATAGGAAACCTATATTTCACTTTTATCTTGTTGATTTCTCCAAAATCAGTTCACATTCACCATTCTCCATTCTTCTTAGGTGCCAACACTGTAGGTACTTCAAAAGGATTCAAAATTTATCTAATCAAACCTTTCTCCAATAATTCTTGAATCTGTCAATTTAATTCCTAATTCTCGGTAGGTGTTAACTAATGAGGTGCCTTATTCGATAAACTAGCTCCAAGGATTAGATCCATGCAATGATCATTGCTTCTTTTCAGTGGAAAACCATCAGGTACATTATCAAAAATTATATCTTTGTACTCGGTGAGAAACTTATCAATCTCCTCAGGGACACTATCCTCTATTTTCTTACTCAGTTTGTTAGGAATCATAGCAAAACATACATCATTCCACTTCAAATCTTTAACAAAATTTCTTCCTTCCATCAAGAAAACTTTCAAAGATGTGAAAATATTACTAACAGGTTCTTTAATCAAAGGTAACAAGATTTGTCTTCTACCATCAGCCCAAATAGTATACTTATGCAATCTTCCATCATATATAGCATGTCTATCATATTGCCAAGGTCTACCCAACAAAATATGACAACAATCCATAGGCATGATATCACACAACACTTTATCATAATACTTTCCAATTTTCAAATTCACATGTAGCATTGTTCACTTACCAAGAGTGTATGTTCATCCTTGATCCATGAAATCTGATAGGGTTTTGGATGTACCAACCTTTTCAACTGCAACTTTGTGACCATTTCCTTAGATGCTAGATTCTCTGAGCTACCACTATCAATGATTACTTTCCAAACTTCATCAGAAACTCTACATCTAGTCTTGGACAAAATTTTCCTTACCAGATCTTCCTTTTTAGTTTCATTCCATAGTAATCTCATTACCATCAAGTTATTTTCCTTCTCAGGCTCTTTCAGTGACTCTTCTTTCACCAAAGCAATTCTACTGCTACCAACCTTCTTACTTGCACATGTACACTCAAATGATCTATTTCCTTCTTCTCCATAATTGTAACAAGTTCCTCGAAAACCTCCTCTGGTATAACCACCTCAGTAGTTACTACATATGCCTCTAGATGAACTTTCACCTTTCCACTTGGTCTTGCCTTTATCCATATTTGTCTTTTCTAGGGAATCTACCACCTCTACCTCTTTGTCTCTGCTCATGTATTTTGTTAAATTTCTCCTCATCTTTCAATGCAAATTGATAAGCCTCTTCAATGTTCTCCAATTTGACCATGTTGATCTCCTCTTGGATGGAAACTCTCAAACCATTGAGGTATCTAGAAATTCTTTCCACATCATCTTCATCATGTCCAAATCTAATATCTAATCTATAGAATTCCTCAGTATATTATTTTACTGAGCTATCTTTCTGCCTCAAACTTTGCATTCACCGAACTAGGTTAATCTGATAATCACAAGGTAAGAACTTTCCTTTCAATTTATTCACCATTTTATTCCATACCTTGATTTTTTCTTTTCCTTTCCTCTTTCTATCCAATTGTAGATGTTCCCACCATAAGGATGCATGAATTTTCAACTTGGTACTTGCAATCTTCACCTTCTTTTCCTTAGGTATGTTTTCATACTCAAAGTACTTCTCTATCTTGGTGATCCAGTCCACCAATTCATCAGAATTTAATTTACCACTATACTTAGGAGGATTGAAATATTTCCTCACCCTGATCCATCATAGGTGCAGGTTCAACACTCTCTTATTCTTCCTCAACTTCATCATCACTAACATCCTCAAGATGTCTTCCTCTTCTTTGGGCTATCTCAACAACTTCTAATCTAGCAGCAAGTTGTCTCAACATGTCTTCGAATCATGGATCTGCATTTTGCCTCCCATGAACCATCTTGAAAACCCTTTGCAATTGCAGGTCAAATCGCAATCTGCTACCCCACAAAAAATCAACTAGGGCTTCACAAGAAGGAACCTTCAAACCTAGGTTCACAAACATAGATCCATATCTAACCTCACTCTGATACCACTTAATGAAAGAGAGGAAAGGAGGGGCCACAAAATGGCACACCCTAACCAAATCTACCTTGCTCAAACACACACGAAAGTAAACAACAACACTGTGGGAGAGAGAAATGTAGGATCATTCATATATTAACTTCAATAGATTCATACATGTCAGACTGTAAGGCCTTCCTGGTTATGGTCAGATATTATAATGAAGTATAGAAGTCCTCAAACATGCGATGATCTATCAAAATATCTCTAATCTTATATCTTATATCTCTTTACTTCAACTACCCCCTAAACTAAAACCAAACAACTGCATTTATACAAGAGTCTACCGAACTGAGTCATCCTTCAGATCCATAATTAATGAAAGGAATAGTCAAATCTAGGACAACATGTTTCCCAATGATGGATTCCAACATTAAATCTATGACCCAAAATAAATACACAAGTCAACCTCAATAGGAACTCAAAAATAAAATACTCGGTGAACAAAGACAACTGAGTGTTAGTCAAGCATCACCGAGTGCTAGTCAAGCATTACCAAGAAACATCGGTGAACAAAGGAAACTGAGCAACACTAAACCAACTCAGTCAAAGAAGGAACCGAGAAATATAGACAAACTTCAAATATCTTTTTGGTGACACAGGATTGCCAAGGACCCAAGATGCTCCTGCATCATATATATAGCATGTGTGACCCACTTTTCTTGGTGTGTAGACCCTACCTACCATAATCCTTTTGTCACTCCATTTTCACAATCATTTCTTCCAATTATTTTCATGAGATTGATCGTCATGAACAACATAAAAAAAAATATGATAAAAAAAAAAATCATAATCAACTTTTCGATCAATCTCTCGAGGGGGCATGCTAGCATCAGTTCTGTCTAGGTGTCTGGGGAATCATCTGGATCAAGGGAAAAATGATTGATTTTCTTTGAAAAAATGTGGCCCAATGAATTATTTCAAAGAGGGGAAAAATGCATACTCTTAAAATTGGCTTGATAAATTAATTAAATATTTATTATTTAATTAATATTTATTTCCTCTATTATTAAATAAATTATTCAATTTATTTAGTATATTCACTTTATCTTATTCTTTTTATCCTAAGTCCTCTAAATTAGTCCTATTAAAGTGATTTAATAAATTAGTCAATTACACAATCACTATATGACTAAGTCCTTTAGTCCATCTCATAGACCTAGTCACCTAACACATCACCTTGGCTAAAGTAATTAATTTTTATTAATTATTAATAAATCAATTATCCTCACAAACACATGTCCTATTCTTAAGGAATATATTGCCTTATAAGACCTGGTCTCATGACCACATGTCTTGTTTAAAAATTGGTCAAAAACACATTCCCTAATCTTAAGGAGCTTCTCAAGCCACCTCTAGGAGTCAAAGATGACTCATAGAACACTTGTGCCAGGAGTCCTTATGGGAAAAATGTCCTCCCTCCTTCTTCTCAAGGGTCTTTGTGAGACACTTGACATGTGTCTTTCCCTTCCACCATTGATTCATTTTTTTCAATGTAGGAGGAACATCTCTCTTATTCCTCCTCTCACATTTTAACTACATCCCCACTTCTCTCAACTCCTTTAACCAAGTCAATTTTAACCCTATGATTCTCCACCTTTCAATCTCCACCCTAGGATATTTCCATCTAGGCTTGAGTCCTCCAAAAACCTATAAAAGGAGTCTTCCTCTTCCTTTGGGAGCCTAATATCAATATATATTTCAAGGATTCAATCATTAAAGCAATTAAGCAATCAAGCCATTTTAGCATTATCTTAAGCATTTGCATATCATTTCCATTCATCAAGTTTGCATTCACCATCATAGCATAAGGTAATTTAGATTTAGGATAGTTTTGCATACACGTCATCAACATCTCCACACTTTGGAAGCATCCTGGGCAAAGGATCCCATTTGGAAATCTGAGAGCTCACCAAATTCAAGAAATCAAAGCTAGGAGGACAATGGAGACAAGCTACATAGGTAAGTCAAGGTAAAACTTCTATGTTTTGATTTCATTTAAATCCTTGTAATCTTCATTTTGGTGCATTTTAGATTGATTTAATAGCCTAATTTAGTTAATATTTAATTTCTAGGATTAATTATTTAATTTTCACACACCTAGTTAACCTAGTGAAATTTAGTTAACCTAGTTAACCATACTTCAAACCTAGTTAACCTAGAATAACTAACCATGTATTTATTTTTTATTCATGTGAGTTGTATAAATATTGTTTGTGTATACACACATGTATAAATATGCTTAAATTATAAATATAATTCATTTTTTGTCATGTTTAGATTAAATCTACATCTAAATTTTATTAATGTAAAATGTAACAAACACCTGATCATTTGAAACATCAAAAAATTATTCCTAGAAAAATATTACATTACAACCATAAAGTGTGTCCAAAGGCATCGTACGACCCCTTAGACCACATTATGAACCCTTAGGGCACACCTTAGGGTTCTAATGTGTCATAATGGGTCATAAGGGGTCTTCATACCTCTTAGGGCCCATTATGACCCATTATGACCCCTTTCAACACATTAAAACCATAAAGTGTGTCATAAGGGGTTGTAAGACCTCTTAGAACACATTAGGACCCCTTAAGACACACCTTATGGTTTTAATGTGTCTTAATTGGTCATAATGGGTTGTAAGGGGTCCTTAAACCACTTAGGACCCATTAGGGCCCCTTATGACCCATTATTGCATCTTTCAACACATTAGAACCAAAAATTTATTCCTTAGGTGATGTAATGTGTTCTAAGGAGTCCTACGACATTTTATAACATACTTTATGGTTCTAATGTGTAGTAATGTTTTTTAATGGGTTATAAGGGGTCTTTAGACCCCTTATGGCCCATTAGGATCCATTATGACCTATTAAAACCCCTTTCGACACATTAGAACCATAAAGTGTTTGTTAAGGGGTCATAGGACCCCTTAGATCACATTGCAACCCAAAAAGATACAATTTATGTTTTTAAGGTTTGTTAATGGGTCATAATGAGTTGTAAGGGGTCATAATACCACTTAGGATCCATTTGCATCCCTTACGACACATTATGACCCCTTTCAAAATATTACAACCTTAAAATGTGTCATAAGGGGTCATAGCACCCCTTATGTCATATTATGACCCCATAAGAGACACTTTATGATTTTAATGTGTCGTAATGGGTTATAATTATTTTTTGAGGGTCCTAATTTACCCCTTAGGACCTATTATGACCTATCATGACCCCTTTTGAAATATTAGAACCATAAAGTGTGTCCTAAGGGGTTGTAATGTGCTCTAAGTGGTCTTACAACTCCTTAAGACATACTTTATGGTTTTAATTTGTCTTAATACATCATAGTGGGTTTTAAGGGGTCCTAATATGCTTTATGACCCATTACAACTCATTATGACCCCTTTCAACATATTATAACCACAAAGTGTTCTCTAAGGGGTGGTAATATGTTCTAAGGGGTCATATGACCATTTTAGACACACTTTATAGTTCTAATATGTCTTAATAGGCCAAAATGGGTTGTAAGGGGTTGCATGATCCATTAGAATACATTACTATCCCATAAGATACATTAACCTTTTCAAAACATTTAGACACATTAGAACCAAAAAGTGTGTCTTAAGGGGTCATAGGACCCCTTAGAACACATTATAACCCCTTAGGGAACACTTTATGGTTCTAATATGTTAAAATGGGTCATAATGAGTTGTAATGGGTCCTAATTCCCCTTAAGATAAATTAAAACCCCTTACAACTTATTATAACCTCTTTCGACACATTAGAACCATAATATATGTCATAAAGGGTCATAAGACCTCTTAAAACACATTATAACCCCTTAAGACACTCTTTAGGGTTCTAATGTATTGTAATGGGTCATAATGGATACTAAAGGGACCTTAGACCACTTAGAATGTATTAAGACCTCTTACGACATATTAGAACCATTAAGTGTTCTAAGGGGTCGTATGACCCCTTATGACATGCTTTATAGTTAAAATGTGTCACAATGGCTTGTAAAGGGTCCTTAGACCCCTTAGAGCCCATTAGGATCCATTACAATTGATTTTGACACATTAGAACCATAAAGTGTGTACTAAGGTATCGTAGGACTCCTTAGATGGCATTATGACCCCATAAGGCACACTTTATGTTTCTAATATTTGTTAATGGATTGTAATGGTTTGTAATGGGTTTTAACACCCCTGAGGACCCATTTGGACCCCTTACAACCCATTATGATCACTTTTGAAGCATTAAAACTATAAATTTTGTTCTAAGAGGTCATAGCACCCCTTAGGACACATTATGACCCTATAAAACACACTCTATGGTTCTAATGTGTCTTAATGAGTCATAATGGGTTTTGAGGGATCCTAATAGCCCTTTCGACCTATTATGACCCATTATGACCCCTTTAAACACATTAGAACTATAAAGTGTTCCCTAAGGGATCATAATGTGTACTAAGGAGTCCTATAACTCCTTAGGTCACACTTTTAGGTTCTAATGTGTCTTAATTGGTCATAATAGGCTCTAAGGGGTCCTAATACACCTTACAACCCATTACAACCCCTTTCAATAGAATAGAACTATAAAGTGTTCCCTAAGGCATTGTAATATGTTCTAAGGGATCCTATGACACCTTATGACACACTTTATAGTTCTAGTGTATCTTAATGGGTCATAATGGGTCGTAAGGGGTCCTTAGATGCCTTAGGATCCATTAAGACCCATTACAGCCCCTTTTAACACATTACAAACCATTATGACCTACTAAGACACATTAGAACTATTAGAATAACTAAGAGGGGGGTGAATTAGTTATCCATAGTCTGAATTCAAAATGTATAACCAAAAATAATTTAATTAAACTTTTGCACCTCGGTAACATAAAATACTATACTGCCTATGTTTTTACCAATTACCAGTCAATAACATATAGTGATTACCGATCAAATCAAATATTAAACATGTAAAATATGATAATAAACAATCATCATAGTCAACACATAACACAAGAGATTTAACGTGGAAACCCTTTTAAGGGAAAAACCACCAGGGACCGACAACCCAAAAATTGTTCACTCTATTGAAGTGAGGTAAGTGAAGACCCAACCCTATTAAAGGTTACAAAACACACTGTAAGGTGTGACCTTGTTAGAGGATTTTAGATCAACAATTCTCATCCAACCAGCATTCACTATGGGGTTGACAGGATAACAAATGTACATTCTATGAATGACATTACAAGACTTTCAAGTCCACTCAGTTAAGAGATTTTTCTGATTACAATGGTTAAACTATAAGAGTAGCTGATCTGATTATAATACAACTTCTATTGTAGATGTTCAGATCTATACTATGTGTTAGGAATAGTCCCAAGAGATAATTGAGAGGGGGGGGTGAATCATTATCTACAAGTTTCAATTCTTTCTCTAATGAAGTATACTTAAACATAAAGCATAAACACAATGAAAGAACACATGAACACAACACCAATATTTTGGTTACGGGGAAACCCAAATAGGTAAAAACCCCAGTGGGACTTGATACCAACAAATATTTTGTACTAGTGTATAATGATCCTTGTTAGAAGATCCTTTACCCTGTTAGGAGTAGCTTTACAATATATGAAGTATAGTAGACCTAGTTAAGGGTTAGACCCTATTAGGATTCTTTTACAATTTTCCTTGTTAGGGGAGAGGACACACTATCTGAGAGCTCACTGCTCAAAGGGGCAAAGGCTATAACCTTCTCAATAATAAATAAACACTATATCTAGATCTTGGTGAACTACGCTTTGACCTACTATCTAGATTAGTTCCAATGAATAGCACACATATTCTATTTGGTTGCATTGACCTTCTTCTAATGGTTCAAGACTTTGCACACTCTTCTCTACTTTGCTTAATCAACCATGAACCACACTCCAGCAATAAAAAATGACTGCCTATAAATATCTTTCCTCTAAATGATATGATCAGGTCAGCCTATTAGAACCAACTTGAAATCATAATAGAGAAACCATAATAAACTCCAAAAAACATTCATCAACTCTATTATGCACGCAACATAAACTGGGACCTATCCAAATAAGATAATTGTAGATGCACGCTACACACTATCGGCTCTACCAAAACAACTGGAAATTACTCTACAAGATAAATTAACTCATGTTCTCTTAATAAAAAATCAACAACTCATCTCTAAGCTTAACTCCAAGGGCACATACCATAAAGATAGGCACAACTCACGAACCAATAAAATCTCTATCGGCTCTACTGAACAAACATAGGAAATTGCTACTTGAAAATAGTGACTACATAACTTCACTTGCATTCATCATCAGATCATGCATTCATGAACTTAACATCACTAACATGTCTATAACATATATGCAAGGGTGCATGCCCATAGGACAACTATATAGACAACCATACATAGAACACTGCATGTAACTCTGTCAGGAACACTACTGACACAAGCTGCTATATAACTATCTGTACTCACATTCAACCTCTTCGCCCATGATATCATGTTGATATCATGTCCATGAAACATATATAGAAGGCTTACTACATAAGACTTCCATGCATACTACTTTCCATATGTTGTAATCAATGACAAACATACAATTAGTACAGTACTGCTAGCAAATCTCCAACAATCTCCCCCTTTGGCATTGATGACAACATGTGGAATGAAAAACCACCATCAACCCAAATGAATAATACTTTTATAACATTCTCTATTTCCTCTTCAAAACTCCCCCAAAGATGAAACCTCCATCTGCTGCAATATATTCCAAAATTCTCCATTTCCTCAACTAAACTACTGTCACAACTGAATACTACTCCCCTAAGTACATTACTCCACTTTTTCATGACTCTGTATACTACCCCCCCTTTGACATCAATGGAAAAGGGTGCCATTCATTTTAAGCACTAGTACTACTCCAGAAGTAGAGTAGTCAACCTTCCATCAGTCCTAGAGGACTGAAGCCATTCCTACTTCCTTTTAAGCAGAATTAGGGAAGGGAATTACTCCCAACTTCCCCTTGAGATACTCAAAAGTATCCTTAGGAAGGGCTTTGTGAATATGTCTGCCAATTGTTCCTTAGTATTCACATAGTCCAACTTAACTTCTTTTTCTATCACTTTCTCTCTTAGGAAGTGATACTTGATCTCAATGTGCTTTGTCTTTGCGTGCATCACAGGGTTCTTAGACATATTGATAGTGTTGGTGCTATCATAGTGAATAATAATAGGATAATCAATCTGAGTTCCAAAATCTTTTATCATCTGCTTGATCCACACAATTATAGAAAAATTCAAGGCTTCTGCAACATACTCTACTTCTGCTATTGACTGAGAAATACAATTTTGTTTCTTGCTTGTCCAAGTGACAAGTCTATCACCAAGAAACATTGCTCCTCCTAATGTACTCTTTCTATCATCAACACATCCTACCCAATCTGCATCAGTGTATACATGAAGCTCAGCATTTTCTAAAATGGGATACCATAAACCATAGTCTATAGTGCCTTGTAATTATCTGAATATCCTTTTTACTACCATGAGGTGACTTTGTTTAGGCTCTGCTGCAAATCTTCCAACTATGCCAACTGCATTTGAAATATCAGGTCTAGTCTAAGTAAGATAAATCAATTTACCAATCATTGACTTGTATAGTGTTATATCAACTACTAGTGAGTCATCTTCCTTTGTAAGCTTGCATCCAATAATCATAGGGGTTCCTACTGGCTTGCAATCATCCATCTTGAATTTCTTTAATATTCCTTTCACATAATTAGACTGATTAATGAATATGCCTTTCTCTGTCTCCTGCACATTCAATCCTAAAAAGTATTTGAAACGACCAATCATACTCATCTCAAATTCATTCTACATCTCCTTAGTAAATTTAGCACTAAGTTTCTCATTACCTCCAAAGATAATGTCATCAAAAAATATAGCTACAAGTAACAAACCTTCAGATGTCTCTCTAATGAATAGATTACAATCTATTGCTCCTTTCTTGAATCCAATCTTTGTTAAGTATCCATCTAGTCTCTCATACCATGCTCTTGGGGCTTTCTTAAGTCCATAGAGGGCCTTCTTCAATATGCATACCATATCAGGTCTATCTGATAAGGTGAATCCTTCAGGATGCTCAATGTATACTTCTTCTTTCAGATCTCCGTTCAAGAATGTTGACTTGACATCCATCTGATACAATTTGAATTTTTTTACTAAGCTAGAAACAACTTAATAGCTTCTAATCTACTCACAGGTGCAAATGTGTCTAAATAATCAATGCCTTCTCTTTGTGCATAACCTTTACATACTAATCTTGCTTTGTTCCTTACTACTGTACCATCTCCATTCATCTTATTTCTGAATATCCACTTAGTACCAATCACATTCTTATCGCTAGGTCTTGGGACCAGTTCCCAAGTGTCATTCTTAATGATTTGATCAAGTTCTTCTTTCATAGCATCATGCCAATCTAAATCTTTACATGCATCTTCAATACTTAAGGGTTCAATCTAAGATAATAAACATACCACATCATTGCTAGATGAGTTCTTTTTGTTGTGATCTTGTCAAGACTTTTTCTCTCTGATCTCCAATGATGTCCTTCTTGGAATGATTTCTACATGTAAACTTTGGAACCTTAGTTGTTGCTGACTCATCAGCCTTAGGAGTCTCTTCCTCACTTGTCTCAAGGTCATTGAACAACACATCAATGTTGTCAAACATTTATTCAATAACTGTCTCACTAGAAGAGGGTCTGGGTTCTTCTTCAATCATGGGTAATCATGATATCTTTCTTGAACCATAAACTTTTCATCAATCTTAACATGAGCACTTTCAATTATATTTTTCAATCTTAAATTGAAACATCTATAAGCTGTACTTTTAGTAGAGTAACCAAGGAAAATATGTTCATCACTTCTTGCATCAAACTTGCCTATTGCTTCATCCCTCTTGATGTAGCACTTGCTTCCAAAGATTCTGAAGTATTTTACTATGGAAACATTACCAAACCATAGCTCATAAGGTGTTTTGTCATCACCTGGCCTTAGCTGAATTCTATTGATTGTGTAGACTGTTGTATTGACCACATCTCTCCAATAGGTGTGGGCAACCTTACCTTCTATCATAATGGTGTGCCCTATGTCAAGAATGATCGTATTCCTTCTCTCTATAATACCATTCTACTGAGGTGTTCTAGGTGCACTTAACTATCTCTTTATGCCATGTTCTTCGCAGAACTCATAAAATCTGTCAGAGGTGAATTCTCCTCCTCTATCTGATCTCAAAAATTTTATCTTTAATCCAGATTCATTATCAACTTTAGCTTTGAATATTTTGAACTTATCAAATGCTTCTGACTTATCTTTCAAGAATGTAACCCACATCATCCTAGTATAATCATCAACAAAAAAAATGAAATACCTTTCACCATAGTATGATCTTGTTTCAGTTGGTCCACATAGGTCTGTATGGATCAGATCCAACTTATTTTCTATTGAATTGTGCTTGCTCCTAAATGAATTCCTCACATGCTTTCCCTGCACACATTCCTTACATATAGTATCAACTAGCTTTGCTATGCTAGGTAGATCTCTTACTGCCTTAACATTTCTTATCTTCACTATGCTATCCAAATTGATATGACAGTCTTTTGTGCCACAACCAACTGTCATCAACTTTAGCAACAAAACAACTTGCTTCTAAATTGAGTTGAAAAACATTACCTCTTGTCTTTGAGCCTGATGCAATCATAACACCATCCTTGTTGTTAATGATGCATTTTTCATCATTGAATTCCAACTAATATCCTTTTCCAAGTAACTGTCGCACACTTAAAAGGTTATGTTTCAAACCATCAACATAGAGAACATCATTAGTACTATTCTTTCCATCCAGAGTGATGGCTCCTCTACCAACTATTGGTTTAGGAGTCTTATTTCCAAATCTAACCATTCCACCATTGTATTTGTCCAGATGAACAAATCTACCTTTATCACCTGTCATGTGATGTGAGCAACCACTATCTATAATCCAGTCTATCCTAATGTCTGCTTGGGAAATCAATGCTAGTTCTTGATTTACTTTCTCAGTTTTAGGAACTAACTTGTCATTCATTTTGTTTACAATATCAATGAATCCAATTTCTTCTTCACCTGATTCATCATTTGAGACTCCATCTCCAACAAAGTAACATTCCTTGGATTACTTAGGCTTGTAATCCCTTTTGAACTTCCTAGCTCTAGTAGGACACTTAGATGCAAAGTGACCTATCTTGTTGCATGAAAAGCACTTGAAAGGAAATTGACCTTCATATTTTCCTTTTCCTTTCTTTTCTTTTTTAGCAATCATAGAAAAAAAATCATCTAAAGTTTTATCTTCATCATCATCATCAAAATTACCAGAAGTGTTTGCAGATTTCTTACCATGATTTATTGCTTTGAAGGCTGTCTCACTTTTAGGTTCTATCTTCAATCTTGAAATCTCAAAAGCTGAGATTTTGCTGATCAAGGTCTCTCTCTTGAAATTAGATGTAAGTTTCATGGTCTCATCAAGGATATTGATCTTTCTTTCATATTCTAGAGTGAGAGTAGTCATCAACTTGTCCATAATATCTTCTTCTGAGATCTCTCCACCATTGTTCCTGATTCCAACAACTGCTTCATTGATCCTTTGATTATAAGCTCTGATGTTTTCTTTAGGTAGCATCTCTAATGCATTGTATCTTTTCTTCCAAGTTTTTTTGCATGCATCCTTTGCTTTCTTATCTCCTTCAAACATGTCTTCAAGGTGCTTCCATATCTTGTTTATGGTGTCTACCTTCTTTAACTCTGAGAACTCACTATCTGATAGTGCACTGATAAGGGCTTCTTTGGCAATAGCATTCTGATGAAACACTTCCTTTTGTCTTTCAGTAGCATCATCCTTTCCAAGATCTTCTAGGGTAGGTATCTTGGCTACATTGACAGTTACATTAAAAACTTCAAAAGCAATGCACTGCAAATGGGTCATCATCTTGTTCTTCCAATCAAGATAATTTTCTCCATCAAACTAGGACTCTCTTTCCTAAAGTATGCCATATAATCAACCTCAATTTGTCAAAATTCTCTCTAAGGCAGTTGGCTCTGATACCAATTCTTAGGAATAGTCCCAAGAGTAAACTGAGATGGGTGGGTGAATCAGTTATCTACAAGTTTCAATTCTTTTTCCAATTGAGTATACTTAAACATAAAGCATAAACATAATGAAAGAACACATGAACACAACACCAATATTTTAGTTACGGGGAAACCCAAATAGGTAAAAACCCTAGTGGGACTTGATACCAACTAATATTTTGTACTAGTGTATAATGATCCTTGTTACAAGATCCTTTACCCTGTTAGGAGTAGCTTTACAATATATGAAGTATAGTAGACCTAGTTAAGGGTCAGACCTTGTTAGGAGTCTTTTACAATTGTCCCTGTTAGGGGAGAGGATGCACTATTTGAGAGCTCACTACTCAAAGGGGCGAAGGCTACAACCTTCTAAATAATAGATGCACACTATATCTAGATCTTGGTGAGCTACACTTTGACCTTCTATATGGATCAGTTCCAATGAATAGAACACATATTCTACTTGGTCACATTGACCTTCTTCTAATGGCTCAACACTTCACACACTCTGCTCTGCTCTACTTAATCAACCATGAACCACACTCCAGTAATCACAAATGACTGCCTATGAATATCTTTCCTCTAAATTATATGATCAGGTTAGCCTGTTAGAACCAACTTGAAATCATAATAGAGAAACCATAATAAACTCCAAAAAACATTCATTGGCTCTATTATGCATGCAACATAAACTGGGACCTGTCCAAATAAGATAATTGTAGATGCACACTACATACTGTCAGCTCTAGCAAAACAACTGGAACTTACTCTACAATTTGAATTAACTCATGCGCTCTTAACCAAACATCAAAAAATCATCTCTAAGCTTAAATCCAAGGGTGCATACCATAAAGATAGGCACAAATCACAAACCAATAAAATCTCTGTCGGCTCTGTTGAACAAACATAGGAAACTGCTACTTGAGAATAGCAACTACATAACTTCACTTGTGTTCATCATAAGATCATGCATCCATGAACTTAACATCACTAAAATGTTTGTAACATATATCCAAGGGCGCATGCCCATAGGACAACTATATGGACAACCATACACAGAACACTGCCTATAACTCTGTCAAGAACATTGCTGACACAAGCTACTGTATAACTATTTGTCCTCACATTCAACCTTTGCACCCATGATATCATGTTGATATCATGTCCATGCAACATATACAGAAGGTTTACTACATAATACTTCCACACATACTACTTTCCATATGTTGTCATCAATGACAAACATATAGTTAGTACAGTCCTACTGGCAAATCTCCAACATTATGCTCATTCAAATCCTCTGATCAATATATCAATTCTATTTCAACAATAATCCATGACTTACTATCTCTTGGTAATAGCTATCTAATGCTTGGTACTCTTTGCAGTTTAGTTCTCCTTAACCAGTTTGATCAGGCATGCATGAAGCTTGTTCACGCAATAATTCTGTAGTCTCCTTTCGGCATAAGTTTCATAGTGAAACCCTAGTCTCTTAAATAGACATGTAAACCATTTTCTTCTCATCCATCATATTTTTCCACCTATTCTCCTTCATCCATTTTTTCACTTAAACCCTTTTTGGTCAATGTGTCAGTAACACATTTTGTTTCTATCCTTTAGATCTTCCTTGAATTTTGTTATTCATTGATCTTTGTAACAAACTTTATCTTTTACACTGAGTTCGAGGTATTTTCTAGCTCATCAATCCTTATTAGGTAAACTAATCATTTATTTCCTTTCTCTCTATTCAGTTAACAAAGGAATGTGTTGGTGAACACAAGCTCAGTTTATATTGTGCTCGGCATACTCTACACTACTTGGTGTATACTGTGATCCTTCATCAACCAATCACATTGCCTTGTGTCTTTCAGCTCTTTTCATCATCATAGATGAATGCAACATAATCAAGTCAATAACATAAGGTCATAGACTCATCAATAAGTTACCCAATGTATTCCTTAGCCTCATCTTTCATATACATCTTTCTCATGTAGATATATCTATTCTTCATCTCTTTTTCTCCTTTCTATAGATGTTTCGATATTGTAACTTACAAGATAAGTGTTATCAAACTAGTTGACATCAATGAAAACATATTACTGATTTAATCATATTACATATCTAATTAGCAACTTAGTGATCTCTAATCATTGATCTTCAATTAGGTTCTAAATTAGTTGTAGTTCATCAATCTCTCCCTTTGGCATTGATGGAAACACAAGCAATATGAAATATGCCATACACATACCAAACATGTATTCTACAACTCTGTAAACAAATGTTGTACAAGCTTTCCCTAGCTTAATATGTTTAATCGCTATGTTACTTAACATCATTACCAATGCAAACTATCTTCTACAGATATGATGTTTTCAGCTCTCAGATTCCTTCTTCTATTCTCAATAATTGATCTTCAATGCTCTCCCTTACTTTCAGCTTATCTCTCCCTTTGATAGATGTTTTAGTGTTCTCATTGATTCATATTTTTTATCTCTCCCTTTGACAAAAATGCCAAAGAAACAAATAAACATCCAACTCTATAGTAGCCATGTAACTCTTTGTTGCCTGGTGCATTCTCTATATCTCGATATACTGATATGCTAATCTATTCCATTTCTTCAAACTTTTCACAACCTTAGACATGATCCAAAGTGTGTACTATGTTGCATCAACATGAAATGATCTTCTGATAAGATTAGGCTAATGCAACATCCAGATCACGTTAGTGACCGGTAGACAAGGGATGGACCCCAAGTCTAGTCCTCAAGTATTTAAATGTATCCTTTGGTAGAGGCTTTTTAAATATGTCTGCAAGTTATTCTTTAGATGCAACAAATTCTAGCTTCACTTGCTTCTCCTATACTTGTTCTCTTAAGTAGTGATACTTAATAGATATATGCTTTGTCTTAGAGTGCATCACTAGATTCTTTGAAATGTTTATTGCACTAGTGTTGTCACAATATATAATCACTGGCTCTATGATTACCTCATTCATACCTTCCAACACTTTCTTAATATATGTAATATTTGAATAGTTTGTAGCAGCAACAACATACTCTGCTTTGGCTGTAGACCTAGAAATACAAGTTTGCTTCTTACTTGTCCATGTAACAAGTGTTTCACAAAAGAAAAATGCTCCTCTGGTGGTACTTTTTTTGTCATCCACATTTCCAACCCAATTAGCATCAGTATAGACTCTGAGTTCAAACTTACTTTCCTTAGGATACCATAATCCATAGTCCTCTATTTTCTTTAGGTATCTTAAGATTCTCTTTGTAGCAACCATGTGTGACTCCCTTGGATTTGTAGAAAATCTTGCAACAATCCCCACAACATGTGCTATGTCTGGTCTACTATGCACTACATACATTAATTTACCAATCATGGATCGGTACAGTGTCTGGTTTACCTCTATAGTTTCATTTTCCTTAGTCATTTTACATCTAGTAGCCATCGATTTTCCAACAAGTTTAGCATCATCCATGCCAAATGTTTTTGATTGTAGGAAAGAATAGGTTTTAATAGGGACCCCAAACCCCTTACAAGCTAGAATAATAGTTTTGACTTTAAAGCACACTAAAAAAGATAAGACTGGGGACTAGTTCACTAAAACCATAACCATCAAAACAACTAGAAAAAAACCAAAAGCCAAAGACTAGCAAAAAATAGAAAACCAGTACTAGGATCCAGAGCCCTAGACAAACTCCTTGCAAGCCTCATCAGCTTCCTGCTTCGCTTCAGATATCTTCTTTATCACTGCATTGAACTCCGAGAGTTCCTAGATCCTTTCTTGAATTTTATTCCTTCTCGCTGATCTAGTGCATTTTCTGGGGCCTTCCTCTTCTAGGCCCTTAGTGACTTCCTTTGGTTTTTTACTAGGGGAACTAGTATCTAGCTCAGCCTTAATGGTCATAAAACAATCCATGGTCGAACCCATAAATTTGTTGTAGACTTGCATATGTTTGTTCATTGCATTCTCCATTATTTCCATTCTAGCTTGAATTTTCTGCATTTTTTTGTCCTCTTCATTGGTAACCTTGTCCACCATAGTTTTTGGGCCAAACTCCAGCATATTCCACAGAGAATCCACCTTAGCAGATATGGAGCAGTGCTTAAGGTTTATATTCTTGATCTCCTGGAACACCCATTTCATTAAATGAAAGGAGTACATGGAAGCAACTTTGACCATTTGGAGAACCCCAAAGGGGGTATCGATCTTATCGTCGATGTCTTCCCTTAGTAATTGAACATTCCTTTCCTGCATGTCCACTATTATGATGAAAGGAATGTTTTGAGAACTTCCAGGAGCATTGTCTTTCTCTGTCCCTGGTAAATTTGTCTCCTTGGAAGGGGAAGTTTTCTCCACCTCAGTCACATCCTTCTAAGTTTCTAGACCAACATCCATAACCACTTCAAGTTTCAAGGATATGGGCACATCGTGGTCTTCAGAGCTATCATAATCAACTAGAATTGGCACCTTCTAACCACCCACATCCTCCTCATTCTTTTTATCCTCTTTATTCATCTTTCTACTAGAGGTTTTACCCTTGTCCATAGTGCCTGTAACCTCTTCATCAGTGTTGTCATTCTCCTTCGAAGCCAAATTTGAGACCAAGGAAGAAAAGTAACTATCTTCCTCAATAGAATTGGCCATATCATCATAGCCTTCCATATTATCAACAGAGGTATCCATATCCATGGCAACCTCCTTATCCTTCCTTAATTTTTTACCAGTAGAACTCTCCTCTTTTACAACCACATCCCTAATTCTTTTTTTACCTGAACTAGATTTAGACGGGGCAATGACAAGGCTCACACTAGAAATCTTCTTTATGTGTTCAAAAACTAAGAGAATCAACCCTTCATGAAGAATGGGTTTCTTCTCCTTCTTATGCTAGGAAATGATTAAATGAAGGTACTAAAGAATGTAGAAAGGCAGGGACACCCTAATTTTATGCCAAAAATGATAGAGCAAAACAAAGTGGTAGGAATGGGCCCATTTGAACCTACCATCTAGGGTGACATACTCCATGATCACCATCATAACCGTTGCCCAAATTTCTTTCAACAAAGCCACATCATAGCACCCTCTAGACTCTTTAACCAAGCTTTTTTTCTCCTCCTTACTCTTGGGAAAGCATCGAATGGCCTTTCATGAAACCTTGTTGTCACAGAAAAATTTGATGCCCTTCGTGCTAAGCCTAGAAACCTCAGCAATGAAATCCTCCATGATGTTCACAGTGATGCCTGCTATAGTGATAGCCCCATCTTTCCAAGAATCAATAAATAATTTGGTAGCACTGTCTTTCACCCCATGCAATCTTTCCATGTAGGTAGTAAGACCCTCCTTAGTGATAATATCCCAGGCTTTCGACATTTTTTTCCATTTAGCACAGTCCTTCTGCTCTTTGTGGTTTAGCCCACCTCCCATGATTTCATAGCTAAAAAAGATAGTAGTAATTGTAGACAAATACAAAATGTTACGATAATAGGAAACTTTGAAGTTAACAAGGGTTAACTCATGTCTACAATTAGTACTCTTGGGAAACACACCACTTTCCATAATCATTTTCCTCTATTTCTTTAAAATGTGTCTAATCATCATAACTTCTCAAGATATGCCCAACCCACCCTTTTTCTTTGGGACCTGTCAAAGGCCAACTTGGCTTTCATATCGATGGTTAGATTTTCATAATCATGCCAAATCATGATATCCTTGGATTTAACCACAAAATTGGCTAGCTCATCAGTGGTACAATTTTCTTCCTGGTAGACATGAGATATAATGACTTGTTTAAAGAAATTAATAATGACCCTGGCCTCCTCAATAATCTCCTTAATGGTCCATGATGGCTTAGTCTTGTCACTAATGCATTTTAAAATATTCAATGAGTCACCCTCAATCCACACATTCTGGGCCATGTTTTCCCTGACAATTTTGAGTGTCTAAAGAAGGGCCATAGCCTCTTCCATGTGGTTGTTTTGCACCAAAATAGGCATCACCACCACAGCCAAACAATTAGCCATGTCATCATGGATGAGGCCCCCATAGCCAACTGGGCCCGAGTTGCCCTTAGCAGCACCATCAAAATTTATTTTTATCCATCCAGGCAGAGGAGAAAACCAGATGGCATTCTCCCTAGGATTAGGGTTATTATTTGTTATCCCCCACCCATATCACCAGCATTGAAATCTAGCATCCTTCCAGATGACATTTTGAAGTTTTCCTTAATGCTTCTCTTTATCTTCTCAGCTATCATCTTTGGTGGAAGATCAATGTTTCTAAAGACTCTTTCATTGCATTCTCTCCATAATCTCCACATCACATGGGGAGGAATGATATTCCATAGATGTTGATCAATGGGGGTCTTAGCTTTTCTCCACTGATTATAAAAACTTTCCATGTTATTGGGAAAAAACCACTTAATCTCCCAACATTGTAATAATAGGTTCCAAACCTCCCAAGCATAACTACAATCAATGGCTAGATGAAAAACCATTTCCTCAGCTTTTTTACATAAGAAGCATCTATTACTCAACATCATTCCCCATTTCTGGAGATTGTCAATAGTGAGGATTTTATTCTGCAAAACCAGCTAGAAAGAGATGTTAATTTTAGGAATTAAAGGTTTATCCCACACCTAAGCCCAAAAGGGGAGAGGATTCAGTTGATTCAATAAGAGCTCAAAATAGGAGGGAACCGTGAAGATTCCAGAAGGAAGGATTCCCCAAAGGAGCTTGTCTTCTCTAGAAATCTTAACTTTATAGATCATAAGATCCAGCATAAGAGGTTTTAAAATTTCATTAACAAGGGAGAGATCAATCCATGAACCATTCCTTCAGTAGTCGTTGACCATAGCTCCATATCTCTAAATACACTAGTTGATGAAGGGTTGAAAAGCCACAACAGATCTTAGGGGATAGTCTTTAACCCAATAGTCATACCAAAATCAAATTTTTCTACCATTTCCTAAAAACCACTTGGCCCCTTTAAAAGCTGCATCCTTAGCATTTTGAATACTATTCCAAATAAAAGAACCAGCACTTTCAAGTCAGTTTTCCAAAATTTTGAAATATGGGAAAAAGAGAAGAGATATTTTCTATGGATGATATCATTCCATTCTCTTTTTTCCCCAATAATTCTCCAAATCTATTTAGCCAATAGTGCCATGTTAGTGACTCTTAGAGGGTGAATTCCCAACCCCCCCACTTCTTAGGAGTGCAGACCCTATCCCAAGAAACTAAAGCTAATCTCTTTTTATCTTCCACTCCCGACCACAAAAAATTTCTCTAGATTTTTTCAATGATATCTACATATTTACCAGGAATCTTAAAAAGACTGAGAGCATAGACATGGAGGCTTTGCAAAGATGCCTTTAAGAGCTAAAGTTTTCTGGCTTGACTCAAGATGGCTCCTTTCCAACTAGCTAGCTTCTTGTTAAATCTATCCACAATACCAGCCCAGAAAGAGTCCAGAGGTTTAAGACCAAGAGGAAGACCCAAATAGGTAGTAGGAAAAGACTCAATTTTGCAACCTATGATTCTTGCAATTCTATGTTGCCTATCCTCAAGGGTATTTATAAAATATAAAGAACTCTTATCCCAATTAATGGATTGACCTAAGCCAAGAGAATAGGTAGTAAGATCCATTTTAATATTCTTGGCTTCCTGGATAGAAGAGAAACCCATAATGATAGTATCATCCACAAACTATTCATGCGAACAAGGACTGGAAGTCGAGGAAGGGGAGAGGCCTTTAAAAGACCCATTGGAAGAAATCTTCAGAAAAAGGCACCCCAAACATTCAGCCAAAATAGAGAAAAGGATAGGAGAAAGAGGATCTCCTTGCCTTAATCCCTTGGAAGGTTTGAAAAACCTTGTAGGTGATCCATTGATCAAAATAGTAGCAGTAGAAATACTGATAAGCTGATAAATCAATTGAAGGAATTTATCACCAAATCCAAAAGATCTCAAAACATTGATCAACAAATCCCAATCCACCCGATCATAAGCTTTCAAAAGATCCAGTTTAAGAAGGAAACCAGAATTAAGAGAGACCTGGGTAGAGTGGATAACCTCATGAACCTTCATAATCAAATCAAGAATCTGCCTATCGGGCACAAAGCCACTTTGTTGTGGAGAAATAATATGAGGGAGAATAGCCAGCAAATGAGAAGTCAGAACTTTAGAGAGAATTTTGTACACTGAGTTGCATACGCTAATAGGTCTAAAGGAGTCCGCAAAATTAGCTCCAGGCTTCTTAAGAATTAGAGCAAGAAAGGTCGCATTAATCTCTTTGAGTAGAGATTTGGCTCCAAAGAATTCTTTGATAGCATTGCTAATTTCCACTTCAAAAATATGCCAAAATTTTTGAAAGAAGAACATAGGGAACCCGTTCAGACCAAAGGATTTATCACCTTCAAAAGAAAATACCACCACCTTGATTTCATCCTGAGAGGGGATGGAAATAAGAGCATGATTAGTAGAATCATTGACAATGGAAGGAATGTTATCGAGAAGGATATTTTGATTCACCAAATCAAGATTAGGATCTTTTGAAAGAAAGGAAGAGAAAAAACTAATCATAGCCTCTGAAATATCTTTATCATTTGAAATTTCCCCTTCCTCCACTTTGAGTTTGGATATTCTATTAGAAGCTCTATGTTTAGAAGTAGATAAGCGAAGGAATCTAGTATTCTTATCTCCAGCTTTGACCCAAATAAACCTAGATCTTTGCCTCTAGTAATCTTCTTCCTTGTAAATAATGTTATGATTCTTAGCAAGGATGCTTTCCTCCTTGTCCCTTAGCTCCACCGTCAACCCAGACTATTGTATAGTATTCTGAATAATATCAAGATCCTTTTTAAGTTGAATTTTAGATAATAGAAAGGATGCTTTCCTCCTTCTCCCTCAGCTCCACCATCAACCCAGACTGTTGTATAGTATTCTGAATAATATCAAGATGCTTTTTAAGTTGTCCATGCCAAACGTTCTGAGTATTTCTTTGATATATTTGGATTATGTGATGAATATCCCATCACTCTGTTGAATAACCTACAGTCCTAGAAAGAACTTAATCTCTCCAAACATAGATATTTAGAACTCTTTTCTCATCTCATTAGCAAAGGATTTACATATGTGATCTTGACCTTCAAAGATAATATCATCCACAAATATTTCAGTAATTAGAATAGTATAATCAGTATCTCCTTTCATATACAAATTGATGTTCTCACTAGTTCTAACAAATCCAATACTTGACAAATAAGTATGCAACCTCTCATACCAGGATCTAGGTGCTTGCTTCAAACCATATAAAGCTTTATGTAATCTACATACCATATCTTTCTTGCATGGATCAATGAACCCTTGTAATTGTTCTATGTAGACTTATTCTTTAAGTATCCTATTCAGAAATGTTGACTTAACATCCATTTGATAAACTTTGAACTTTTTGTGTGTAGCATATGCAAGTAACATTCTGACTCCTAATCTAGCAACAGGTGCAAATTTTTCACCATAATCAATTCCTTCCTCCTGTGCATACCCCTTGCATACCAATCTATCTTTATTTCTTATTACCTCTCCATTTTCATTTAGCTTGTTTCTGAATATCCACTTAGTACTGATAACATTCTTGTCCTTAGGTCTAGATACTAAACTCCAAGTTATGTTCTTCTCTATCTATTCTATTTCCTCTTTCATTGCATTAACCCATTCATCATTTTCTAATGCAACTTTTACATTCTTTGGTTCATATTCACAAACTAGACATGTACCTTGTCTTGTCTTACTCATCCCAATTCTAGCTTGTCTGTCTCCAATTATTTGTGTCTCACAATGATGTCTTCTAAAAAATCTTGCCAGTACTTGATCTCTTCTTTCTTGTTCATCCTGTGCAGGTTCATTTGCTTGCTTGGTAGGTCCTTCCTGCTTGTTGGTTCCTCTTTCCCACTCCTCGTTATTATTTTCCTGTTGACTAGTTGTCATAGTCTGTGGCTTTGGTAGATACTCAAGTTGTTCAATGTAAGTGAATCTACCATAGTCTTCTGATTCCCTTTTTCTTTCCTCTACATTCTTATCATCAAACTCATCAACCTGAACATTAGTACTTTCAATCATTTTATTAGTAACTTTGTTTAGAGACTTGTATGCTTTTCTTTTACTGGAATATCCAAGAAATATCCCTTCATCACCTTTTGAGTCAAACTTCCCATTTCTTTCATCTTTCATAATAAAACATTTTCTTCCAAAAATTCTAAAATAACTTATAGTGGGTTTGTGTCCAAACCATAACTCATAGGGTGTCTTGTTAGTGTCCTTCTTCAGTTGTATTCAGTTCAGAACATAAATAGTTGTGCTAACAACTTCTCTCTAGTATGTCTAAGCAACATTCTTCTCTATCATTAATGTCCTTGCACAATCAACAATTAACCTATTGCTCCTTTCATCAATGCCATTCTACTAAGGTGTCCTTGGTGCAGAGACATGTCTTTTAATACCACGCTCGTTACAAAAGTTAGTAAATTCATCAAAGATAAATTCACTTCCTCTATCAGATCTTAAGCATTTCAATTATTTACTAGTCTCTTTCTCTACTTTTTCTTTATACCACTTGAACATCTTGAACGCCTTAGATTTTTCTTTTAAGAACATGATAGTCATTAATCTAGTATAATCATCAACAAAAATAATAAAATATCTATCTCCATAATAACTCTAAGTTCTCATAGGACCACATAGGTTAGTATGAACCAACTCAAGTATCTTATTTATGGAATAATCTTTTCTTTTGAAACTATATTTGGTCATTTTACCTTTCTAACATTCATGACACATAACATGATCAGGCTTTGACAAGTTAGGTAGACCTCTAACTCTTTTCTTTTTACTGATCTTAATCATGTTATCAAAATTTACATGACATAACCTTTTATGCCGCAATCAAGCATCTTCATTTTTCATCATCAAGCAAGAAGACTCATCATTATCAAGATAAAATAGATTACCTTTCATTTGTGCTCCAGTTCCAACTAGTCTTCCTCCATCATCAAATATTTTTACTTTCTTTCTCTCAAAAGCAACTCGGTGACCTAAATTGTTTAGCTATGCCACACTTAGCAAATTATAGTTTAGTCCTTCTACCCAATAAGTATTTTTACATTTTATTCTATCATTTATTATCAAGGATCCTTTACCTCTTACCATACAAGGTGTATCATTACCCATCTTAACAGATCCTCTATTGTATTTCTCAAGATGATCAAATTTATCATCATCACTAGTCATGTGATGTGTACAGCCACTATCTATGATCCATGTATCATTTTGATTAACTTTAAAAATTAGTGCTATCTCTACATGCTTTTCTTCTTCTTCAAAATCATCCTTCATAGCAATAAATACTACTTCTACATCATCATCTAAATCAGATTTTGAATCATTTTCTTTTGCAATGTAACATACCTTTTTGCCTCTATCATTATTATCTCAGTTGTCTCTGTTGTAGTGTCAGTAGCTTTTGTTGTTTCTTCTCCCATAGCTTCCTTCACCAAATTAGTGTTTGTTTATGTCATCATATTTCTTGTGTGGACATCTAGCAGTAATATAACCAACCACTTTATAGTTAAATCATGCTAAAGGTAATTTACCTCTATATCTTCCTTTACCTTTAGGTAATCTCCTAGCCATAAGAGCTTCAAGTTAATCAAGCACATCATCAGTATTTCTATCACTATCATCCTTATTATTTCTACTACTAGACTTACCAATATTCAGAGAAGTCATAAAAGAAGATTCAACAGTCGGTACAACACTATTATTTTAGTTGTTCAGTTCAAATATTGTTATCTTTCCAATCAGATTATCAAGATTGAGCATACTGTTAGATGCTGACCTATTCTCATGAATTGCAGATATTCTGATGGCATAAATAGGTAATAAATTCCTTAGAATTTTGCTTACCATAGTGTCCTCATCAATAACTCCATCAGATGCTCTAATAGCATGAACTACCTCCTTTATTCTTTTTGTGTACTGCATAATGTTTTCACCTTCTTGCATCTTCATGTCATCTAATCTTCCTCTTAAGCTTTTAGCTCTGGCTCTTTTGACATTCGCATCTCCACTATAAACTTGAGCAAGTTTATCCCACATCTACTTAGTAGTAGTTGTTGGAAAGTTTTCTATACTAAATTATATGACTATATATAGTGTTATCATTATGAAAACAAATTCATATAGCAGTTTGGAGTTAGCGCACTAAGTGTAGAGATCAGAATTTAGTTAAGCATTGAAGACTGGACAGTTAACAGAGTACTAGAGACTCAGAGCATTAGCGCACATGTGTATAGATGAATTAAGGTATGTTCCCTAGAAGTTAAGGTTATTAGACTATACTTATTCTTAGTCTATGAGTGCATAAGTAGATATGCAAATATGTGAAAGTTACAGTCAGTTGAAGTTGCACAGCCAGTGTGTGCCAGCAGTAAACAGAGTATGGAGCCAATAGTGACTATTTTGGTTTGCAATTATAAATTAATGTTGTAGAGGCTATGTGCCCATTGTATTTAGGTTGCTGACATATGTACATGTCTAATTGTAAGTATGCTTAAGCCAACTCATTTGGAAGCATTGTTTATAATTAGTTATAGGGCTGACCTAATTGTTTTATCTATATGAGCGTATAAATATAAGATGCACCCATTGTAGTCAGTATGGAAGTCATGGAAGTTGTAATAGAGTTGTGTTAAGAAGAGAAGAGGTATGAAAAGAGAGCATATGATGTATTAGAGATTTTCTAGAGGTCAAAGCATCAGCGCACCAAAGGAACTGATATGACAAGCAGTGTCATAGTGATAGATCACCTACAGATATAGTGTGTATCTGAATTTAGAAAGTTGAAGCCTTCATCATTTGAGTAGTGAGCTCTAGGACTGTGAGTCCACTCCCCTAATAGAGATCATTGTAAAAGACTCCTAATAGGGTTTGACCCTTAACCAAGTCTATTGTACTTCATATAATGTAAATCTACTCCTAACAGGGTAAAGGATCTTCTAATAAGGATCACAAAACACTAGTGTAGAATATTAGTGGGTATCAAGTCCCACCGGGGTTTTTACCTATTTGGGTTTCCCCATAACCATATTGGTGTCATGTGTTGATTTCATGTCTCATGTTTATGTGAATATTTAATTCACTACTTAAGCATTTATAACTCAGTATTTAGATTAAAGTGAAAAGTTAAAATTTAGTGAACACTGATTCACCCCCCCCCCTCTCAGTGTTCCCATTCCTAACAATTGGTATCAGAGCTTTGGTCCTCAACAAAGAAGTTTAACCACTTGAGGAGATCATGGACAAAACAAAAATGAAACATCTAAAGAAGAATCTTGAAGCAGCTCTTGAAGACCTGGACAATTCAAAAAGAGAAATTGAAGAACTAAAAGAAAAAGTCAGTGATGCTCAATTAGTTATCAAAAGACTAAGAAAGGATTTGAATAGATGCTCCAACAGTGATCTTGAAGAAAAATTCAAGAAGTTGAATGAAGAAAATGCATCTCTATTAAGTCAGCTTGAAGAATTTGATGACAAACTGATGAACAATCAAGATGTCTACAATGAGCAAGTCAAGGAGAACCTTTAACTCAATGATGAGTTAAGGGAAACCAATTTGGAAATCTTGGATCTAAAGAATTGCAAAGCAAGATTGGAATCTGAATTGAAAGAAGCAAAGAATCACATTGAAAAATTGCACACCAGTTCTGATTTGATAGAATCTCAATTATATGCAAGAAGAGTCAAAGGAGACACTAGTGTTATTGGATACAATGAAGCACATAATCAAATTGATAATATGTGACCAAGAAAGGAGACACAAAAAGAATCTACTGATACTAAGAAGACTGGAGATCAAACTAAAGACAATGGTGGTCCTCCTAAGAATGAGCACAAGCCTGTAGAATGCACTTGTTTTTCATGTAACAAGCATGGACATATTTCAAGGAACTATACAAAGGTAAAGCCTTTTAATGGTTACTATTTTACATGTAATATATTTGGTCATAGAGAAATAAATTGTAAGACTAGTAAGAAGAACAAGATTCAGCAGGATCAAAGAAATCAGAATTAGACCAATACAAGAAGCTCTTAGAATGTTACATGTCAAATATGTAACTATAATGGTCATACAGGGAAACAATGTAAAATGGTGACTCATGTCAATGTGCTAATGAATAATAGACCTTCAGTGATTTGTCACACCTATAACAAGACTGGACATATCTCAAAGTTTTGTAGATCAAGGATGCAAGGTCAAGAAATCCCTAAAAAGGCCAAAGAATCAATTTTGGATCCTGAAGTAGAAGTCAAGTTTGTGAAAGCCTCAGAGGATGTGAGCTTGATTTGTTCAGAAGGAAAGAAGGATAAGGTTGATGAGAATGTATTAGATGCATCCCCAGTGGATGCACCCTCTACATTTGCATGAATGGCCCTCAGGGTCATAGGGGGAGCTAATTTAGCTCTAGTCCCTTGCATGGTTGGTATACTCATCATCAGAGTATGCACCTTTGGACTTAAGCTTTTGGAGTGTATTGGAACCTTTATGCAAGAGTGCACATGCTGATTGTAAGTGGAGCTCGAGTTTGAAATTTTGAAGTGACAACTTGGTTTAACAAGTTGCATTAATGGCAGAATTCTTACTTTAAGTACATAAAAAGTTGTATGTTCACTCATTACATTCATATTCAGAGTGATTAGAGAGCATATTGAGACTTGGAAGTTATTGAGAAGATTTGGAGATTGAACTATCAGTATTTGTAGTGCATTTGATCAGTTGCAGAAAACCCTAGCTCATTGCACTGATTCCGAAGCCACCAGAACATCTCAAAGATCATTTGGAAAGCATTTATCAAGTAAGTCATGGCCACTCCTATTGTTTATGATGTTGCTGAGAAGAAGAGATATTTTTTCAAAAGGCACCCATTTAAATCAACCCTGGATGAATTAGAGGGAGCATTCTCTCGCACGCCGATGGGCGTCATGCATGTAGATGACATAAGGGCTTACATCTATTGTAAGAAGGAACTTGTTGGGCTAGATAGGTTAAGGGTGCACATGGACACAATGTTGAAACCAGAAAAAAATTTCATGGATGAATACACCAAATGGAACAATCATCCCATTGTTGAATATGCCACGACATATGAGTTCTATGATGAAGAATGGATAAAAATCTTGTTGAGTAGAATCCATGATGATTTGTTTTGGATTGGAGATGTACTAGTAAGAATCATAGGAGACTTGATTCATGAGATGACAGGCCTCTCTAAGATAGGTGTCATCCTTCTAGTGGGTAAGGATGTCAGGAAAATGGTGGAGCAAGTGTGTAAGTCAAGGAGCGATAAGCGCAGCATGACTATTGAGCTGATTGAGCAAGTAGACATCAAATTGATGTCGATGATACTTGGTTATTGATTTCATCACACCAGTAGGGTGAATAGTGTGTCTAAGGGCACTATTCTAGTAGCCATCCAACTTTTGAAAGAAGATGGAGAGTTCAACTTGTGTGAGATCTTGTGTGCATAGTTGATAGACAACATCAAAGCTATCAAACATGACAAGACTAAGATATTTAGGTTTGGGTCCCTAATCATCTATATGTACCTACATATAGTTGGAAGAATATCAGACTTGTATCTAGACAAGTCCATTCCTACCATGCCTCAGATATCCAAGAAGGCATGCACTGAAAGCACCTTAAGAGACTATGTAACCTTGGAATTGAAGACCTTCAGAGCAAGGATGTAGATGAGGTATAGGATTCTTGAGAGTATTGTGGAGAAGTATAAAGACACAATATGCTTCATGGTGGAGATTGATACTACTTGTATGGAAGCCGTTGAACCTAGAACTAAGTGGATTCATCCACTTGGGTATGAGGTTGAGGAACAAGTTCTTGAAGCTTATGCATAGGTATTGCTATCAACCCCTAAAGATGATAATGAACCTAGGTGGGGAACCTATGAAGAGAAAGCTAGAGAAGTTGATGCAAAGCTCAATAGTACTACAACAAAAAGAAAGGTTGCAAAGGTCACTTTTGAAATATTAAGAATACATGGTGTATCACAAGTAGACCTTGACAAGGCAAGGTAAGAGAATATTGCTCTAGAATTGAAGAGGGCAGTAGCAGAAGAAGAATAGGAAGATCCCAAGATGAAGAAGATTAAAATTGAAAAAGATGATGACATCCCTTCTACGTCCAAAGAATCCAGTGATCCTATTGCTCCTTTGAAGTATGACCAATGATTAGAAGGAAGAAAGAAGTGAGCACTAGTAATCCATCATCACGAGCTACAAGGAGCAAGAAAACTAGTCAAGCACCTCCTAAGGTAGGATTCAAACCTAGTCTCAAAACTTTGAGCACAAGAATTATTGATGAAGGTAGAATTGATCAGGTAGGAAAGTTCTATGAGACATAAAGTGCAATTGATAAGTCAGAAATACATGGTATGATTATCAAACACATGATCAAATTCAAGAAAATAGTTCTTGAATTATAGACCTCTATTCCTGATAAAGTGTGGAATATTTTAGAACACCTAAAGAGACAAGCAAATGAAGAGGATCTTAGGATAAGAGAAAAAGTGTTACAAGATACTCTACCAGTATGCTCAAAAGAAGAAGAGGCACTAATATTAAATTTGGTGAAGCCACACTTGAGAACAAAAATAAGAACTCTACACATTATTGACAAAGACTATGATTTGATAACTTAGGAAACAAAGAAGGCTTTTGAGAAAGTACTCTCGGAGCAATAGATAAAACTACCTACTACGCCCATCACTCATGCATCCAATAAGAAAAGAAAAGTAACAGAGAACTCCAATGCACCAATGGTAGGTCCTCAAGACTCAACACCCATAGTAGAAACACAATCAGAGGTAGATAAGTTTGTGCCCATGTCAGGATCACCCAAGGATAGCACATTCATCATTGATAATGTGGAGATAGCCATGGCAGCCACTGACATGGAATTGGACAAGTTTGAGGAGAATTTTGTGAGTACACAAGAAGCAGAGATCTTATGTAGCAGTAAACCTCCGACTCAGCAAGAAGAAGTAATCATAGAAGATATATTAGATAAGAAAGAAGAAGAAGAGGTAGAAAGGAAAGATGAAGATACTTTTATTGGATTAGTTAAGGTGAAGAAAGAGGTGATGGATAGCACTCCCATCACTCCCTCCTCAGCATTGTTGTCAAGTTTGACACCTGACACAAGCATTTTGGACTCTTGGAAGGAAGAAGATCTGATTAAGTTCAGCATCCTGGCTATGGAGAAGGCTGAGGAGAAGCAAGTAATGAGGAATCCTCTCCTAGTGGAATCAGTAAATATTTTGAATAGTTTGCTGCTAGAGGATAAGAAAGTGGTAAAGGTACATTCGGTTGATGATGTGAGCATAGTTATCTCACAGTTCAAAGTCAATTTCTCAAGCCTAGAAGAATTTGTGACCATAGTGGTAGAGGAGAAGTACTTAAAGAAGAGACTCAATGAACTAATGAGTAATTTTTCACTAGACTTGAATTCTCTTAAGTCTGGTTAGGCATCCTTGAATAAATTTTCAAATCAAGGAAGAAAAGTCTTTGTAGATTCCATGAATCAGGATAAGCTAACTAATGCCCATCTTAAGAAGATCAAAGATGCAGAGGCAATGATTGAGAAGGTGAAGGATTCAGTGTTAGAAACATCCACTAATGTGAACATATGTAACAATGTCTATCAAGGTCAGTTAGACATAATCGAGAAGGTAGACAAAGAAATGGAGAAGATAAGGTCTAGATAGACTCAATTGAGGAATGCTCTTGCACCCTCACTAGAAATTCTTAGTCAAAACATAAAAGAGATTGATGTGACCATGATAACCTATAATCAAGGTCCAAGCATAGAATTGGAGAAGATGGAGAAGCTTCAATATGCATTATGCGTCCATCTACAGATAGTCAACTCACTGATAACCTTTTGGAAGAAGGAGATCCAGAAACTCAAGATTGCATATTCGGATGTTTTCCCTTAGTAAGTGTATGAAGATAAATTTTTTGATATACCATTGTCATTAATGTTAAAGGGGGAGTTGTATAGAACATGGAGTATATAATATGTATAGGGAGATATAAGTTTTTGTATAAAAATGTATAGAAGACAAAAGTTTTTTTGTTAAGGACAGTTAGAAACTTGGCCATATTCCTTTTTTCCCATCAATGAAAAAGGGGGAGATTGTTGGAAAGTTGTCTATACTAAAGTATATGACTATATATAGTGTTTTCATTATGGCAACAAAGTCATATAGTAGTTTGGAGTCAGCACACTAAGTGTAGAGATCAGAATTCAGTTAAGCATTGAAGACTAGATAGTTAATAGAGTACCAGAGACTCAGAGCATTAGCACATGTTTGTACGGATGAATTAAGGTATGTGTCCTAGAATTTAAGGTTTTTAGACTATACTTATGCTTATTCTATGAGCCCATCAGTAGATATGCAAAGATGTGAAAGTTACAGTCAGTTGAAGTTGCACAGCCAGTGTGTGCCAGCAGTAAATAGAGCATAGAACTGATAGTGACTATTCTGGTTTGTGATTATAAATTAATGTTGTAGAGGCTATGTGCCCATTGTATTTAGGTTTTTGACATATGTACATATATAATTTTAAGCATTCTTAAGCTAATTCATTTGGAAGCATTGTTTGTAATTATTTATAAGGCCAACCTAATTGTTTTATCTATATGAGCATATAAATATAAGATGCGCCCATTGTATTTGGCATGGAAGTCATGGAAGTTGTAATAGATTTGTGTTAAGCAGAGAAGAGGTATGAAAAGAGAGCATATGGTGTATTAGAGATTTTCTAGAGGTCAAATCATTAGCACACTAAAGGAATTGATCTGACAAGAAATGTCACAGCGACAGTTCACCTGCAGATATAGTGTACATCTGAATTCAGAAGGTTTTAGCCTTCATCATTTGAGTAGTGAGCTCTAGGACAGTGAGTCCATTCCCCTACTAGGGATCATTGTAAAAGACTCCTTACAAGTTTTGACCCTTAACCAGGTCTACTATACTTCATTTATTGTAAAGCTACTCCTAACAGGGTAAAGGATCACAAAACACTAGTGCAGAATATTAGTCGGTATCAAGTCCCACCAGGGTTTTTACCTATTTGAGTTTCCTCGTAACCATATTGGTGTCATGTGTTGATTTCATGTCTCATGTTTATGTGAATGTTTAATTTAGTACTTAATCATTTATAACTCAATATTCAGATTAAAGTAAAAATTTAAAATTTCATGAACACTGATTCACCCCCCCTCTCAATGTTCCCATTCCTAACAGTCGTATGGTCCTTGATATCTTCAATTTCAGCATCTGGCCAGGTAGCAAAAATCTCATCATAGTAACATTATGCTAATGTTTTTCTCTTAGTTGATCAAGGATCAAGGGACTAGTGGGTAGTGCAAGGTATCCATTCTCCATTAGTGTGAGGGCAGAATTCCCAATTCTAGATACATGCGGCTTCATTCAACTTTTCCATATTGTGAAGTTATCCTTTTTTACCTTTGGCACTTCCCTCTTAAACATTTTTAGATCTTTGTGTTGAAGTCCTTAAAACTCTGTTCCAAGCAATCAGCACTCTGATACCAATTGTTAGAATAACTGAGAGGGGGGTGAATCAGTTATCCACAGTACCAATTCAAAATGTATAACCAAAAACAATTTACTTAAACTTTTGCACCTCGGTAACATAAAATACTATACTATCTATGCTTTTACCAATTACCAATCAATAACATATAGTGATTACTGATCAAATCCAATATGCAACATCTAAAATATGACAACAAACAATAATCACAGTCAACACATAACACAAGAGATTTAACGTGAAAACCCTGTTAAGGGAAAAACCACCTGGGACTGGCAACCCAAAAATTGTTCACTCTTCTGAAGTGAGGTTGATGAAGACCCAACCTTGTTAAAGGTTACAAAACACACTATAAGGTGTGACCTTGTTAGAGGATTTTAGACAAACAGTAATCATCCAACCAGCATTCACTATGGGGTTGGCAGGATAACAAATGTACATTCTATGAATGACATTACAAGACTTTCAAGTCCACTCGATTAAGAGATTTGTCTGATTACAATGGTTAAACTATAACAGTAGGTTATCTAATTAAAATACAACTTCTATTGCAGATGTTTAGATCTATATTATGCTAATTCAAATCCTTTGATCAATATATCAATTCTATTTCAACAATAATCAATGACTTACTGTCTCTTGATAATAGCTTTCTGACACTCGGTAATCTCTACAGTTTGATTCTCCTTAACTAGTTTGATCAGGCATGCATGAAGCTTGTTCACATGATAATTCTATAGTCTCCTTCTGGCATAAGTTTCATAGCAAAATCCTAGTCTCTTAAATAGACATGTAAACCATTTTCTTCTCGTCCATCAAATTTTTCCACTTATTCTCCTTCATCCATTTTTTGGCTTAAGCCTTCTTCGGCTGATGTGTTAGTAACAAATTTTTTTTCCATCCTTTAGATCTTCATTGAATTTTGTTAGTCATTGATCTTCATAAAAAACTTTATCTTTTACACTAAGTTCAAGGTATTTTCCAACTCATCAATCCTAATCAACTAAACTAATCATTTAGTTCCTTTCTCTCTATTTGTTAACGATGGAATGTGTCAGTGAACACAAGCTTGGTTTATACTATGGGGTAAGTGCACAAAGATGGGGGACCAAAAAGGGGGTATAAGATGCCACTTTTTTCCTAAAATCAGAAAACTCTGAACTTCAACAAGAAATTGAAGATAGTTAGACTCAAAATTTTGAGATGTGAAAAATAAGAGTTGTAATACTCTGAATCTAGTTCCTAAACTACTAACTTATTTTGAAAATGGTGCAAATTAAGGTCCTAAAAAAGGGGGAGCACAAAAAGTCATCCTATTTTTTGTCCAAAAACATAAGATAGCATCTGGTGTGCTCCCTAACTTTTTTTTGAATTTTTTTAATCACTCTGGTGAGAAGTTAGCTAACACCATGTAGTTTATCTCAAATTTTTTTTGGTAATTTTTTTATGAACATATATTTTTTAATGAATTTACAAAGTGCACACATCCTAAAAACATGAAATTTCTATGTTCCCCCCCTGGAAATCATTTAAAACTAATCAAAAATTAAATTTTCTTTTTTTTAAACTATGTAGAATGGAGTCTAGTTTCTAAAAATGTAACTTATTGCAAAATTCGATGAATGAGCCAAAATCTATGCCCAAAATACTGCATGTTGGTTTTTTACAAAAAATGGACATACACATAAAAGAA